>NW_021026972.1:663658-698925 GCF_004153795.1 Camellia sinensis
CTTTGTCAATCCTGAGTGGAATGGAACATCTCATGGATTTCGGTAGTAGTTTGCCGAGGACGCAGAAAGGGATTTTGTAGTGGGTTTGCCGAGGACGCAAGGGGGTATGGATTCCATTTGGGTTATAGTTGACAGGTTTACTAAGTTAGCTCACTTTTTGCCTGTCAAGAGATCTCCAAACCACAACCGACTTGCCGAATTGTACATGAATGAGATCGTTAGGCTTCATGGTGTGCCGATGTCCATTGTGTCAGACCGAGATCCGAAGTTCATTTCTAGATTTTGGTAGAGTCTACAAGGAGCCTTGGGAACAGAGTTGAGATTTAGCATAGCCTTTCACCCCCAGACCGATGGACAAACGGAAAGAATGATCCAGACACTCGAAGACATGCTCAGACTGTGCGTGTTGGACTTCCAAGGGAGTTGGGAATCACATTTGCCATTAGTGGAGTTCGCGTACAACAACAGTTATCAAGCCAGCATAGGCATGGCGCCGTATGAAGCTTTGTATGGAAGGAAGTGCAGATCGCCGATATGTTGGACTGAAGTAGGAGACAAAGCTCTAATTGGCCCTGAGATGGTTCAAATGACAACTGAAAAGATTAAACTCATTCAGCAGAGGATTAAAACCGCACAGAGTCGACAGAAGAGTTATGCCGACCAGAGAAGGAGGGAGTTAGAATTTGAAATTGGGGATCATGTATTTTTGAAGGTCTCGCCGATGACAGGAGTTTCGAGATTTGGGAGGAAGGGTAAACTTGCACCCCGATACATTGGGCCATTTGAAATTCTCGAGAGGGTTAACACCGTTGCTTACAGACTTGCTTTGCCACCAGATTTGAGTCAGGTCCACAGCGTGTTCCATGTTTCGATGTTGAGGAAATATGTCCGAGACCCACTGCATGTGATAGATTATTCCGGGATTGCAGTTAACGAAGATCTAGGCTACGAAGAAAAACCGATGAGGATTATTGACAGACAAGTGAGACAGTTGAGAAACAAGTCGATATTGATGGTAAAAATCGAATGGGTGAAGCATTATAGCAAGGAGGCCACGTGGGAAAAAGAAGAAGAAATGAAAATCTGTTATCCGGAGTTATTCGTAGGACAAGGTAACCTAAGTTTGGGGACCAAACTTCTTTAAGGAGGGTAGACTGTAAGAACCCACATTTTATGTCTTAATTATGTTCATGAGCATCTGTATGATTATGGTTTGTTAGGCTTGCATGTGCATGTTCGTGACTTGTCCCGCTTAAGTGAGTGAGATCCATGCCTTGTTTTGAAGCCTTGTGATTTGTCTAAAGTGTTGTGTGCTTGTCTTGTTCCTTCCTGGATGTAAAACTTAGGTCACGCCTTGCCTGAGTTATGTTAGCCGATGTTATCCCAAGTCGAGGTCACCCTCAGTCTAGAAGTATCTTGGAACCCCTTGTTGACCTCCGTCCTTGCCTTGTCACATTAGCCGAGATGTTACCTTGCACCCCTAGGTTGCACCTTTGAACCTCTAACACCTAGGACCATCTTGAAACTACTTTGGTTGACCTCCACCTTCGCCCTGGTATATTGGCCGAGATGTTGTCATCTAGGCCGAGGTGTGCATCACCGAGGCCGAGATATGTATCATCTAAGCCGAGATGTTATCCTTTAGGTATTTTAGATCTTTGATCCCTGCACCTGGTGATCTTGTTCCTAGACTGGTATGACCTAGACCGAGGTGTGGCACATCTAGGCCGAGGTGTGGCACAGCTAGGCTAGGTGTTGTCCTTCATAGCTGAGATCATTGAGACCCTACTTGCTGAAGCTTTGTCCTAACCGAGATCATTACCCGCCGAAGTGCCCTATCACCTTACTTATTGCTTACACTTTGTTATGCTCTTGTCTTATCAATCTATCACCTTTTTGGGGAGATCCAACTAGCCGTTGCCACGTGTCCTAGCAGAGGGTTAAGTCAGCCGGCAGAGTTAGAAACATATCATTTTGTGTCATATCTCTTGCATGGTAGAGAGAGAAGCTCTAGGAAGAGGAGAGGAGGTTGGAGTGAGAGAGCTAGATCCCAAGCTCAATCCTTAGAGTTTGAGCCGTTTAATCCGTGTTTTGAGCTTAGAATCTTGATTTACTCTTGTTATCCTTTATGTTGATCCGATTGCATTGCATGATCCAACATGATTCATGAGCCATGCATTGATTTAAAGTTTGTTTTAGAAAGAAAAAGTGATGTTCTTATGTTCTTGAGATGGAACCATGTTTTGATCCGAAAGTTTGTAACAAGTTCCATGTTTTTGTGTTTATTCCCGCGAGTACTTCAAGTACGGGTACCCAGGTCCATGTTTTCAAACTCGTAGCATGAAAACCCCAGATTTGTGATAACAGATTGTGAATGAACATTCATATTTCTCATGTTTTCACACCCATGTTCTTCATATTCATCGGCAGAGGGAAACCCGTAGTTTCCCAACCTCTTTTCCTTGCATGTGGCCCTCGGGGACACACCTCGACAAGGAGGTGTGGAACCTCGGCCTAGACGTGGTTAGTGCCCAGCATTTTTTCCGAAATCATTTGTATACACATAAAGCTTGTTTGAAAGTGCATTCAATAGGCCTTGCCATGTGTTTGTAGGACTTGGACTCGTCTCGAACCCGACGTTTGAAGAGCTATGTGAGTGGTATTTTTAATAAAGCTATGTTAAACTTGTTTTGGTGAATCTCGTTTCGCTTTGTTTGATGAAAAGTATTTGATTTAGCATGATGCCTATCCCTATTTGTATATCAACCACTATCTTGTTTTGATGGCATGTCTTGAAAGTCCTTAGTTGCAGGGGACTATAATGCAACTGCACTCTTGTCTTGAAAGTCCTTAGTTGCAGGGGACTATAATGCTTTTGATGACATTTCTTGAAAGTCCTTAGTTGCAGGGGACTATAATGCAACTGCACTCTTGTCTTGATATGTCATCGCACTTGTAATATGTAGATGTTATTAACATCCAAGGAATTTAAAAGGCCGGCAATGAACTCGATTTCCCCCTTGACTGTAAAGTATGCTATGTATCGTTTTGAAAGAAATCTCGGCTATGAATCATGCAAAACCTTTATTTCTAATATCATTCACTGAGTATCCAAGCTCACCCTCTCTATATATATGTAGGTGTTGAGCAAGAAGGCATTGAGACCTAGATGTGTTGCCGATGTGTTGTGAATGCTGTGCCGACGTGTTTTGGATTTACATTTTGTGACGTCTTGAAGATCATGCTCCTTAGCTTTGTGTCATGTGTAATTTGCATATGTCGGCTTGAGAAGCCTTTTGGTCAAGATGTATTTTTGTAACTCATTTCCTTATTGTATTTAAGTTTTAAGACTTTGTAAGAATGTATGTCATTTCATTGAACTTATGCACGGCTCTCATGGACTACTCCGACCTTTGTATATATATATATTGCTTCCGCACTTGTGAGCCCCTTATTTTTATACTCTGATTGTGTGTGATTCTTGTAAGTCGGCCTTCGGTAATCTCGGATTACTGGCCATCACGGCACCAAACTATTAGGGGCGGTTTGGGGGCGTGACACAAGTAGCATGAGCCAATAGAGGAAATAGATCAAAAATGGTTGTCAATTCCCTTTGGAAGTTCCCTTTTGTTACAAGTTCAGTCATAAATTTCTCAAATGGCAGCAAACAACCCACAAGGAACATATATTATCTACTATAGGAACCTAATCAAAGTACAATAAAGCGTGAAGTCATGGACACTGTCAGTGTTCCCAACATTCTAAAGTCTACAATTGTTCTCATTAAAAAGGGGATG
The DNA here is from genome assembly GCF_004153795.1 of Camellia sinensis. NCBI lineage: Eukaryota > Viridiplantae > Streptophyta > Magnoliopsida > Ericales > Theaceae > Camellia > Camellia sinensis. Next base: position 667,456 of record NW_021026972.1, read on the forward strand.
TTGCACGGCAAATGCATAGGACACCATTCTATATTTCAATAGAAATTGACAAAGGTATAGTCCTCATAAAGACTTTAAAGTTCAAACCCAGCTAAAAAACAATAGACAGAGTAACAAACCCAAATAAATTAAATTATGTTGCACTATTAATAATCACTTCATTCAAGCACATAACACAAAATTCCCAAAATCAAATAATTGAAACAAGAAACTGAACCCAAAAAAAAAAAAAAGATAATGAACTGAACATGAGAGAGAGAGAGAACCATGGAGGAGGACTGAATTTATGGGTCAAGCTGATGGGTTTTGATTTGTGGAGCTAAAGAAGAGTCTCTGCCCAAATCAAGGGCTGGCCATCTGTCTCTGTACAGAGACTGCCACACACAATCCGACCCACCCAACTCGCGCCAAAACCACGAGCAACTACCCAACGAGCACACATCTGATAGCTTGAAATTCCTAAAAAGAGTAAATAATAATAATAATAAAAATCATCACATTCAAATAACAATAAAAACAAAAAACAAAAAAAAAACAAAAAAACAATTTGCAGGGACGAAACCTGAAGGGAAGAGGCGATTTTGAGGGCAATATCGTCTGGGAGACAACTTTGCAAAGCTGTCTATTTCGCCTCTCCAATTTCAAAAAAAAAAACAACTTTGCTTCACTTTCTTCTTGCACCTCCATCTCTAAACGTTTGCCTCTCATCTCTTCTCTTCCTCACTCGCTGGCAGTAGTCGTGGCTACAACTGTTAGTACAATCATGGAAAATGAGTGGCAAACGGCCATGGCTTCGATCTCCACAGATTGGAGCCTGGATACCCTCTTAGTCAGATCTTCTCGAATTCGGCGGAGCAGTAAGAATTAGGGATTTTTGGTTGAAGGGGATTTTTGGTTTGTCAGATTGGGGATTTTGGTTCAAGAGATGGGGAAGGTGGGAAGCCGAGCGGGAATGGAAAAAAGGGGGGGTGGGAAATCGAGCGGGAATATTTTTTTGTTTTTTTGGTAATATTTAAACAACAAAATGGCTCATTTTTAAAAAAAAAAAATTTTTTTTTGTTAAAATAAATTGTTTTTTATAGTTAATGAATTTTTTTTTTGATTCTCTTTTTTTTTCAGTTATTAAGGTTGAAAATTTATTTGTTTCATTTTTATTTTAATGAATAAAAAATTATTCTTATTTTTTTACTTTGGCAGAAGTAAGGGTAATATTTTAATGAAAAATATTTTCCATAAATTTTATAAATTGGTTTTTGTTTATTTTTCAAAAATCATAAATTACAAACGCGTTTGGTTTGAACAAAATGTTTTAAAAAATTTAAAAATATAAACTAAAAAACATGTTTGTCTAGACCTAAAATATTTATATATTTTTTTTATTATTTATGACGATGGGATCATACACATTATAATTGGGAAAAAAATATTTGAAAAGAGATGAGAGAGATAGAGAAGATAGATGAGTGAAAGAGAGAGAGAAGAGAAATGAGCGAGAGACAGGGAGAGAAACAGAGAGGTAGAGTTGTGATGGCAAAACTGGTGGTAGTGGTAGTGGTAGTGGAGTAGTAATGGCGAATGAGATTAGTGGTGAAGTTGTGGTAATGGTAGAGGAGATGGAGTGGCGGTGGTAGAGGAGAGGTAATAGCAGTAGTAGTGGTGGTAGTGGTAGTGGAGTGGCAACGATGGTGGTAGTAATGGAAGTTGTAGAGGTGGAGTGGCAACAATGGTAATAATGCCAGTAGTGGAATGACATTTGCAGTAGTAGTGAATGTGGTAGAGGAGATGGGTGGTGAGAGAGAGATGAGTGAGAGAGAGACAGAGACAGAGACAGAGACAGAGTGATAAGTGAGAGAGAGAGAGAGAGACAAAGTGGTCGCTAAAAGTGCATTTTCTTGTAGTGAAGAGCCCGGTAAATAGAGAAGAGGGGAATGAGAGAGTGAGCAAAGTAAACATAATAGGGAAGAGAGACAGACAGGCACACAGAGAGAAAGAGAGAGAGAAGAGTAACAGACAGACATAGAGAGAGAAGAATGATGAGTGAGAGAGAGACAGAGAGAGAAAGAGATAGAGACAGAGACAGAGAGAAACAAGAGATGAGTGGGAGATAGACAAAGAGAGAGAGAGAAAGAGAGCGAAAAGAGATGATCGAAAGAAAGACATAGAAAAAGAGAGAGATAGAGAGAGAAGAAAGATGAGCATGAGAGACAGAGAGAGAGAGATAGAGAGAAGAGAGATGAGCGAGAGACAAAGAGAAAATGAGACAGAGACAAAGACAAAGACAGACAGACAGAGAAGAGTGATGAGTGAGAGAGAGAAAATGAAGAGAAAGAGAAAGAGATAGAGACAAAGAGAGAAAGGGATAGAGAGTGAGAGACAAAAAAAGAGACACAGAGAGAGAGGAGAGATGAACGAAAGAGACAAAGAGAGAGATAGAGAGAAGAGAGATGAGCGAGAAAGACATAGAGAGAAGAGAGATGAACGAGAGAGGCAGAGAGAGAGATAAGAGAGATAGCGAGAGAGACAGAAAGAGAAGAGAGATAAGCAAGAGAGAGCGAGAGAAGAGAGATGAACGAAAGAGACAGAAAGAGAAAAGAGATGAGAAAAGAGATAGATGAGTGAGAGACACAGAGAGAGAGAGAGACAGACATACAGATAGAGAAGAGTGATGAGTAAAAGAGAGAAAGAGAATAGAGAGATGAAGATGAAAAAATTAGTGAAAAGAGACAGACAAAGAGAGAAAGAGAAAAAGAGCGAAAAGAGATAAACGAGAGAGATACAGGGAGAGATGAGCGAGAGAGGGAGAGATATAAAGAGAAGAGAGACAGAGAGAGATGAGAGATGAGAGTGATAGAGAGAAGAAAGATAAGCGAGAGACAGAGAGAGAGATAGACAGATAGAAAAGAGTGATGAGTGAGAGAGAGAAAGAGAGAGACAGACAGACAGAGAAGAGTGATGAGTGAGAGAGAGAGAAAGAGAAGAGAGACAGAGACATAGAGAGAAAGAGAGAGACAGACAGGCAGAAAGAGAGAGAAAGAGTGATGAGTAAAAGTAAATTTTTATTTTTCTTTCAGCGACTAAATTATTTTAGTTGTCAATACAGCGACTAAAATAATTTTTAGTCGCTGAAATTAAATTTTTGCCGACCAAACTTTTGGTCGCCAAAGATAAAAAGTAAATTTTTATTTTTCATTCAGCGACTAAATTATTTTAGTTGCCAAAACTATCTATACAGCGACTAAAATATTTTTTAGTCGCTAAAATTAAATGTTTGCCAACCAAAATTATGGTCCCCAAAGATAAAAAGTAAATTTTTATTTTTCTTTTAGCGACTAAATTATTTTAGTTACCAAAACTATCTATACAGCAACTAAAATATTTTTTAGTCGCTGAAATTAAATTTTTGCCGACCAAACTTTTGGTCGCCAAAGATAAACAATAAATTTTTATTTTTCATTCAGCGACTAAATTATTTTAGTTGCCAAAACCATCTATACAGCGACCAAAATATTTTTTAGTCGCTGAAATTAAATTTTTGCCGACCAAAATTTTGGTCGCCAAAGATAAAAAGTAAATTTTTATTTTTCATTCAGCAACTAAATTATTTTAGTTGCCAAAATTATCTATACAGTGACTAAAATATTTTTTAGTCGCTGAAATTACATTTTCGCCGACGAAAATTTTGGTCCCCAAGGATAAAAGATAAATTTTTATTTTTATTCAGCGACTAAATTATTTTAGTTGCCAAAACTATCTATACAGCGACTAAAAAATATTTTAGTCGCTAAAATTAAATTTTTGCAGACCAAACTTTTGGTCGCCAAAGATAAAAAATAAATTTTTATTTTTCATTCAGCGACTAAATTATTTTAGTTGCCAAAACTATCTATACAGCGACTAAAATATTTTTTAGTCGCTGAAATTAAATTTTTGCCGACCAAACTTTTGGTCGCCAAAGATAAACAATAAATTTTTATTTTTCATTCAGCGACTAAATTATTTTAGTTGCCAAAACTATCTGTATACAGCGACTAAAATATTTTTTAGTCGCTGAAATTAAATTTTTGCCGACCAAAATTTTTGTCGCCAAAGATAAAAAGTAAATTATTATTTTTCATTCAGCAACTAAATTATTTTAGTTGTCAAAACTATCTATACAGCGACTAAAATATTTTTTAGTCGTTGAAATTACATTTTTGTCGACCAAAATTTTGGTCGCCAAAGATAAAAAGTAAATTTTTATTTTTCTTTCAGCGACTAAATTATTTTAGTTGCCAAAACTATCTATAGAGCCGCTAAAATATTTTTTAGTCGCTGAAATTAAATTTTTGTCGACCAAAATTTTGGTCGCCAGAGATAAAAAGTAAATTTTTGTTTTTCTTTCAGCGACTAATTTATTTTAGTTGTCAAAACTATCTATACAGCCACTAAAATATTTTTTAGTCGCTGAAATTAAATTTTTGTCGACCAAAATTTTGGTCGCCAGAGATAAAAAGTAAATTTTTATTTTTCTTTCAGCGACGAAATTATTTTAGTTGCCAAAATTATCTATATAGCGACAAAAATATTTTTTTAGTCGCCAATTGTGGCAAATTTAGCAACTAAATTTTTTTTAGTCACCAATTGTGAGATTTTTAGCGACTAAATTTTTTTTGTCACCAAAAAATAATATACCCAGACTAAAAAAAATTAGTAGCTAAATATTATACTTTTACCGACTAACATAATTTTTTGTCGCCAATTTCACAACTTTTGGCAACCAAAATATTTTTAGTCGGCAAAAGTGGTCGCCAAAACTGTATTTTCTTGTAGTGGCTGTGACCATTTCTAGCAATTTGCATGCATTTTATCGCGCTATCTTGCGCATCTCATCGCACTGTTTTGTGCACATTACTTGCATTTTGCATTCATTTGTGCGCTATTTTGCGCATCGCGCTATTTTGCGCCGTGACCATTACTTGCATTTTCCATGCATTTTATCGCGCTATCTTGCGCACCTCATCGCACTGTTTTGTGCACATTACTTGCATTTTGCATGCATTTTGTCGCACTATGTTGCGCACCTCATCGCACTGTTTTGTGCCCATTACTTGCATTTTCCATGCATTTTGTCGCGCTATCTTGCGCACCTCATCGCACAATTTTGTGCACATTACTTGCATTTTGCATGCATTTGTCGTGCTATTTTGCGCTGTCACAATTTCTTGCATTTTGCTTGCATTTGGTCGCGCTATGTTGCGCACCTCATCGCACTGTTCTGTGCACATTACTTGCATTTTCCATGCATTTTGTCGCGCTATCTTGCGCCCCTCATCACACAATTTTGTGCACATTACTTGCATTTTGCATGCATTTGCCGCACCATTTTGTGCATCGCGCTATTTTACGATGTGACCATTTCTTGCATTTTGCATGCCATTTATCGCGCTATCTTGCGCACCTCATCGCACTGTTTTGTGCACATTACTTGCATTTTGCATGCATTTTGTCGCACTATGTTGCGCACCTCATCGCACTGTTTTGTGCACATTACTTGCATTTTCCATGCATTTTGTCGCGCGATCTTGCGCACCTCATTGCACAATTTTGTGCACATTACTTGCATTTTGCATGCATTTGTCGCGCTATTTTGCGCATCGCGCTATTTTGCGCTGTGACCATTTCTAGCATTTTGCATGCATTTTATCGCGCAATCTTGCGCACCTCATCGCACTGTTTTGTGCACATTACTTGCATTTTGCATGCATTTGTCGCGCTGTTTTGCGCATCGCGCTATTTTGCGCTGTGACCATTTCTTGCATTTTGCATGCATTTTATCGCGCTATCTTGCGCACCTCATCGCACTGTTTTGTGCACATTACTTGCATTTTGCATGCATTTATCGCGCTACTTTGTGCATCGCCCTATTTTGTGCCGTGACCATTTCTTGCATTTTGCATGCATTTTATCGCGCTATATTGCGCACCTCATCGCACTGTTTTGTGCACATTACTTGCATTTTGCATGCATTTGTCGCGATATTTAACGCATCGAGCTGTTTTGCGCTGTGACAATTTCTTGCATTTTGCATGCATTTTGTCGCGCTATGTTGCGCATCTCATCGCACTGTTCTGTGCACATTACTTGCATTTTCCATGCATTTTGTCGCGCTATCTTGCGCACCTCATCACACAATTTTGTGCACATTACTTGCATTTTGCATGAATTTGTCACACTATTTTGTGCATCGCCCTATGTTGCGCTGTGACCATTTCTTGCATTTTGCCTGCCTTTTATCGCGCTGTGTTGCGCACCTCATCGCACTGTTTTGTGCACATTACTTGTATTTTTCGTGCATTTTATCGCGCTATCTTGCGCACCTCATCGCACTGTTTTGTGGACATTACATGCATTCAGCGTGCATTTGTCGCGCTATTTTGCGCATCACGCTATTTTGTGTTGTGACCATTTCTTGCATTTTACATGCATTTTATCACGCTATCTTGCGCACCTCATCGCGCTGTTTTGTGCACATTACTTGCATTTTCCATGCATTTTGTCGCGCTATCTTGCGCCCCTCATCGCACAATTTTGTGCACACTACTTGCATTTTGCATGCATTTGTCGCGCTATTTTGCGTTGTGACCATTTCTAGCATTTTGCATGCATTTTATCACGCTATCTTGCGCATCTCATCGCACTGTTTGGTGCACATTACTTGCATTTTGCATGCGTTTGTGCGCTATTTTGCGCATTGCGCTATTTTGCGCATCGCGCTATTTTGCGCTGTGACCATTACTTGCATTTTCCATGCATTTTATCGCGCTATCTTGCGCAACTCATCGCACTGTTTTGTGCACATTACTTGCATTTTGCATGCATTTTGTCGCGCTATCTTGCGTACCTCATCGCACTGTTTTGTGCACATTACTTGCATTTTGCAAGCATTTTGTCGCACTATCTTGCGCACCTCATCTGTAGGAACCCACATTTTATGTCCCCATCATGTTCATGAGCATCGGTATGATTATGACTTGTTAAGCTTGCATGTGTATGTTTGTGACTTGTTTCGCTCGAGCGAATGTGATCCATGTCTTGTTTTGAAACCTTGTAAATTGTCTAAGTGTAGTGTGCTTGTCTTGTTCCTTCCTTGATGTGAAACTTAGGTCACGCCTTGCCTGAGTTATACTAACCGATGTTATTCCAAGACTAGGTTACGTTACGCCTAGATCATTCCAAGCCGAGGTCATCCTCAGTCTAGAAGTATCTTGGAACCCCTTGTTGACCTCCGTCCTTGCCTTGACACATTAGCCGAGATGTTACCTTGCACCCCAGTGATCTCGTCCTGGAGCGGTATGACCTAGGCCAAGGTGTGGCGCATCTAGGCCAAGATGTGGCACAGCTTAGTCAAGTGTTGTCCTACCTAGCCGAGGTCATTGTCACCTTAGTTGCCGAAGTCCTTTTGTTAGCCGATGTTACCCCTTGCCGGAGTGCCGTTCCGTGTAGCTTGTTAGATACGCCTTGTTATTCGCCGATGTCGTTGCCTCGTCAGGAAGCCCATACCGTTTTGCTTGTTGAACACCCTTTCACCATGCTTTGTCCAGTCTGTCAGCCACCTTTTCAGGGTGAACCCAACCAGTCGCCGCCACGTGTCCCAACAGAGGGATTAAGCCCAGAACCGAGTGAGAACACTTATCTTTTAGTGTCATAACCTTGCCTTGTAGAGAGAGAAACTCTAGGAGGAAGAAGGAGTTTTAGAGTGAGAAAGTAAGTCTTCAAGCTTGATTCCTTGAGATCAAACCGTTAGATTCGTGTTCTAAGGTTAGATTCTTGATCTGCTCATGATGTTCTTTATGTTCATGATATTGCATTGCATGATCGGATATGATTTGTAAGCCATGCATCGTCTTGAAATTCGGTTTTAGAAAAAGAAAATGACATTCATGTGTTCTTCAAGAAAGTCTTGTTTTGATCCGAAAGCTTGCATAAAGAATCAGTACGGACTTGTGCTATCCGCAAGAATTCCAAGTACGGGTACCCAGGTCCATGTTTTCAAACTCATAGCACGAAAATCCCAGATTTGTGATAACAGATTGTGATTGAACATTCATATTTTTCATGTTTTCACACTCATGTTCTTCATGTTCATCAGCAGAGGGAAACCCAGAGTTTCCCGACCTCTTTTCCTTGCATGTGGCCCGCGGGAACACACCTCGGCGAGGAGGTGTGGAACCTCGGCCCAGACCTGGTTAGTGCCCAGCATGTTTTTCGGGAAAATACATTTGTGTACAACGAACTTGTTGAAGGTGCATTCAATAGCTTTGCATGTTGTTGTAGGACTTGGGCTTGTTCGACCCGACGTGTGAAGAAACTATGTGAGTGTATTTTAAATAAGCTTATGTTAACTTGTTTCATAAATCTCGTCTTGCCTTGTTTTGAAAAGTACTTAATCTAGCATGAATGACTATCCCTACGTGTATATTAAGCTCATCTTGTTTTGATGACATGACTTGAAAGTCTTAGCTGCAGGGGACTATAATGCATGCACTCTGTTTGAAAGTCCTTAGCTGCAGGGGACTATAATGCAACTGTTACTCTTGTCTGAAATGTCTCACCCTCCTTGTATTATAATAGATGTAATAACATCAAAGAATTTGAAAGGCCGGCAATGAACTTGATTTTCCCTTTGATTGTAAGTATGCTATGTATTGTTTTGAAAGAAATCCTGGATATCAATTCATGCAAAACCTTTATTTTAATATCATTCACTGAGTATCCAAGCTCACCCTCTCTATATATATGTAGGTGATGAGCAAGAAGGCATTGAGGCCTATACGTGTAGCCGATGTGTTTTTGGGTGCATTGCCGACGTGTTTTGGATTAGCATTTTGTACCATCTTGAAGATTATGCTTCTTAGCTTATATTTTTTGTGCACTTGTATATGTCGGCTTAAGAAGCCTTTTGGTCAAGATGTATTTTGTATCTCATTCCCTTATTGTATTTAAGTTGTAAGACTTTGTAAAAATGTATGTTCATTTCATTGGACTTAAGCACGGCTCTCATGGACTATTTAAATCCCGTATATGTATACATATTGCTTCCGCACTTGCAAGCCCCGTATTTTATACTCTGATTGGGCGTGATTCTTGTAAGTCGGCCTTGGGTAATCTCGGATTACTGGCCATCACGGCACCAGACTACTAGGGGCGGTTTGGGGGTGTGACAGAATCGCACAATTTTGTGCACATTACTTGCATTTTCCATGCATTTTATCACGCTAACCTGCGCACCTCATCGCACTGTTTTGTGCACATTACATGCATTTTGCGTGCATTTGTCGCGCTATTTTGCGCTGTGACTATTTCTTGCATTTAGCTTGCATTTTGTCGCGCTATGTTGCGCACCTCATCGCACTGTTTTGTGCACATTACATGCATTTTCCATGCATTTTGTCACGCTATCTTGCGCACCTCATCGCACAATTTTGTGCACATTACTTGCATTTTGCATGCATTTGTCGTGCAATTTTGTGCATCGCGCTATTTTGCGCTGTGGCCATTTCTTGCATTTTGAATGCCATTTATCGCGCTATCTTGCGCACCTCATCGCACTGTTTTGTGGACAGTACTTCCATTTTGCATGCATTGGTCGCGCTATTTTGCGCATCACGCACTTTTGCGCTGCGACCATTTCTTGCATTTTGCATGCATTTTATCGCGCTATCTTGCGCACCTCATCGCACTGTTTTGTGCACATTACTTGCATTTTCCATGCATTTTGTCGCGCTATCTTGCGCCCCTCATCGCAATATTTTGTGCACATTACTTGCATTTTTGCATGCATTTGTCAGGCTATTTTGCGCATCGCGCTATTTTGCGCTGTGACCATTTCTAGCATTTTGCATGCATTTTATCGCGCTATCATGCGCATCTCATCGCACTGTTTGGTGCACATTACGTGCATTTTGCATGCGTTTGTGCGCTATTTTGCGCATCGCGCTATTTTACGCTGTGACCATTACTTGCATTTTCCACGCATTTTATCGCGCTATCTTGCGCACCTCATCGCACTGTTTTGTGCGCATTACTTGCATTTTGCATGCATTTTGTCGCGCTATGTTGCGCACCTCATCGCACTGTTTTGTGCACATTACTTGCATTTTCCATGGATTTTGTCACGCTATCTTGCGCACCTCATCGCACAATTTTGTGCACATTACTTGCATTTTGCACGCATTTGTCGCGCAATTTTGTGCATCGCGCTATTTTGCGCTGTGACAATTTCTTGCATTTTGCATGCCATTTATCGCGCTATCTTGCGCACCTCATCGCACTGTTTTGTGCACATTACTCGCATTTTGCATGCATTTTTTCGCGCTGTCTTGCGCACCTCATCGCACTGTTTTGTGGACAGTACTTGCATTTTGCATGCATTTGTCGCGCTATTTTGCGCATCGCGCTCTTTTGCGCTGTGACCATTTCTTGCATTTTGCATTCATATTATCGCGCTATCTTGCGCACCTCATCGCACTGTTTTGTGCACATTACTTGCATTTTCCATGCATTTTGTCGCGCTATCTTGCGCCCCTCATCGCACTATTTTGTGCACATTACTTGCATGTTGCATGCATTTGTCACGCTATTTTTCGCATCGCGCTATTTTGCGCTGTGACCATTTCTAGCATTTTGCATGCATTTTATCGCGCTATCTTGCGCATCTCATCGCATTGTTTGGTGCACATTACTTGCATTTTGCATGCGTTTGTGCGCTATTTTGCGCATCGCACTATTTTGCGCTGTGACCATTACTTGCATTTTCCATGCATTTTCTCGCGCTATCTTGCGCACCCCATCGCACTGTTTTGTGCACATTACTGGCAATTTGCATGCATTTAATCACGCTACCTTGCGCACCTCATCGCACTGTTTTGTGCACATTACTTGCATTTTGCATGCATTTTATCGCGCTATCTTGCGCACCTCATCGCACTATTTTGTGCACATTACTTGCATTTTGCATGCATTTTATCGCGCTATTTTGCGCATTGCGCTATTTTTGCGCGGTGACCATTACTTGCATTTTCCACGCATTTTATCGTGCAATCTTGCGCACCTCATCGCACTGTCTTGTGTACATTACTTGCATTTTGCATGCATTTTATCGTGCTATCTTGCGCACCTCATCGCACTGATTTGTCGACATTGCTTGGATTTTGCATGCATTTGTTGCACTATTTTGCGCATCGCGTTATTTTGCGCTGTGACCATTTCTTGCATTTTGCATGAATTTTATCGCGTTATCTTGCGCACTTCATCGCACTGTTTTGTGCACATTACTTGCATTTTCCATGCATTTGGTCGCGCTATCTTGTGCCCCTCATCGCACTATTTTGTTCACATTACTTGCATTTTGCATGCATTTGTCGCGCTATTTTGCGCGGTGACCATTACTTTTATTTTCCATGCATTTTATCGTGCAATCTTGCGCACCTCATCGCACTGTCTTGTGTACATTAGTTGCATTTTGCATGCATTTTATCGTGCTATCTTGCGCACCTCATCGCACTGTTTTGTCGACATTACTTGGATTTTGCATGCCTTTGTTGCGCTATTTTGCGCATCGCGTTATTTTGCGCTGTGACCATTTCTTGCATTTTGCATGAATTTTATCGCGCTATCTTGCGCACTTCATCGCACTGTTTTGTGCACATTATTTGCATTTTCCATGCATTTTGTCGCCCTATCTTGCGCACCTCATCGCACTATTTTGTGCACATTACTTGCATTTTGCATGCATTTGTCGCGCTATTTTGCGCTTTGACCATTTCTAGCATTTTGCATGCATTTTATCGCGCTATCTTGCGCATCTCATCGCACTGTTTTGTGCACATTACTTGCATTTTGCATGCATTTGTGCGCTATTTTGCACATCGCGCTATTTTGTGCCGTGACCATTACTTGCATTTTCCATGCATTTTATCGCGCTCTTGCGCACCTCATCGCACTATTTTGTGCACATAACTTGCATTTCGCATGCATTTTGTCGCGCTATGTTGCGCACCTCATCGCACTGTTTTGTACACATTACTTGCATTTTCCATGCATTTTGTCGCGCTATCTTGCGCACCTCATCGCACAATTTTGGGCACATTACTTGCATTTTGCATGCATTTGTCGCGCTAGTTTGCGCGTCGCGCTATTTTGCGCATCTCGCTATTTTGCGCTGTGACCGTTTCTAGCATTTTGCATGCATTTTATCGCGCTATCTTGCACATCTCATCGCATTGTTTTGTGCATATTACTTGCATTTTGCATGCATTTGTGCGCTATTTTGCGCATCGACTATTTTGCGCTGTGACCATTACTAGCATTTTCCATGAATTTTATCGCGCTACCTTTCGCACCTCGTCGCACTTTTTTGTGCACATTAGGTGCATTTTGCATGCATTTTGTCGCGCTATGTTGCACACCTCATCGCTCTATTTTGTGCACATTACTTGCATTTTGCATGCATTTTGTCGCGCTATCTTGCGCACCTCATCGCACAATTTTATGCACATTACTTGCATTTTGCATGCATTTGTCGAGCTATTTTGTGCATCACGCTATTTTGCGCTGTGACCATTTCTTGCATTTTGCATGCCTTTTATCGCGCTATCTTTCACACCTCATCGCACTGTTTTGTGCACATCACTTGCATTTTGCATACATTTTATCACGCTATCTTGCGCACCTCATCGCACTGTTTTGTGCTCATTACTTGCATTTTGCATGCATTTGTCGCGCTATTTTGCGCATCGCGCTATTTTGCACTGTGACCATTTCTTGCATTTTGCATGCATTTTATCGCGCTATCTTGCGCATCTCCTCGCACTGTTTTGTGCACATTACTTGCATTTTGCATGCATTTATGCGCTATTTTGCGCATCGCACTATTTTGCGCTGTGACCATTACTAGCATTTTCCCTGCATTTTATCGCGCTATCTTGCGCTCCTCGTCGCACTTTTTTGTGCACATTACTTGCATTTTGCATGCATTTTGTCGCGCTATGTTGCACACCACATCGCACTGTTTTGTGCACATTACTTGCATTTTGCATGCATTTTGCCGCGCTATCTTGCTCACCTCATCGCACAATTTTGTGCACATTACTTGCATTTTGCATGCATTTGTCAAGCTATTTTGTGCATCGTGTTATTTTGCAATGTGACCATTTCTTGCATTTTGCATGCCATTTATCGCGCTATCTTGCGGACCACGTCGCACTGTTTTGTGCACGTCACTTGCATTTTCCATGCATTTTATCGCGCTATCTTGCGTACCTCATCGCACTATTTTGTGCCCATTACTTGCATTTTGCATGCATTTTATCGCGCTATCTTGCGCACCTCATCGCACTGTTTTGTGCACATTACTTGCATTTTGCATGCATTTGTCGCGCTATTTTGCGCATCCCGCTATTTTGCGCTGTGACAATTTCTTGCATTTTGCATGCATTTTATCACGCTATCTTGCGCACCTCATCGCACAGTTTTGTGCACAATACTTGCTTTTTCCATGCATTTTATCGCGCTATCTTGCGTACCTCATCGCACTATTTTGTGCCCATTACTTGCATTTTGCATGCATTTTATCGCGCTATTTTGCGCATCGCGCTATTTTGCGCGGTGACCATTACTTGCATTTTCCATGCATTTTATCGCGCAATCTTGCGCACCTCATCGCACTGTTTTGTGCACATTACTTGCATTTTGAATGCATTTGTTGCGCTATTTTGCGCATTGCGATATTTTGCGCTGTGACAATTTCTTGCATTTTGCATACATTTTATCGCGCTATCTTGCGCACCTCATTGCACTATTTTGTGCACATTACTTGCATTTTGCATGCATTTTATCGAGCAATTTTGCGCTTCGCGCTATTTTGCGCGGTGACCATTACTTGCATTTTCCATGCATTTTATCGGGCAATCTTGCGCACCTCATCTCACTGTTTTGGGAACATTGCTTGCATTTTGCATGCATTTTGTCGCGCTATGTTGCGCACCACATCGCACTGTGTTGTGCACATTACTTGCATTTTGCATGCATTTTATCACGCTATCTTGCGCACCTCATCGCACACTTTTGTGAACATTACTTGCATTTTGCATGAATTTGTCGCACTATTTTGTGCAGCGCGCTATTTTGCGCTGTGACCATTTCTTGCATTTTGCATGCCTTTTATCGTGCTATCCTGCGCACATCATCGCACTGTTTTGTGCACATTACTTCCATTTTGCATGCATTTTATCGCGCTATCTTGCGCACCTCATTGCACTGCTTTGGACACATTACTTGCATTTTCCATGCATTTGTCGCGCTATTTTGTGCTGTGACCATTTCTTGCATTTTGCATGCATTTTATCGCACTATCTTGCGCACCTCATCACCCTGTTTTGGGCACATTACTTGCATTTTGAATGCATTTTATCACGCTATCTTGCGCACCTCATCGCACTGTTTTGTGAATATTACTTGTATTTTGCATGCTTTGTCGCGCTATTTTGCGCTGCGACAATTTCTCGCATTTTGCATACATTTTATCGCGCTATCTTGCGCACCTCATCGTACTGTTTTGTGCACAATACTTGCATTTGGCATGCATTTTATCGCGCTATCTTGCGCACCACATCGCACTATCTTGTGCACATTACTTGCATTTTGCATGCATTTTATGGCGCTATTTTGCGCAGTGACCATTACTTGCATTTTCCATGCATTTTATTGCGCAATCTTGCGCACCTCATCGAACTGTTTTGTGCACATTACTTGCATTTTGCATGCATTTTATCTCGCTATCTTGCGCACCTCATTGCACTGCTTTGTGCACATTACTTGCATTTTGCATGCATTTGTTGCTCTATTTGGCACATCGCGCTATTCTGCGCTGTGACCATTTCTTACATTTTCCATCCATTTTATCGCGCTATCATGCGCACCTCATCGCACTGTTTTGTGCACATTACTTGCAATTTGCATGCATTTCGTCGCGCTATCTTGCGCACCTCATCGCACAGTTTTGTGCACATTACTTGCATTTTGCATGCATTTGTCACGCTATTTTGCGCATCACGCTGTTTTGCGCTGTGACCATTTCTTGCATTTTCCATGCCTTTTATCGTGCTATCTTGCGCACCTCATCGCACTGTTTTGTGCACATCACTTGCATTTTGCATGCATTTTATCGCGCTATCTTGCGCACCTCATCGCACTGTTTTGTGCACATCACTTGCGTTTTGCATGCATTTTATCGCTCTATCTTGGGCACGTCATCGTACTGTTTTGTGCACATTACTTGCATTTTGCATGCATTTGTCACGCTATTTTGAGCTGTGACCATTTCTTGCATTTTACATGCATTTTATCGCGCTATCTTGCGCACCTCATCGCACGGATTTGTGCACATTACTGGCATTTTGCTTGCATTTTATCACGCTATCGTGCGCACCTCATCGCACTGTTTTGTGAACATTACTTGCATTTTGCATGCATTTGTTGTGCTATTTTGCGCATCGCGCTATTTTGCGCTGTGACCATTTCTTGCATTTTACATGCATTTTATCGTGCTATCTTGCGCACCTCATCGCACTATTTTGTGCACATTACATGCATTTTGCATGCATTTTATCGCGCTATTTTGCGCGGAAACCATTACTTGCATTTTGCACGCATTTTATCGCGAAATCTTGCGCACCTCATCGCACTGTTTTGTGCACATTACTTGCATTTTGCATGCATTTTATCGCGCTATCTTGCGCACCTCATCGCACTGTTTTGTGCACATTACTGGCATTTTGCATGCATTTTGTCTCGCTATGTCGCGCACCTCATCGCGTTGTTTTGTGAACATTACTTGCATTTTGCATGCATTTTGTCGCGCTATCTTGCGCACCTCATCGCACAAGTTTGTGCACATTACTTGCATTTTACATGCATTTGTCGCGCTACTTTGTGCATCGCGCTATTTTGCGCTGTGACCATTTCTTGCATTTTGCATCCCTTTTATCGCACTATCTTGCGCATCTCATCGCACTGTTTTGTGCACATTACTTGCATTTTGCATGCATTTTATCGCGCTATCTTGTGCACCTCATCGCACTGTTTTGTGCACATTAGTTGCATTTTGCATGCATTTGTCACGATATTTTACGCTGTGACGATTTCTTGCAGTTTGCATGCATTTTATCGCGCTATCGTGCGCACCTCATCGCACTGTTTTGTGCACATTACTTGCATTTTGCATGCATTTTATCACGCTATCTTGTGCACCTCATCGCACAGTTTGTGCACATTACTTGCGTTTTGCATGCATTTGTCGCGCTATTTTGCGCTGTGACAATTTCTTGCATTTTGCATGCATTTTATCGCGCTAACTTGCGCACCTCATCGCACTGTTTTGTGCACAATACTTGCATTTTCCATGCATTTTATTGCGCTATCTTGCGCACCTCATCGCACTATTTTGTGCACATTACTTGCATTTTGCATGCATTTTATCGCATTATTTTGCGCATCGCGCTACTTTGCGCGGTGACCATTACTTGCATTTTCCATGCATTTTATCGCGCAATCTTGCGCACCTCATCGCACTATTTTGTGTACATTACTTGCATTTTGCTTGCATTTTATCGTGCTATGTTGCGCACCTCATCGCACTATTTTGGGCACATTACTTCCATTTTGCATGCATTTTATCGCGCTATTTTGCGCATCGCGCCATTTTGCGCTGTGACCATTTCCTGCATTTTGCATGCATTTTATCGCGTTATCTTGCGTACCTCATCGCACTGTTTTGTGAACAATACTTGCACTTTGCATGCATTTTATCGCACTATCTTGCACACTTCATCACACTATTTTGTGCACATTACTTGCATTTTGCATGCATTTTATCGCACTATTTTGCGCATTGCGCTATTTTGCGCTGTGCCCATTACTTGCATTTTCTATGCATTTTATCGCGCGATCTTGCGCACCTCATCGTATTGTTCTATGCACATTACTTGCATTTTGCATGCATTTTGTCGCGCTATGTTACGCACCACATCGCACTGTTTTGGGCACATTACATGCATTTTGCATGCATTTTGTCGCACTATGTTACGCACCTCATCGCACTGTTTTGTGCACATTACTTACATTTTGCATGCATTTGCCGCGCTATTTTGCGCATCGCGCTATTTTGCGCTGTGACCATTTCTTGCATTTTGCATGCATTTTATCGCGCTATCTTGCGCACCTCATTGCACTGTTTTGTGCAGATTACTTGCATTTTGCATGCATTTTATCACGCTATCTTGCGCTCCTCATCGCACTGTTTTGTGCACATTACTTGCATTTTCCATGCATTTTCTCGCACTATCCTGCGCACCTCATCGCACTATTTTGTGCACATTACTTGCATTTTGCATGCATTTTTTGCGCTATTTTGCGCATCACGCTATTTTGCGCTGTGACCATTTCTAGCATTTTGCATGTGTTTTATCGCGCTATCTTGCGCATCTCATCGCACTGTTTGGTGCACATTACTTGCATTTTGCATGCGTTTGTGCGCTATTTCGCGCATCGCGCTATTTTGAGCTGTGACCATTACTTGCATTTTCCTTGCATTTGATCGAGCAATCTTGCACACCTCATCGAACTGTTTTGTGCACATTACTTCCATTTTGCATGCATTTTATCGTGCTCTCTTGCGCACCTCATCGCACTGTTTTGTGCACATTACTTGCATTTTGCATGCATTTGTTGCGCTATTTTGCACATCGCGCTATTTTGCGCTGTGAGCCTTTCTTGCATTTTGCATGCATTTTATCGCGTTATCATGCGCACCTCATCGCACTGTTTTGTGCACATTACTTGCAATTTGCATGCATTTCGTCGCGCTATCTTGCGCACCTCATCGCACACTTTTGTCCACATTACTTTCATTTTGCATGCATTTGTCACGCTATTTTGCGCATCGCGCTATTATGCCCTGTGACCATTTCTAGCATTTTGCATGCATTTTATCGCGTTATCTTGCGCATCTCATCGCACTTTTTGTGCACATTACTTGCATTTTGCATTCATTTGGGCGCTATTTTGCGCATCGCACTATTTTGCGCTGTGACCATTACTTGCATTTTCCGTGCATTTTATCGCGCTATCTTGCGCACCTCGTCGCACTTTTTTGCGCACATTACTTGCTTTTGTATGCATTTTGTCGCGCTATGTTGCACACCTCATCGCACTGTTTTCTGCACATTACTTGCATTTTGTATGCATTTTGTCGCGCTATCTTGCGCACCTCATCGTACAATTTTGTGCACATTACTTGCATTTTGCATGCATTTGTCGAGCTATTTTGTGCATCACGCTATTTTGCGTTGTGGCCATTTCTTGCATTTTCCATGCCTTTTATCGTGCTATCTTGCGCATCTCATCGCACTGTTTTGTGCACATCACTTGCATTTTGCATGCATTTTGTCGCGCTATCTTGCGCTCCTCATCGCACTGTTTTGTGCACATTACTTCCATTTTGCATGCATTTGTCGCGCTATTTTGCGCTGTGACCATTTCTTGCATTTCGCATGCATTTTTTCGCGCAATGTTGTGCACCTCATCGCACTGTTTTGTGCACATTACTTGCATTTTGCATGCATTTGTCGCGCTATTTTGCGCATCGCGCTATTTTGCGCTGTGACCATTTCTTGCTATTTGCATGCATTTTATCGCGCTATCTTGCGCACCTCATCGCACTGTTTTGTGCACAATACTTGCAGTTTCCGTGCATTTTATCGCGCTATCTTGCGCACCTCATCGCACTATTTTGTGCCCATTACTTGCATTTTGCATGCATTTTATCGCACTATTTTGCGCGTCGCGCTATTTTGCGCATCGCGCTGTTTTGCGCTGTGACCATTTCTAACATTTTGCATGCGTTTTATCGCGCTATCTTGCGCATCTCATCGCACTGTTTGGTGCACATTACTTGCATTTTGCTTGCGTTTGTGCGCTATTTTGCGCATCGCGCTATTTTGAGCTGTGACCATTACTTGCATTTTCCTTGCATTTTATCGCGCAATCTTGCGCACCTCATTGCCCTGTTTTGGGCACATTACTTGCATTTTGCAAGCATTCTATCACGCTAACTTGCGCACTTCATCGCACTGTTTTGTGCACATTACTTGCATTTTGTAGGCATTTGTTGCGCTATTTTGCGCATCGCGCTATTTTGCGCCGTGACAATTTCTTGCATTTTGCATGCATTTTATCGCGCTATCTTGCGCACCTCATCGCACTGTTTTGTGCAGAATACTTGCATTTTGCATGCATTTTATCACGCTATCTTGCGCTCCTCATCGCACTGTTTTGTGCACATTACTTGCATTTTCCATGCATTTTCTCGCGCTATCCTGCGCACCTCATCGCACTATTTTGTGCACATTACTTGCATTTTGCATGCATTTGTCGCGCTATTTTGCGCATCGCGCTATTTTGCGCTGTGACCATTTCTAGCATTTCGCATGCATTTTATCGGGCTATCTTGCGCATCTCATCGCACTGTTTGGTGCACATTACTTGCATTTTGCATGCGTTTGTGCGCTATTTTGCGCATCGCGCTATTTTGAGCTGTGACCATTACTTGTGTTTTCCTTGCATTTTATCGCGCAATCTTGCGCACCTCATCGAACTGTTTTGTGCACATTACTTGCATTTTGCATGCATTTTATCGCGCTCTCTTGCGCACCTCATCGCACTGTTTTGTCCACATTACTTGCATTTTGCATGCATTTGTTGCGCTATTTTGCACATCGCGCTATTATGCGCTGTGACCATTTCTAGCATTTTGCATGCATTTTATCGCGCTATCTTGGGCTTCTCATCGCACTTTTTGTGCACATTACTTGCATTTTGCATGCATTTGGGCGCTATTTTGCGCATCGCACTATTTTGCGCTGTGACCATTACTTGCATTTTCCGTGCATTTTATCGCGCTATCTTGCGCACCTCGTCGCACTTTTTTGTGCACATTACTTGCTTTTGCATGCATTTTGTCGCGCTATGTTGCGCACCTCATCGCACTGTTTTCTGCACATTACTTGCATTTTGCATGCATTTTGTCGCGCTATCTTGCGCACCTCATCGTACAATTTTGTGCACATTACTTGCATTTTGCATGCATTTGTCGAGCTATTTTGTGCATCACGCTATTTTGCGTTGTGACCATTTCTTGCATTTTGCAAGCCTTTTATCGTCCTATCTTGCGCAACTCATCGCACTGTTTTGTGCACATCACTTGCATTTTGCATGCATTTTGTCGCGCTGTCTTGCGCACCTCATCGCACTGTTTTGTGCACATTACTTCCATTTTTCATGCATTTGTCGCGCTATTTTGCGCATCGCGCTATTTTGCGCTGTGACCATTTCTTGCATTTCGCATGCATTTTTTCGCGCAATGTTGCGCACCTCATCGCACTGTTTTGTGCCCATTACTTGCATTTTGCATGCATTTTATCGCGCTATGTTGCGCACCTCATCGCACTGTTTTGTGCACATTACTTGCATTTTGCTTGCATTTGTCGCACTATTTTGCGCATCGCGCTATTTTGCACTGTGACCATTTCTTGCAATTTGCATGCATTCTATCGCGCTATCTTGCGCACCACATCGCACTGTCTTGTGCACAATACTTGCATTTTCCGTGCATTTTATCGCGCTATCTTGCGCACCTCATCGCACTATTTTGTGCACATTACTTGCATTTTGCATGCATTTTATCGCACTATTTTGCGCGTCGCGCTATTTTGCGCATCGCGCTGTTTTGCGCTGTGACCATTTCTAGCATTTTGCATGCGTTTTATCGCGCTATCTTGCACATCTCATCGCACTGTTTGGTGCACATTACTTGCATTTTGCATGCGTTTGTGCGCTATTTTGCGCATCGCGCTATTTTGTGCTGTGACCATTACTTGCATTTTCCTTGCATTTTATCGCGCAATCTTGCGCACCTCATCGCCCTGTTTTGTGCACATTACTTGCATTTTGCATGCATTTTATCACGCTATCTTGCGCACCTCATCGCACTGTTTTGTACACATTACTTGCATTTTGCAGGCATTTGTTGCACTATTTTGTGTGTCGCGCTATTTTGCGCTGTGACCATTTCTTGCATTTTGCATGCATTTCATTCCGCTATCTTGCGCACCTCATCGCCCTGTTTTGTGCACATTACTTGCATTTTGCATGCATTTTATCACGCTATCTAGTGCACCTCATCGCACTGTTTTGTGCACAGTACTTGCATTTTGCATGCATTTGTCGTGCTATTTTGCGCATCGCGCTATTTTGCGCTGTGACAATTTCTAGCATTTTGCATGCATTTTATCGCGCTATGTTGCGCACCTCATCGCACTGTTTTGTGCACATCACTTGCATTATGCATGCATTTTATCGTGCTATCTTGTGCACCTCATCGCACTGTTTTGTGCACATTACTTCCATTTTGCATGCATTTGTCGCGCTATTTTGCGTATCGCGCTATTTTGCGCTGCGACCATTTCTTGCATTTCGCATGCATTTTTTCGCGCAATGTTGCGCACCTCGTCGCACTGTTTTGAGCACATTACTTGCATTTTGCATGTATTTTATCGCGCTATCTTGCGCACCTCATCACACTGTTTTGTGCACATTACTTGCATTTTGCATGCATTTGTCGTGCTATTTTGCGCATCGCGCTATTTTGCGCTGTGACAATTTCTTGCATTTTGAATGCATTTTATCGCGCTATGTTGCGCACCTCATCGCACTGTTTTGTGCACATCACTTGCATTGTGCATGCATTTTATCGTGCTATCTTGTGCGCCTCATCGCACTGTTTTGTGCACATTACTTCCATTTTGAATGCATTTGTCGCGCTATTTTGCGCATCGCGCTATTTTGCGCTGTGACCATTTCTTGCAATTTGCATGCATTTTATCGCGCTATCTTGCGCACCTCATCGCACTATTTTGTGCACAATACTTGCATTCTCCGTGCATTTTATCGCGCTATCTTGCGCACCTCATCGGACTATTTTGTGCAGATTACTTGCATTTTGCATGCATTTTATCGAGCTATTTTGCGCATCTCGCTATTTTGCGCGGTGACCATTACGTGCATTTTCCATACATTTTGTCGCGCAATCTTGCGCACCTCATCGCACTGTTTTGTGCACATTACTAACATTTTGCATGCATATTATCGCGCTATCTTGCGCACCTCATCGCACTGTTTTGTGCACATTACATGCATTTTGCAGGCATTTGTTGTGCTATTTTACGCGTCGCGCTATTTTGCGCTGTGACCATTTCTTGCATTTTGCATGCATTTTATCGCGCTATCTTGCGAACCTCATCGCCCTGTTTTGTGCACATTACTTGCATTTTGCATGCATTTTATCACACTATCTAGTGCACCTCATCGCACTGTTTTGTGCACATTACTTGCATTTTGCATGCATTTGTCGTGCTATTTTGCGCATCGCGCTATTTTATGCTGTGACCATTTCTTGCATTTTGCATGCATTTTATCGCGCTATGTTGCGCACCTCATCGCACTGTTTTGTGGACATCACTTGCATTTTGTATGCATTTTATCGCGCTATCTTGTGCACCTCATCGCACTGTTTTGTGCACATTACTTGCGTTTAGCATGCATTTGTCGCGCTATTATGCGCATCGCGCTATTTTGCGCTGTGACCATTTCTTGCAATTTGCATGCATTTTATCGCGTTATCTTGCGCACCTCATCGCACTATTGTGTCCACATTACTTGCATTTTGCATGCATTTTATCACGCTATGTTGCGCACCTCATCGCACTGTTTTGTGCACATTACTTGCATTTTGCATGCATTTTATCGCGCTATCTTGCGCACTTCATCACACTATTTTGTGCACATTACATGCATTTTGCATGCATTTTATCGCACTATTCTGCGCATTGCGCTATTTTACGCTGTGACCATTACTTGCATTTTCTATGCATTTTATCGCGCTATCTTGCGCACCTCATCGCACTATTTTGTCCACATTACTTGCATTTTGCATGCATTTTGTCGCGTTATCTTGCGCACCTCATCGCACTGTTTTGTGCACAATGCTTGCATTTTACATGCATTTTGTCGCGATATCTTACGCACCTCATCGCACTGTTTTGTGCACTTTACTTGCATTTTGCATGCATTTTGTCGCGATATCTTTCTCACGTCATCGCACTGTTTTCTGCACAAAACTTGGATTTTGCATGCATTTTGTCGCGATATGTAGCGCACCTCATCGCACTGTTTTGTGCACATTACTTGCATTTTGCATGGTTTTTGTCGCGATATCTTGCGCACCTCATCGCACTGTTTCGTGCACATTACTTGCATTTTGCATGCATTTTGTCGCGATATCTTGTGCACCTCATCGCACTGTGTTGTGCACATTACTTGCATTTTGCATGCATTTCGTCGCGATATCTTGCACAACTCATCGCACTGTTCTGGGCGCATTACTTGCATTTTGCATGCATTTTGTCGCGATATCTTGCGCACCTCATCGCACTGTTTTGCGCACAAAACATGCATTTTGCATGCAATTTGTCGCGAAATCTTGCGGACCTCATCGCACTGTTTTGTGCACATTACTTGCATTTTACATGCATTTTGTCGCGATATCTTGCGCACCTCATCGCACTGTTTGTGCACAAAATTTGCATTTTGCATGCATTTTGTCGCGATATCTTGCGCACCTCATCGGCTAACATTGCGCACAAAACTTGCATTTTGCAGGCATTTTGTCACGATATCTTGCGCACCTCGTCGCACTGTTTTGTGCACATTACTTGCAGTTTGCATGATTTTGTCGCGATATCTTGCGCACCTCATCGCACTGTCATTTTGTCGCGATATCTTGCGCACCTCATCGCACTGTTTTGCGCACAAAACTTGCATTTTGCAACCGCACTGTTCTGTGCACATTACTTGCATTTGGCATGCATTTTATCGCGCTATTTTGCGTACCTCATCGCACCGTTTTGTGCACAAAACTTGCATTCATGCATTTTGTCGCGATATCGTGCGGATCTCTTGGGCACCTCATCGCACTGTTTTGCGCACAAAACTTGCATTTTGCAACCGCACTGTTCTGTGCACATTACTTGCATTTGGCATGCATTTTATCGCGCTATTTTGCGTACCTCATCGCACCGTTTTGTGCACAAAACTTGCATTTTGCAGGCATTTTGTCACGATATCTTGCGCACCTCATCGCACTATTTTGTGCACAAAACTTGCATTTTGCAGGCATTTTGTCAGCGATATCTTAGCTGCATCACTCATCGCACTGTTTGGTGCACATTACTTGCATTTCACGCATTTTGTTTGCGATATCCTTGCGCACCTCAAATCCGCACACTGTTTGTGTGCACAAAAACTATGCATTCTGGCATATGCATTTTGTTCCGCGATAGTCTTGGCGCACCTCAGCGCACTGTTTTGTGCACATTACTTGCATTTTTGCATGGATTTGGTCGAGGATAATTTGTGCGCACTCATCGCAAACTGTTTTGTGCACAATTACTTGCATTTTGCATACACAAATTTAAGTCGCGATATCTGTTGGCGCATCCAACCTCATCCGCAACTGTTGTTTGTGCCACATTACTGTGCATTATTGCTATGCATTTTTGTCGGGGCGATAAAGAATTTAGCGCACGTATCTCATCTGTTTTTGTGCATCGAAAACATTGCATTTGCATGCATGTTTAGTCTGGTGATATCTCTTAGCGCACTCTCATCGCACTGTTTTTAGATGCACAAAACTTGCATTTTGCAAAAAAGCATTTTGTTCGCACTATTATTTGCGCATTACTCATCGAGCAGCTGTTTTGTGCAAATTACTTGCTTTTGCATGACATTTTGACAGCGCGATATCAGTTGCACGACAAGCTCATCACACTGTTTTGTGCACTTACTGTGCATTTTGCAAGCATTTTGTCGGGCGATAATCTTGCGCACCATCATCGCAACTGTTATTGTGGCAATTAACTTGCATTTTGATGCATTATTGTCGGCGATATCTTGCGCAAATGCTATCGCACTGTATTATGTGCACAATATAACTTGTGCATTTTTTTGCATGCATTTATGCGGCGATATCTTGGCGCACGTCATCCCACGTTATGTGCAACAAAAACAGTACGATGAGGTGCGACAAAGATATCAACGACAAAATGCAAATGCAAAATGCAAGTTTTGTCCCAAACGTGGGTATATGACGTGCGCAGAATATTTCGCCGACAAAATGCATGCAAAATGCAAGTAATGTGCACAAAACAGTGCGATGAGGCAGATAGCGCAATATAGAAATGCATTTCAAACTTGCGGGGCGCAAGTAATCAGACAAAATGCCAATCAAAATGCAAGTAAATGTTGCACAGAGAACAGTGCGATGAGGTGCGCAAGATATCGGACAAAATGCAGCAAATGCAAGGTAATGTGCACAAAAGTGGCGATGAAGTGCGCAAGATATGCGAAAAATGCATGCAAAATTGCAAGTAAATTGTGCACAGAAAACAGTGCGATGAGGTGCGCAATGAAGTCGCGAAAATCTTGCAAAAATGCAAGTAATGTTGGGCACAAAACAGTGCGATGAGGTGCGCAAGGATATCACGACAAAATGCATGCAAAAATGGCAGTTTATGTGCAAAAACAGTGGAATGAGTGCGCAAGATATCGCGACATAAATGCATGCAAAATGCAAGTAATGTAGCACAACAACAGTGCGTGAGGATGCGCATAGATTAATCGCGACAAATGCATGCAAATGCAAGTATGTGCACAAACAGTGCGATGAGGTGCGCAAGATATGGCGACCAAAATCGCATGCAAAATGAAAGTGAATGTGCACAAAACAGTGCGATGAGGTGCGCAAGAATCGCGCAACAAATGCATGCAGAAATGCAAGTTTTGTGTATCAAAACAGTGGCGATGAGGTGCGGCAAGATATCGCCAACAAAAAGCACGTGGTAAATTTTTTTAATTTGCAAGTAAATGTGCGAAACAAACAGTGCGATGAGGTGCCGCAAGATAGATCGCGACAAATAATGCTTAGCAAATTGCAAGTAATGTTGCACTATAAACCAGTGCGATGAGTGCGCAAAGGAAATATCGCGACAGAAATGCATGCAAAATGCAAGTTTTGTAGCAACAAACATGTGGCGATGATGTGCGCAATATGAGTGGACAAAACATGCAATGCAAATGCCAAAGTTTTGTTGCACAAAACGAGTGCGATGAGGTTGCGGAACGATTCGGCGACAAAATGCAATGCAAAAATGCAAGTAATGTGCAAAAACAGTGCGAGAGGTGCGAGAGATATCGCGACAAAAAATGCATGCAAATGCAAGTATGTGCACAAAAACAGTGCGACGAGGTGCGCAAGATAATGCGAAAAATGCATGCAAAATGCAAAGTAATGTGCACAAAACAGTGCGAGAGGCTGCGAGAGATATCGGACATGCAAAATGCAAGTAAGTGCACAAAAAAAAGTGCGGACGAGGTGCGGCAAGATAATCGGCGACAAAATGCTGCAAAAAATGCAAGTAAATAATGACACAAAACAGTGCGATGAAGGTGCGCAAGATATCGCGACAAAAAATGCATGCAAAATGCAAGTAAGTGCACAAACAGTAGACGATGAGGTGCGGCAAGATATCGCGACCAATCCATGCAAAATAGCAGTAATGGTACACAAAAGCTGTGCGATGAGGTGAGCGAAGATATCAGCGACAAATGCAAAATGCAGAATGCAAGTTTGTGCACAAAACAGTGCGATGAGGTGCGCAAGATTATCTGTCAACAAAATGCGTGGAAATGCAAGTAAATGTGCACAAAACTGTGCGATGAGGTGCGCAGATATCGGCGACAAAAATGCTTGCAAATATGCAAGTAGATGTGACACAAAACAGATGCGATGAGGTCGACAAGATATCGCGACAAAATGCATGCAAAATGGCAAGTTTGTGGCACAAACAGTGCGAATGAGGTGGCGACAGATATAGTGTCGACAGAAAATGCATGCAAAATGCAAATTTTGTGGGCACAAAACAGTGCGATGAGGTGCGCAAGATATCGCGACAATAAATGCATGCAAAAATGCAGATGTATTGTGCACAAAACAGTGCGAGGAGGTGCGAGAGATTTATCGGACAAAATGCATGCAAAAATTGCAAGTATGTGCACAGAAACAGTGCTGAACGAGTGCGAGAGATATCGCGACAAAAATGCATGCAAAAATGCAAGTTAATGATGCACAAAACAGTGCGATGAGGTGCCGGCAAGATATCGTCGACAAAAATGCATGCACAAATGCAAGTAATAGTGCACAAAACAGTGGCGATGTAGGTGCGGCAAGATATGGACAAAAGTGCCTTGCAAAATGGCAAGTAATTGTGAAACAAAACAGTAGGCGACTGGAAGGTGCGCAAGATAGCGACAAAATGCATGCAAGAATGCAAGTAATGTGCACAAAACAGTGCGAGGAGGTGGCGAGAGATATTCGCGACAAAATGCTGCAAAAATGCAAGATAATGTGCCACAAAACAGTGCGAAGAGGAGCCGCAAGATATCGCACATAAGTGCATGTCAAAATGCAAGTAATGTGCACAAAACCAGTGCGATGAGTGGCGCAAGATATCGCGACAAATGCCTGCAAATGCAGTAAAAGTGCACAAAACAGTGCGTTTGAGGTGCGCATATAGGGCACAAAATGCTATAGCACAAAAATGCATAAGTTTTTGTGCACAACCAGTGACGATGAGGTGCGCAAGATATCGCAGACACTATAAGCATGCAATGCAAGTATGTGGCAAATATACAGTGCGCGTATGAGGTGGCAAGATATCTCGACAAAAATGCATGCAAAATTGCAAGTAATTTTTGCAGCAAAACGAGTGCGATGAAGGTGCGCATATATGTGCGACAAAGATGCTTGCAAAATGCAAGTTTTGTGGTCACAAAACAGATGCGATGAGGTGGCGCAAGATATCACGACAAAATGCCATGCAAAATGCAAGTTTTGCGGCACAAAACAGGGGATGACTGTGCGCAGATATCGCGACAAAATGCATGCAAATGGCAAGTAATTGTTGCACAAAACAGTGCGTACTGAGGTGCGGAAGATATCGCGACCAAATCCATAGCAAAATGCAGTAATGTGCACTAAAACAGTGCGATTGAGAGTTGCGCTTTTAAAGATTCGGCGACAAAAATGCATGCAGAATGCAAAGTTTTTGTGGGCACAAAACAGTGCGATCGAGGTGCGCAGATAATCGCGACAATAATGCGTGAGAAGCAAGTAATAGTGCAACAAAACAGTGCATAGAAGGTTGCGCAAGATATCGCGACAAAATGCTTGCAAAATGCAAGTAAATGTGCAACAAAACAGTGCGATGGAAGGTGCGCAAGAGCATGATCGCGACAAAATGCATGCAAAATGCAAGTTTTGTGGGCACAAAACAAGTGCGATGAGGTTGCGCAATATAGTGCGACAAAATGCATGCAAAATGCAAGTTTTGTGCACAAAACAGTGCGATGAAGGTGCGCAAGATGATCGTGACAAAAATGCATGCAAATCCAGTAATGTGCACAAACAGTGCGGGAGGTGCGAGAGATATTCGCGACAAAATGCCAATGGCAAAATGCAGGGGTGAGTAATCGTGCACAAGAACAGTGCGACGAGGTGCGCAAGATATCGCGACAAAATGCATGCAAAATGCAAGTAATGTGGAACAAAACAGTGCGGATGTGGTTGCGCAGATTATCGCGACAAAATGCTATGCAAAATGCAAGTAATGTGCACAAAACAGTGCGATGAAGGTGCGCAAGATATCGCGACAAAATGGTTGCAAAATGCAAAGTAATGTGCACAAAACAGGTGCGATGAGGTGGCGGCAAGATATCGAGACAAAAAATGCATGCAAAATGCAAATAAATGTGCAGACACGAGTGCGGATGAGGTGCGCAGATATCGGCAGAAAATGCATGCAAATGCAAGTAATGTGCACAAAAACAGTGCGAAGAGGTGCGCAAGATATCGCGACAAAATGCATGCAAAAATGCAAAGTAATGTGCACAAATACAAGTGCGACAGAGGTGCGGCAAGATATCGCGACAAAATGCATGCAAAATGCAAGTAATGTGGCACAAAACAGTGCGATGAGGTGCGCAAGATATCGTACAAAATGCGTGAAAATGCAAGTAAATGTGCACAAAAAAAGTGCGATGAGGTGGCAAGATATCGCGACAAAATGCATGCAAAATGCAAGTAAATGTGCCAAAACAGTGCGATGAGGTGCGCACAGATATCGCGACAAAATGCATGCACAAATTGCAAGTTTTGTTGGGCCACAAAACAGTGCGATGAGGTGGCGCAGATAATCGCGACAAAATGCATGCAAAATGCAAGTAATGTGCACAAAACAGTGCGATGAGGTGCGCAAGATATCGCGACAAAATGCATGCAAAATGCAAGTAATTTGCACAAAACAGTGCGATGAGGTGCGCAAGATATGGCGACAAAAATGCATGCAAAATGCAAGTTTTGTGCACAAACAGTGCGATGAGGTGGCGCAAGATATCCGAACAAACTCATGCAAAATGCAGTTTGTGCACAAAAACAGTGGATGACGTGCGCAAGATATCGCGACAAATGCATGCAAAGCAAGTATGTGGCACAAAACAGTGCGATGAGGTGCGCAAGTATATCGCGACAAAATCGCATGCAAAATGCAAGTAATGTGCACAAAACAGTGCGATGAGGTTGCGCAAGATATCGCGACCAAAATCATGGCAAAATGCAAGTAATGTGCACAAACAGTGCGATGAGGTGCGCAAGATATCGCGACAAAATGCATGCAGAATGCAAGTTTTGTGCAAAAACAGTGCGATGAGTGGCAAGAATCGCGCAAATGCATGAAAATGCAAGTAATGTGCACAAAACAGTGCGATGAGGTGCGCAAGATATCGCGAAAAATGCATGCAAAATGCAAGTAACTGTGCACAAACAGTGCGATGAGGTGGGCGCAAGATATGCCGACAGAATGATGCAAAATGCAAGTTTTTGTGCACAAAACACGTGCGATGAGCGTGCGCAATGATATGCGACATAAATGCGTGAAAATTGCAAGTTTATGTGCACGAAACAGTGCGATGAAGTGGCGGCAGATACTCGCCGAGCAAATGCATGCAAAATGCAATAATGTGCACAAAAAGTGCGAGCAGGTGCAGAGAATATCGCGACAAAATGCAGTTTGGCCAAATGAAGGTAAATATGCGTAAATGCAGAGCAGGCACAAAACAGTGCGGAGGTGCGCAGATGAATGCAAGCAGATGGCAGAAACGTGCATGCGCAATAGCACAAAAGCAATGCAAATAAGTTTGGCACAAAAATGATGAGGGTATACGGATGCAGATCAATATCCAAACAGTGCGATGCAGCGTCGCAGATATTGCTGCATGAAATGAAGTAAGTCACAACGTGCGATGAGTCCAAATTGGCAGATGGAACTGAGTTGTGCAACAGTGCAGAGTAACGAGTAATGCGACGTGCAGATGAATTTGGCAAACGGCGATAGGTCAAGATTCCGCAATGCATGCAAAAATGCAGTATGTCACAAATGCAAGGGAAATATGTGCGACAAAATGCTGCAAACAAATTTTAAACAAGGTGATGGTCGATATGACAATGGAATGCAACGAACGAAACGATGGATGGGTGCGCGACGCAGAAAAATGCATGCAAATGCAGTAATGACAACTGGTGAGGCAACCGAAAAACAGCTGCAGTTTGACCCCACGTCGATGAGGCGTAATGCGAAATGATAATGCAAGTAAGGCACAAGTGCGAGGTGCGAAGATATGCACAAAGAGCATGGGAAGTGTGCACAAAACAGTGCGATGAGGGTGCGCAAAGATATCGCGACAAGAATGCATGCAAAATGCAAGAATCGTGCACAAAACAGTGCGATGAGGTGGCGCCAGATCATCGCGACAAAAATGCTGCAAATGAAGTAATGGTTGTGCAACAAAACAGTGCGTTGAGTGCGCAAATATGGGCGACAAAATGCTGCAAAATGCAAGTTATGTGACAAAACAGTGCGATGAGGTGCGCAAGATATGCGACAAAATGCATGCAAATGCAAGTAATGTGCAGCAAACAGTGCGATGAGGTGCGCAAGATAAGCGACAAAAATGCGTGCGAAAATGCAAGTAGTAATGTGCACAAAACAGGTCGCGATGAAGGTGCGCTAAGATAGTGCGACAAAATGCATGCGAAAATTAGCACGTATGTGCACAAAACAGTGCGATGAGGTGCCACAGATCATCGCGACACAATATGCGTAAAATGCAAGTAATGTGCACAAAACAGTTGCGATGAGGTGCGCAAGA
>NW_021026972.1:698950-788052 GCF_004153795.1 Camellia sinensis
GATATCTTCATCTAGTAATAGAAACTAATAATGCTCAATATCTCTCCGAGAGTGCGGCGCACTAATTTGAGAACAGCTTATCCTATCGAGACGACACACATGCACTCAGAACATTACCTCTAGTGCAAATAATGGTATGATTGTTGCATCACAGATCGACACATGCTCAATGTCTCATAGAGCCACATGCGTTGAGACCATCACGAACCATTGCCATGTTGAATGGTACTATTGAGTGAGCAACACTACGTGAGAAGACACGTATATGCATTACAACATACACATGTCAGCTACGTCTATGCTACTAATAAGTTCTCACATTAAAACATGCTCTCTCTTCCCTCCATGAGAGCCGCCGTTTCGCTCTCACTACGACGTCCTACCAGAAGCCAACAAATGTCGTATGTACAAAGCAAGTATGTCGCAACACTGCTCCATAAACACGTGAGAGAAAGGATTCGTCGACATGAACCGGAGTCGCGCTAACTAATTACTACGCGTACAATAATGGCAAAAATGCTAATAGACTAGAGAAAAGTATACTGTGCTCACTCATTTACTGAACTATCCTTTCCCCGGTTCCGCTAGCTACCGCGGGCTTTACGCAATCGATCGGACTCGGATATGTAGAGTGATGCGTGCAAGCACCTTTAATCTTCTGACTCAACAAACTAGCGTAGTCGAAGTCAACACTGCACAAGGATAATGCTGTGCGACCACACAGTATACATCTTCCGAACCACTATATATATGATCTTACAATGCCAAACGATTTTCCAGTGATAAATACGTTATTCCTGATTCGAAGAGTGCTAACCGCATATAAGCTATCTATCTCTATAAAATCTCTCTCTGTCGATGGGTTTCAGAGCTGTCTGAAATGGCTCCGCCTAGGATATATAACCCAATGTGCTTCTCATGGTATCTCTCAATGAGCGGTAATATGAATATGTGGAAGAGGCGAGCAAATATGGAAAGACAAGCTGAGTGAGTCGCACGCAGCAGACAACCACACACTCCTTATCATTCTCTGCAAAGTTCGACATATCTATTATTTCATGTCGAGACAAATTCTCTACTTCGTCATGGGGCTCCGAGGTGCGTGCCGTGCGAAGGCATCAGCAAGAAGAGTATGTATGATTCTGAGAGATGTCAGACTATTTCATATCTTATCTGGATCCGAACAATATTACTTCGCAGATCGGCTACGATTTAATGCTTGGCGCTACCCCGTGCACGATCATAGTATGAGAAAATAGTAGTGCGAACACTAAGTTGCGCTACTAGTGGCGAATTGCATGCACCATCGTCTACAGCGGCTATAATCTAGCCGTCACTGGACAGACTATCTCGACTCATATCAGACACAACTGATAGAGTAGTGGTATAATTAACTATGGGTACATTAGAGTCTATAGCATATATAAATGAATCTAGCGAAATATACTAATACAGTCAAACTCATATATAACATCTGCAGAGCTGTATGTTATAGAGCTCTCGACACTATACCAATATATTAGCATATGATATCTCAACAATATTGCGACATATATATCTTTTACAGCGGATCTTGTCTGACCGTCTCTCGAAGAATGAGGGGCTCACTAACACACAATATAACACTAGTGTAAATTCGTAGCACATAACGTATGCAACTTTTGCGTATCGTTGCACGTCTCTTCGAGCGTACTGTATAGGTCTGCACACTTCTGTCGATGCACGCATCACTGTCTCTCGCATAGATGTCACACACAGAATAATTATTCTTGCACTGCTCTTTGACGAAGACAATCAATATTTATGATATCTAAGCACAATATGCGTTAAATACTGTGTCGCTCACTCTATCTCTGGAGCCACTATTAATACATGAATAAGTCAGCCTAATGCACACCTATCAACCTGCGCAAGCCCTTATTGCTCGCGAATCACGCGAGTATGTGGAGAAATGTCGCAGAGATGATCTCTTCGACAGCAGCAGCGATCATAGGACGTCACATTGTTATTTCGCACAAGAATTGAAACGAGGAGCCAGTATGACGTTGAGCAAATCTCTATTGGTCACGTGTGCTATCTTGTTCAGCCGAGTGTATCTTAGGTCAGCAGACTGATTATTCGTCTTACTCTGTGCAGACTTTTTTCCACGTCCACTACTACTCTCGCACAATAATATATGCGCAGCCATCTCTCTGCCTCGCTATATTATCTGCGCACTTCTCATCGCATTGCTCACGATTACTTGCATTTTGCATTGCTATTTGTCGTCGATCCTCCCTTGGCACCCTTATTCGCACTGTTTTAATGCAACACCTTTACTTGCATCTTTGCATGCTATTTGTCGCGACTATCATGTCCCTGTGTACCGACCTCATAAGCTGTGCGACCTAGTGTATGTAGCTCGCACAACCTCTGGATTTATACGAATAATGCACTGCTTATATACACTTGGTATGGCCTGACATGACATCACTAGAGTCATTGCCGATAGTACTCTAGATATGGAGCACCCTCGATGCGACACTAGTGGTTTGTGCAAGGATATTAACCCTGTGTGTTCGATTTTGGCATCATCTATGTCATTTCTGCGTAGAATATCCTCTATTGGACTCGCCTAGCTCGGAGCTCTACGACGAATCGTCTGAACTAAGGTGCGTTTCTGAGCGATGCCGTATGTTACACTATGCATCTTTGTGCATGTCAATTGTATCTGTTATCTCTCGACCTGATCGGTGAACTCGACTATCTAATGAGACAGACACCCAGTGCGCAATGTGTTTTGATGCGACTAAATTACTTGCCAATATACTCTCGAGGAAGGCTATCGATTTATGTAGGCGCGAACTAGGAGCATGCGTCTAGCCAGCTGAACATATATATCATATGCATCACTCTCTTCTATATGAGACGATTCATTGAACTATCGTGATATTTGAACCTTACTATGCATATGTGTCTCGCTCAGCAGATATCGTCTTTGACGCATACTCTGAAACTATTCAGGAGATCTGTCTCCTTGTGCGACCTTATTGTACTTGCATGTCATTGACGCACAAGAATTTACTGCATGCGCATCCATCACTTCGACCCTGTTTTGTTTCTCACAACAGAAGCTGCACCTGTGCAGTGGTTCAAATAGCATTTATTGATCTGCCGCATAAAGCTACTTCTGTTTTCTCGACACTACTTTCGGAAACCTCACTACAGCGAACTCCTTCTGTATAGTGCGACCAATTATTGCATTTGCAAGTACACATTATAGCAGTGTACGCCGTGTATTATTCAATTTGCCATCCGTGCAGTGCGCACTGTATTGTGAGTGCCACCCGAAGTGACTTGCATTTATACGGATGCATTTATTCTGTCAAGCATGTATATGTAAGCGTGCACGTAAACTAGCGATCTGTCACTGATACTCGTAGTTGCTCCATCACGATGATCACATTACAATTCTTGTCTAGTGGACATATCCGTGTATCTGCATGAGAATTCGATTCTGTACGGCCTTGGAGGGAGATCTTTCAATTCTGTTCGCCACGCGTACGAATCCGAGCACCTACAGATATATTTTGATGCAGCGGGTAAAAATATACTTCCTCAATATATGCATAAGTGACATTAGCCTCTTAGTACAAAAGAGAGACACGGATTCTATGTAACTGTGCTTTCACGACTCATGATTCACGTTTAGATCGGCTTACTGTGTGCTCATAAATAGATGACCAAACACTGACTAAATCTAGCATTTGCAATATTTGCAATAGTCTCTCTATTGCTGACTGACTAATTATATATCGTGCGCTAACGCTACACTCGTACTATCTGATATTTTCGAGTCGAGCAAACACACACAATTCATATTCGGTTGCATTTTGCTATAGTCAATTTAGTCTACTCGAGTCACTACTTGCGAACATTATCAGACTTCACAGCGACATATGATCTTGTCAGAGAACACAAAACACACATTATATGCTGCATTTTAGCTGTCACTTTAATGTCAGCAGTAACGTGAGAGTGCGTATGTTCGACACCTCTGATTCGCACTGTTTTGTGCACTAGCATACTATGTGCTAATATGTCTACAGTGCGCTGAGTTATTGGTATCGTACGCTCTATCGAGAATAGTGCTTGCACTATATACTATCTGCAACTAGTGTACTCTAGCGTGACACAGGATAACTTAGCAACTTGTTTCGCATTTGCGTTTGCTGTCTATGTCTGCAGGCATCTCTCCTGACAATACGTCTGCGCGCCGACAATATTGGCTTTGCACAAATTACATATGGCATTTTGCTTGATTGTGTGGCGATATACATTATTGCACACGCACACTTCGAGGTCGCATCTTGTTTTGTTGCAGCTCGCTTCCCACACATTTGCAATTTAAAGTGGCAGTGCATTTAATAATGGTGGCGCGGTGATGCTGCGCACCCTACCACGTGGTGGGAGGCGACTTACATTGCATCGCATATTAGCAATGACATAGGATATCGTCGACTAGATAATGGCATAGATGCGCACACTACAATCGTTCAGCATGCTTTTTTGCACATTTTACTGTATCTTGACATCTTGCATGAGACACATTAGGATCGTATACTCAGATATGTACATACTTCAGCTAGACAATACCATGCGTCATCGCATACTATTCTTCTCTCTCGATGCCGAGCTACTATAGCAATGTGATATTCACATGATTTTGTGAATAGCAAGAGATATTGCATTAGTCGTGCAACTCTGTCATATCCGCAACTATATTGTCTGCGATAATTACTTGCCATTTTGGACATAGACACCTTAGTTAATAGGTGCATCGCGACGAATAGTGCTATACGCGAACTAATCGCACTGTTTGTGATCACACTAGATCAACTTAGACACCCTTCTCTGCAGTGGCTACTTTTCGTCACAAGTAATATCATTAAGACGCACG
The DNA here is from genome assembly GCF_004153795.1 of Camellia sinensis. Lineage (NCBI taxonomy): Eukaryota > Viridiplantae > Streptophyta > Magnoliopsida > Ericales > Theaceae > Camellia > Camellia sinensis. The sequence continues at coordinate 703,890 of NW_021026972.1, forward strand.
AAAAACTCATTGTCACACTGTAATTACCGAGTGCACGAATAATACTTGCATTGTGTGTCATGCAATTTCTGTACTCTGAGATGATTTCTCGCTGCACACTCATCGCACTTGCTATGTCCAGACTTAACATTCAGAAAGTTATCTGTACAATAGCATATGCGAGTAGCTATTTTTGTGCGACGATATTTCTTACGTCAGCAGTTCATCTATACGTTCATGATTCTGTGGTTCATGCCGACTACAGATATATCTTGAAACACTTCTATGCATTCTCATTATGCTCACGAGTGATTGCAATTGGGCCTATCTCTCTATCCGCACACTAAGTGTCTCGTGTCCACTATTACTCTTCTCCTCCTATTCGATGCGAATGCCAGTGTGGTCGTGGATGATTTCACTCCTATGCGAGCACGTCTCCATCCACTATATTGTGCACATATAGCACTCTATAGTCTATCTGTGCTTATGATCTGTATCTGATTTCTGCGCATACTCTTTGGCGCACTCGTATCAAGACACATGATTTCATACCTGGTTATGTCACATTTTATCAATCTGCATTTATATAGCAAGCTTAGTTATGTCGCAGTAATCACGTGCCCTTAGTTCGTTCAACGCTCGTCATGCAGCCACTGTATTGTAGAAGCGCGCTATATATGATCTATTGCATTTTTCTAGCATGACATTTTGCGCTAAGCGAACTATATTTTGCATCTCATATCACGCAACTGCTCTTTTTTCACTATTCACTTGTGCATTTTTGATATGTCATATCTTTTTTCGCCACTCATTGTATTCTGCCCGCATATCTCGCATCAGCGAGAACGTTGAATGTACAGAAATGGGCTATAAACAGCGATGGTTTTTCTACTTATTCGTGATTTTGATAGCAGCTACTACTACGTGCAGCAGATATTGTGCTTAATGCATTTATGTCGTCGCGCTTACTGCATTATAGTAACAGCTATCCTTCTGATTCTCCACAGTGTTATATGTGTGTGTCAGTCTAATAGCTCCTACTATGCCATTATATTGTTGACATGCATTTTGTCGCCGATACTTGCGCACCTCATCGCACTGTTTATTACTTGCGCACAGAAATATAGTACATTGCTTATCTCGGCATGCCTAACATTTAGTCGCCTACTTAATGCATTGCGCACAATATTCATTCACGTGCACATGTGTTGGGTTGCAAGTCGCTACTATCTACTTTGCAATCTGGCATTTGCATAGTGTTTGTTCGCGTGCATCTTGTATCCTATTGTCCAATCCGTCTACAGCTACCGTGTTGTTGATGACGAACGAGCAAGTGTACTTTCAATATATTGAATATTGCAGTATGGTCGCACTATCTTCTGAACTGCACATCACATGTATAAACTCCCGCAAGCTGTATTTATTTGCCACATATACTGTCGCCATTTAGTCATGCTATTTATGCTTCACGCGATGATATTCTGGGGCAATCTCTCATAGCTCTCCAGCCTGCTCTTCTGCGATGTCACAAATGTGACACTCTCGTCATCGTATAGCGCAAGGAGTGCGCATTTGGTGTTCGTCGTCATGATCTTGAAGGACATTTCTCCTACCATCGTCATACTCGTATCTCTTGTAGAGCCTTTCACATATATATCTCTAGACATTATCTCATGAGTGGTACTATGTTCAGTTAACGTGAGAGAATTGACTCATTCCCCAGCTCGACCACTAGACCACTCGACTTATTCACTGTGTCAATATAATCTGATGAATTTAAGGCGTGACAGATTACACCTTGCCATGTGTGCACTGCGAACGAACGAATTTCGTCGCGATTTATCATGACGTACAACCTAACACCAGCAACTCTTATATATGTGTGCACATTACTGGCATTCGTTGCATGTCTCACGTGGTGTGTGTCGCAGTTACCTACAATAAGTCGTAGTCGCGAGCACTCTCTCATATACTGCACTGTTTATTGTGAGAGCCCATTACATATGCAGTGTAATCGCAATGCGATATGTATGTCTGACATAGTTAGGTTTCTCTCGTTGCACCTAAGCATCGTGCAACGCGTGTATATATATGGATGCCATTACTACCTCGACATTATAGAGTCGTCATCCAACGCACCTGCATCGGTCTTCATCATTGCGCCTTGATTTTGGTAGCACAAAACTATATTTCGACATCAGTTATGTTCCATGAGTGCATCTGCCTACGACTCGTATATCCTTCGAGCGTCTGACTCCCTACACTCGCACACACCATGTAGTTGTCGAAATAGCAACAGATATATTGATTTATAGCAATTAGCTAATTTTCGAGTCGACACCTCACTGCATGTAAGCGCATTATCCGATATACAGTTCGCGAACTGAGTAATTCGCTTGTCTATCGAAAATACGAATTTGCGAGGGATTCGGTCTTTTACATGCATCACACTATTCTCGCGAGGGACGATGCATGAATAGCAGCACAAAGAAACATGACAATCGAGTGAGCTAAGTTCTCTTCGTGCATTTCTTTATCTATGCTCTTATGCTTTAGAGTGAGCTCTGTTGAGATCGATATTAAGTCTCATGCGACCCGGCTTCATGCGCTGACTGAGGTTATATTAGATGCAACAGTTACATGTGAACCTATCTCTTCTGTGCATCGTACGTCGCTGATACTCTTGCGCACTCCTCCACCACTCCAGATTCTGGTTCGTGTCTTATCCATTTACTTGTCTACTTCGTATATGCAATAGCATGTGCTGCTCGACTTTTATGATCCACGTCCATCATCTCTGCTACTGTTGTATTGAGTGTGTCACACTTCAAAACTATTGGCTCATTTTATAGACGATTTTATACTCGGCATGATATTCATTCTGCAAGACTACCTCATCGCGACTTGTCTTTATGTGCACACAAATGAACTATTGCGAATAATTTAGTCTATTGCCATGCTATTATCTCGATAATCACTGACCGACTGGACAGACGTGTCTATGCTTGCGAGCACTGTATATTCGTTCTTGTGCCACTAGGATACTATATATTCGGACATATATTATGCATAGAGCTATATTTGTGGTGCGTCAGAATAATGTGTGTATCGCGAGAACTCAAATCTCGCATGCGCACTACGTTCTAATGGTGCATCTGAATAATACTTGTACTATGCTGTTGTCGTGTGCATTTGCTCGCCTGATAGTCTCGCACTCTTACTTGCGAACACATGGATACTTTTTGCTGCTACTGCATGTACTTTGTTCATATTGGCTAATTTGCATTTTGTGGCGTATATCTTGCGCACCTCATCGCACTGTTTTGTGCACATTACTTGCATTTTGCATGCATTTTGTCGCGATATCTTGACGCACCTCAATCGCACCTGTTTTTGTGCCACATTACTTGCATTTTGCATGCATTTTGTGTCGCCGTATATTCTGCGCACCTCATCGCACTGTTTGGTGCACATACTTGCATTTTGCATGCATTTTGTCGCGGATATCTTGCGCACACTCATCGCACTGTGTTTGTGCACAATTACATTGCATTTTGCATGCATTTTGTCGCGAATATCTTGCGCACCTCATCGCACTGTTTTGTGCACAATACTTGCATTTTGCATGCATTTTGTCGCGATATCTTGCGCACCTCATCGCACACATGTTTTGTTGCACATTATTGCATTTTTATGCATTTTTGTCGCGATAATCTTGCGCACTCATCGCACTGTTTTGTGCACATTACTTGCATTTTGCATGCATTTTGTCGCGATATCTTTATACATACACATTTACAATGGCCAGCCCATGATTGGGCGTATTAACAAAAAAAAAAATGAACATGAAAGTATATACAACAACCTTAGAGGGACACCATTAAGCAAGCAACAATCTTTAACAACTTGACAAAATAAATTGGCTTAACAGTTTGCCTGGACATACGAAAGGGTTGACAAAAGAAAAGCGGACATCTTGGCTAGGACTGACCACCTGGTTGCTTGACCTACAGAAACAGACCATAATAGAGGAGTGAGCCGGGCTCAGTGAATAGTAACTTACAGAAATAAAATGATGCTTAACTTGAAAACATAATACATGTCAATGTAATAGTCTGGATTCTGTGCTAAGTACAAACGGCTTTTAAGGCCCAATCTTGCCCAACATAAACTTGATGGCTATTAAGCCCTTGAAATGTGTGGCAACGAGGCCCCTTGAAACATTGGCATAAGCCCTTGAACTTGTTTGACCTTGTAGTTATATTCAAACTTTGTAACATATACTTGAAACATACCTGAGCATACTTGAACATCATTCCATTAATTCAAACGGAACATATTATAACTTTTATGAGTTGTTTCTTGTTGTATTATGTCATTTTCGTACGGCTAAACAATAAGAGGACTAATTCACATTCTTCACGAGAGTCACATAATAATGCTAAACTTTGCACTTATATCGTAGATTCTGAATAACTCCAATTCATAAGCAACATAGCATAACTTCAAATTCATTGGAAAACAGCATGGCTACTCTTCATATTTACTCAGGATCTATTCTTCAAGAATGGACATAAATTCTTTTGGGTAAAATGGAACTTAATTTAAACGTGTTCATAATCAAAGTAATAACACCGTTGTATTAATCGTTCTTATATGTTAACATAGGTCACCTTGCCTTGTAATTAATAGAGTCCTAATGTGTAACCGTTATATCATTTCCCAACGAGTTTGACATTAATTTAACGTAAATTAATAGACAAAGTAAGTCACATCTTCATTAGGGATTACAGATGGACTTTTTCGGCTTTCCACAATTCCACGTTTCGGCCCTGGCCTGTAGGGGTTCACACATTCACGGATAAGCCTTTAGGTTTCATAGATTCACAACTTCATCACATGGCCTTCGGCCTTTGGATTCACAAGTTCACAAGTTTTGGCCCCTTGGCCTCCTAGGCTTCATAATTTCACAAATTGGGCCCCTGGCCACATAGGTTCAATAGTTTCACAAATGGCCCTGGCCACATAAATTTCACAAGTCGGCCTTGGCCTCATAAAATTCACAGTCACAAGCTTTGGCCCTTGGCCTTCATAGCTTCATAATTCACAAATGGCCCCTGGCCACATACGTTTTCATAGTTCACCAAATGGCCCCTGGCACATAAAATTCACAAGTCGGCCTTGGCCTTCATAAATTTACAAGTTCCACAATTCGGGAAATTCATACTTCCACAAATTTCGAGATGCCATATTTCACAAAAATTCCTTTTTGATGTTTCCATTAATTTCACAATGTTCCTCAATAGCATACACCTTTGGTGGTTTCATTAATTTCACAATATTTACGTGGCATACATAACATACATGTCACATTAAATCTTATGACGAAGATCATAACGTCGATAACAATAATCATTAATGGTTAAAGATACACGAAGTACTACTACTTAACAGTGCTACAACGGAGTGCTTGGCCCCTCCTGAAGTATGCCCTGTACACATATATTAACTAGACATTAGTTCTCTTCTTCCTTTTATTATTTCTTCACAAGCCTCCATTATCCACCACTATACCACAATTTCCTCCATCTTCAATATATCTATCATATAGGAAATAGGAAGATTACCATTTCTTACAAACACAAATGGAATTTTTTAATCAATCACTTCGATTTCAAGATAGGAAGGAATTGTATGGACATCTCCATAGTATTTTCCAAAATAAATCCATTCCTTCTTGATTTTAATAACTAAGCAAAAGCCCACAAGTATTTAGGCCAAAATAATTTTGGGATTTTAAAAACCACATTGGAAAAACTCTATATTTTAGGTCACAAAAATCAAAGTCAACATAGGTCAATACCATCTCACATAATTCACTACAATTCAAACATAAGCAAACATGATTCAACTCAACATCATTTAAATTTAATTTCAACATAATTCAAAGAGAATTCTTTAATATTCCATTTCAACATTCCAAAACCAAGTTCATACATTCATAACCATTAATAGATTATTTCCCCAATTTTCCCTTCACATGCTAGCATGATATTCCATATTTCATAACAAAAGTTTCATTCGCAATTTTAAACATAATTTTCAAACATTTTCCAAAATTCTAATTAAACTTGAACACATATAATTCAATACCTCAATTTCATTATGCTACTTTTCAAATTTGGGCCAAATCATTTGGGTATCATCATTAATCAACCTAGGGTTTCAAGAAAAAATGAGGGATTTTTAACAAAAAAATCACACTTCTTAAATTACCACTTTTAATTCCAATTTCCCAATGATTCTACATCTAAAGATTTCCACAATTTTCATTCATTTTGACCCACCAATTTAACTTCCCAACATCTCAAACCATAAAACCCCAAATCTCATTTACTATACACTACAAGCTGTAAACATGGAAAATTTGTATTTTAGATATAAAATGTCACAAATCTATCTATGGGATATAAGTATTTGAAGAGTATTTCAAACCATTACCTCAATAATCAAGCAAAAGAAGTGAGCTTGGAAGAAGCTCACAAATCCAAGGTTCTAATCGGGTAAAAACATTGATCCTTCCCTTGTTCTCCATTCCTTGATGCCCAAAAACCATGGTGGATTCATGGAGCCAAAGTTAAAGGAAATTCAAGGGATTTGGGCTAGGGTTTCGGATATGGAAGAGGGGAGAAGAAGAGAGGAAAAAGAAATTTGCAAGAAATGGCCCCAAAATCCCTTTTTTTAGAGCTGCTGTCCGCAAACAGGGCCGCACGTGCGGCGCTATTCCCCGGCACGTGCGGGCTCTACTTCCAGCCATCAGATGGTGAAAATTTCAAACGGGTATACTCTTCTCATCGGGACTCCGATTCTAGGTAAACGTTCTTGTGTCCCAATATCGAAGCCCCGAAATAAGCTTTCCAATGGTTCCTAACCTCACATTCCAAATTCAAGTGTGGAAAAAGAAAAGCAAATGAATGACGTCTGAATCTGTAGTATTAACTATTCGAATTAAATTCGTTGGTCCATCTTTACTTTACCATCATACCACCACCTCAAAACAATAACCCAAAATAAGGTAAGAACAATCCCAAATACACTATTAAGAATGTCAAAAATGAGCCCATGCCTCGAGCGGAGGGTAAAAAAAAAAAAATTTCAAGCCGATACAATAAAGGTCGCCATAACTCAAAGATAATTCTAATTCCGATAGATATAGTTGAATTAAAACACATTAACCCTAATTAAAATAAGGATGACTTTCTCATACGCATTTTGGGGTCATTACATTGCATGCATTTTTGTCGCGATATCTTGCGCACCTCATCGCACTTGTTTGTGCACATTTAGCTGCATTTTTTGCATGCGATTTTGGTCGGCGATATCTTGCGCACCTCATCGCACTGTTTTGGCACATAACTTGCATTTTTTGCATGCATTTTGTTCCGATATCTTGCGCACCTCATCGCACTGTTTTGTGCACATTACTTGCATTTTGCATGCATTTTGTCGCGATATCTTGCGCACCTCATCGCACTGTTTTGTGCACAACTTGCATTTTGCATGCATTTTGTCCGATATCTTGCGCACCTCATCGCACTGTTTTGGCACAAAACTTGCATTTTGCATGCATTTTGTGCGATATCTTGCGCACCTCATCGCACTGTTTTGTGCACAAAACTGCATTTTGCATGCATTTTGTCGCGAATATCTTGCGCACCTCATCGCACTGTTTTTGCACATTACTTGCATTTTGCATGCATTTTTGTCGCGATATCTTCGCACCTCATCGCACTGTTTTGTGCACAAAAACTTTGCATTTTGCATGCATTTTGTCGCGATATCTTGCGCACCTCATCGCACTGTTTTTGTGCACAAACTTGCATTTTCATGAGGCATTTTGTCGCGATATCTTGCGCACCTCATCGCACTGTTTTTTGTGCACATTACTTGCATTTTGCATGCATTTTGTCGCGATATTCTTGCGCAACCTCATCGCACTGTTTTGTGCACATATGCATTTTGCATGCATTTTGTCGCGATATTCTTGCGCACCTCATCGCACTGTTTTGTGCACAAAACTTGCATTTTGCATGCATTTTGTCGCGATATTTATCTGCACCCTCATCGCACTGTTTTGTGCACATTACTTGCATTTTGCATGCATTTTCGTCGCGATATCTTGCGCACCTCATCGCACTGTTTTGTGCACATTACTTGCATTTTGCATGCATTTTGTCGCGATATCTTGCGCACCTCATCGCACTGTTTTGTGCACATAACTTGCATTTTGCATGCATTTTGTCGTGATATCTTGGCACCTCATCGCACTGTTTTGTGCACTTTACTTGCATTTTTGATCATTTTGTCGCCGAGCGCTATCTTGGGCTTCTCATCGCACTTTTTGTGCACATTACTTGCATTTTGCATGCATTTTGTCGCGCTATCTTGCGCACCTCATCGCACTGTTTTGTGCACATTACTTACATTTTGCATGCATTTGCCGCGCTATTTTGCGCATCGCGCTACTTTGCGCTGTGACCATTACTTGCATTTTCCATGCATTTTATCGTGCTATCTTGCGCACCTCATCGCACTATTTTGTGCACATTACTTGCATTTTGCATGCATTTGGGCGCTATTTTGCGCATCGCACTATTTTACGCTGTGACCATTACTTGCATTTTCCGTGCATTTTATCGCGCTATCTTGCGCACCTCGTCGCACTTTTTTACGCACATTACTTGCTTTTGCATGCATTTTGTCGCGCTATGTTGCGCACCTCATCCACTGTTTTCTGCACATTACTTGCATTTTGCATGCATTTTGTCGCGCTATCTTGCGCACCTCATCGCACTATTTTGTGCACATTACTTGCATTTTGCATGCATTTGTTGCGCTATTTTTCGCATCGCGCTATTTTGCGCTGTTACCATTTCTGGCATTTTGCATGCATTTTATCGCGCTATCTTGCGCACCTCATCGCACTGTTTTGTGCACATTGCTTACATTTTCCATGCATTATGTCGTGCTATCTTGCGCACCTCATTGCACAATTTTGTGCACATTACTTGCATTTTGCATGCATTTGTCGCACCATTTTGCGCATCCCGCTATTTTGCGCTGTGACCATTTGTAGCATTTTGCATGCATTTTATCGCGCTATCTTGCGCATCTCATCGCACTGTTTGGTGCATATTACTTGCATTTTTCATGCGATTGTGTGCTATTTTGCGCTGTGACCATTCCTTGCATTTTCCATGCATTTAATCGCGCAATCTTGCGCAACACATCGCACTATTTTGTGCACATTACTTGCATTTTGCATGCATTTTGTCCGCTATGTTGCGCACCTCATCGTACTGTTTTGTGCACATTACTTGCATTTTGCATGCATTTTGTCCCGCTGTCTTGCGCACCTCATTGCACACTTTTGTGCACATTACTTGCATTTTGCATGCATTTGTCGCGCTATTTTGCGCATCGCGCTATTTTGCACTGTGACCATTTCTAGCATTTTGCATGCATTTTATCGTGATATCTTGCGCATCTCCTCGCACTGTTTTGTGCACATTAATTGCATTTTGCATGCACTTGTGCGCAATTTTGCGCATCACGCTATTTTGCGTTGTGACAATTACTTGCATTTTCCATGCATTTTATCGTGCTATCTTGCGCACCTCATCGCACTATTTTGAGCACATTACTTGCATTTTGCATGCATTTGTTGCGCTATTTTTCGCATCGCGCTATTTTGCGCTGTTACCATTTCTTGCATTTTGCATGCATTTTATCGCGCTATCTTGCGCACCTCGTCGCACTTTTTTGCGCATATTACTTGCTTTTGCATGCATTTTGTCGCGCTATGTTGCGCACCTCATCGCACTGTTTTCTGCACATTACTTGCATTTTGCATGCATTTTGTCGCGCTATCTTGCGCACCTCATCGCACTATTTTGTGCACATTACTTGCATTTTGCATGCATTTGTTGCGCTATTTTTCGCATCACGCTATTTTGCGCTGTTACCATTTCTTGCATTTTGCATGCATTTTATCGCGCTATGTTGCGCACCTCATCGCACTGTTTTGTGCACATTACTTACATTTTCCATGCATTATGTCGCGCTATCTTGCGCACCTCATTGCACAATTTTGTGCACATTACTTGCATTTTGCATGCATTTGTCGCGCTATTTTGCGCATCGCGCTATTATGCGCTGTGACCATTTCTAGCATTTTGCATGCATTTTATCGCGCTATCTTGGGCTTCTCATCGCACTTTTGTGCACATTACTTGCATTTTGCATGCATTTGTCGCGCTATTTTGCGCATCGCACTATTTTGCACTGTGACCATTTCGAGCATTTTGCATGCATTTTATCGTGCTATCTTGTGCATCTCCTCGCACTGTTTTGTTCACATTAATTGCATTTTGCATGCACTTGTGCGCAATTTTACGCATCACGCTATTTTGCGTTGTGACCATTACTTGCATTTTCCTTGCATTTTATCGTGCTATCTTGCGCACCTCATCGCACTATTTTGTGCACATTACTTGCATTTTGCATGCATTTTGTCGCGCTATGTTGCGCACCTCATCGCACTGTTTTGTGCACATTACTTGCAATTTGCATGCATTTCGTCGCGCTATCTTGCGCACCTCATCGCACACTTTTGTGCACATTACTTTCATTTTGCATGCATTTGTCACGCTATTTTGCGCATCGCGCTATTATGCACTGTGACCATTTCTAGCATTTTGCATGCATTTTATCGCGCTATCTTGGGCTTCTCATCGCACTTTTTGTGCACATTACTTGCATTTTGCATGCATTTGGGCGCTATTCTGCGCATCGCACTATTTTGCACTGTGACCATTACTTGCATTTTTCGTGCATTTTATCGCGCTATCTTGCGCACCTCGTCGCACTTTTTTGCGCACATTACTTGCTTTTGCATGCATTTTGTCGCGCTATGTTGCGCACCTCATCGCACTGTTTTCTGCACATTACTTGCATTTTGCATGCATTTTGTCGTGCTATCTTGCGCACCTCATCGTAGAATTTTGTGCACATTACTTGCATTTTGCATGCATTTGTCGAGCTATTTTGTGCATCCCGCTATTTTGCGTTGTGACCATTTCTTACATTTTGCAAGCCTTTTATCGTGCTATCTTGCGCACCTCATCGCACTGTTTTGTGCACATCACTTGCATTTTGCATGCATTTTGTCGCGCTATCTTGCGCACCTCATCGCATTTTTTGTGCACATTACTTCCATTTTGCATGCATTTTCCACGCTATTTTGCGCATCGCGCTATTTTGCGCTGTGACCATTTCTTGCATTTCGCATGCATTTTTTCGCGCAATGTTGCGCACCTCATTGCACTGTTTTGTGCCCATTACTTGCATTTTGCATGCATTTTATCGCGCTATGTTGCGCACCTCATCGCACTGTTTTGTGCACATTACTTGCATTTTGCTTGCATTTGTCGTGCTATTTTGCGCATCGCGCTATTTTACGCTGTGACCATTTCTTGCAATTTGCATGCATTTTATCGCGCTATCTTGCGCACCTCATCGCACTGTCTTGTGCACAATACTTGCATTTTCCGTGCATTTTATCGCGCTATCTTGCGCACCTCATCGCACTGTCTTGTGCACAATACTTGCATTTTCCGTGCATTTTATCGCGCTATCTTGCGCACCTCATCGCACTGTCTTGTGCACAATACTTGCATTTTCCGTGCATTTTATCGCGCTATCTTGCGCACCTCACCGCACAGTTTTCTGCACATTACCCTCATCGCACTGTTTGGTGCACATTACTTGCATTTTGCATGCGTTTGTGCGCTATTTTGCGCATCGCGCTATTTTGAGCTGTGACCATTACTTGCATTTTCCTTGCATTTTATCGCGCAATCTTGCGCCCCTCATCGCCCTGTTTTGTGCACATTACTTGCATTTTGCATGCGTTTTATCACGCTATCTTGCGCACCTCATCGCACTGTTTTGTACACATTACTTGCATTTTGCAGGCATTTGTTGCGCTATTTTGTGTGTCGCGCTATTTTGCGCTGTGACCATTTCTTGGATTTTGCATGCATTTCATTGCGCTATCTTGCGCACCTCATCGCCCTGTTTTGTGCACATTACTTGCATTTTCCATGCATTTTATCACGCTATCTAGTGCACCTCATCGCACTGTTTTGTGCACATTACTTGCATTTTGCATGCATTTGTCGTGCTATTTTGCACATCGCGCTATTTTGCGCCGTGACAATTTCTTGCATTTTGCATGCATTTTATCGCGCTATGTTGCGCACCTCATCGCACTGTTTTGTGCACATCACTTGCATTATGCATGCATTTTATCGTGCTATCTTGTGCACCTCATCGCACTGTTTTGTGCACATTACTTCCATTTTGCATGCATTTGTCGCACTATTTTGCGTATCGCGCTATTTTGTGCTGTGACCATTTCTTGCATTTCGCATGCATTTTTTCGCGCAATGTTGCGCACCTCGTCGCACTGTTTTGAGCACATTACTTGCATTTTGCATGCATTTTATCGCGCTATCTTGCGAACCTCATCGCCCTGTTTTGTGCACATTACTTGCATTTTGCATGCATTTTATCACACTATCTAGTGCACCTCATCGCACTGTTTTGTGCACATTACTTCCATTTTGAATGCATTTGTCGCGCTATTTTGCGCATCGCGCTATTTTGCGCTGTGACCATTTCTTGCAATTTGCATGCATTTTATCGCGCTATCTTGCGCACCTCATCGCACTATTTTGTGCACAATACTTGCATTTTCCGTGCGTTTTATCGCGCTATCTTGCGCACCTCATCGCACTATTTTGAGCACATTACTTGCATTTTCCATGCATTTTATCGAGCTATTTTGCGCATCTCGCTATTTTGCGCGGTGACCATTACGTGCATTTTCCATATATGTTATCGCGCAATCTTGTGCACCTCATCGCACTGTTTTGTGCACATTACTAACATTTTGCATGCATATTATCGCGCTATCTTGCGCACCTCATCGCACTGTTTTGTGCACATTACTTGCATTTTGCATGCATTTTATCGCGCTATTTTGCGCATCGCGCTATTTTGCGCTGTGACCATTTCTTGCATTTTGCATGTATTTTATCGCGTTATCTTGCGCACCTCATCGCACTGTTTTGTGCACATTACTTGCATTTTGCATACATTTTATCGCGCTATTTTGCGCATCGCGCTATTTTGTGCTGTGACCATTTCTTGCATTTTGCATGCATTTTATCGCGTTATCTTGCGCACCTCATCGCACTGTTTTGTGCACAGTACTTGCACTTTGCATGCATTTTATCGCGCTATCTTGCGCACTTCATCACACTATTTTGTGCACATTACATGCATTTTGCATGCATTTTATCGCACTATTCTGCGCATTTCGCTATTTTGCGCTATGACCATTACTTGCATTTTCTATGCATTTTATCGCGCTATCTTGCGAACCTCATCGTACTGTTCTGTGCACAATCGTTTTGTGCACATTACTTGCATTTTGCATGCATTTTATCACGCTATCTTGCGCACCTCATCGCTCTGTTTTGTGCACATTACTTGCATTTTGCATGCATTTTATCACGCTATCTTGCGCACCTCATCGCTCTGTTTTGTGCACATTACTTGCATTTTGCATGCATTTTATCACGCTATCTTGCGCACCTCATCGCTCTGTTTTGTGCACATTACTTGCATTTTGCATGCATTTTATCACGCTATCTTGCGCACCTCATCGCTCTGTTTTGTGCACATTACTTGCATTTTGCATGCATTTTATCACGCTATCTTGCGCACCTCATCGCTCTGTTTTGTGCACATTACTTGCATTTTGCATGCATTTTATCACGCTATCTTGCGCACCTCATCGCTCTGTTTTGTGCACATTACTTGCATTTTGCATGCATTTGTCGCGCTATTTTGCGCATCGTGCTATTTTGCGCTGTGACAATTTCTTGCATTTTGGATGCATTTTATCGCACTATTTTGTGCACAATATTTGCATTTTCCATGCATTTTATTGTGCTATCTTGCGCTCGTCATTGGACTATTTTGCGCGCATTTCTTGCATTTTGCATGCATTTTATCGCGCTATTTTGCGCGGTGACCATTGCTTGCATTTTATCGCGCAATCTTGCGCACCTCATCGCACTGTTTTGTGCACAATACTTGCATTTTGCATGCATTTGTTGGGCTATTTTTCGCATCGCGCTATTTTGCGTTGTTACCATTTCTTGCATTTCGCATGCATTTTATCGCGCTATCTTGCGCACCTCATCGCACTGTTTTGTGCACATTACTTATATTTTCCATGCATTATGTCGTGCTATCTTGCGCACCTCATTGCACAATTTTGTGCACATTACTTGCATTTTGCATGCATTTGTCGCGCCATTTTGCGAATCGCGCTATTTTGCGCTGTGACCATTTGTAGCATTTTGCATGCATTTTATCGCGCTATCTTGCGCATCTCATCGCACTGTTTGGTGCATATTACTTGCATTTTTCATGCGTTTGTGCGCTATTTTGCGCATCGCGCTACTTTGCGCTGTGACCATTCCTTGCATTTCCCATGCATTTTATCGCGCTATCTAGCGCAACACATCGCACTGTTTTGTGCACATTACTTGTATTTTGCATGCATTTTGTCGCGCTATGTTGCGCACCTCATCGTACTGTTTTGTGCACATTACTTGCATTTTGCATGCTTTTTGTCGCGCTGTCTTGCGCACCTCATTGCACACTTTTGTGCACATTACTTGCATTTTGCATGCATTTGTCGCGCTATTTTGCGCATCGCGCTATTTTGCACTGTGACCATTTCTAGCATTTTGCATGAATTTTATCGTGCTATCTTGCGCATCTCCTCACACTGTTTTGTGCACATTAATTGCATTTTGCATGCACTTGTGCGCAATTTTGCGCATCACGCTATTTTGCGTTGTGACCATTACTTGCATTTTCCATGCATTTTATCGCGCTATCTTGCGCACCTCATCGCACTATTTTGTGCACAATACTTGCATTTTCCATGCATTTTATTGCGCTATCTTGCGCTTGTCATTGGACTATTTTGCGCGCATTTCTTGCATTTTGCATGCATTTTATCGCGCTATTTTGCGCGGTGACCATTGCTTGGATTTTCCATGCATTTTATCGCGCAATCTTGCGCACCTCATCGCACTGTTTTGTGCACAATACTTGCATTTTGCATGCATTTGTTGCGCTATTTTTCGCATCGCGCTATTTTGCGTTGTTACCATTTCTTGCATTTCGCATGTATTTTATCGCGCTATCTTGCGCATCTCATCGCACTGTTTTGTGCACATTACTTATATTTTCCATGCATTATGTCGCGCTATCTTGCGCACCTCATTGCACAATTTTGTGCACATTACTTGCATTTGCATGCATTTGTCGCGCCATTTTGCGAATCGCGCTATTTTGCGCTGTGACCATTTGTAGCATTTTGCATGCATTTTATCGCGCTATCTTGCGCATCTCATCGCACTGTTTGGTGCATATTACTTGCATTTTTCATGCGTTTGTGCGCTATTTTGCGCATCGCGCTACTTTGCGCTGTGACCATTCCTTGCATTTTCCACGCATTTTATCGCGCTATCTTGCGCAACACATCGCACTGTTTTGTGCACATTACTTGCATTTTGCATGCATTTTGTCGCGCTATGTTGCGCACCTCATCGTACTATTTTGTGCACATTACTTGCATTTTGCATGCATTTTGTCGTGCTGTCTTGCGCACCTCATTGCACACTTTTGTGCACATTACTTGCATTTTGCATGCATTTGTCGCGCTATTTTGCGCATCGCGCTATTTTGCACTGTGACCATTTCGAGCATTTTGCATGCATTTTATCGTGCTGTCTTGCACATCTCCTCGCACTGTTTTGTGCACATTAATTGCATTTTGCATGCACTTGTGCGCAATTTTGAGCATCACGCTAGTTTGCGTTGTGACCATTACTTGCATTTTCCATGCATTTTATCGCGCTATCTTGCGCACCTCATCGCACTATTTTGTGCACAATACTTGCATTTTGCATGCATTTTGTCGCGCTATGTTGCACCCCTCATCGCACTGTTTTGTGCACATTACTTGCATTTTGCATGCATTTTGTCGTGCTATCTTGCGCACCTCATCGCACAATTTTGTGCACATTACTTGTATTTTGCATGCATTTGTCGCGCTATTTTGTGCATCGCGCTATTTTGCGCTGTGACCATTCTTGCATTTTGCATGCCTTTTTATCGCGCTATCTTGCACACCGCATCACGCTGTTTTGTGCACATTACTTGCATTTTGCATGCATTTGTCGCCCTATTTTGCGCATCGTGCTATTTTGCGCTTTGACCGTTTCTTGCATTTTGCATGCATTTTATCGCGCTATCGTGCGCACCTCATCGCACTATTTTGTGCACAATACTTGCATTTTGCATGCATTTTATCACTCTATCTTGCGCACCTCATCGCTCTGTTTTGTGCACATTACTTGCATTTTGCATGCATTTGTCGCGCTATTTTGTGCATCGCACTATTTTGCGCTGTGACAATTTCTTGCATTTTGCTTGCATTTGATCGCGCTATCTTGCGCACCTCATCGCACTGTTTTGTGCCCAATATTTGCATTTTGCCTGCATTTTATCGCGTTGTCTTGTGCACCTCATCGTACTATTTTGTGCACATTACTTGTATTTTGCATGCATTTTATCGCGTTATTTTGTGCATCGCGCTATTTTGGGCGGTGATCATTACTTGCATTTTCCATATATTTTATCGCGCAATCTTGCACATCTCATCGCGCTATTTTGTGCACATTACTTGCATTTTGCAAGCATTTTATCGCGCTATGTTGCGCACCTCATCGCACTGTTTTGTGCACATTACTTGCGTTTTGCATGCATTTTATCGCGCTATTTTGTGTATCGCGCTATTTTGCGCTGTGACTATTTCTTGAATTTTGCATGCATTTTGTCATGCTATCTTGCGCTCCTCATCGCACTGTTTTGTGCACACTACTTGCATTTTACATGCATTTGTGTCACGACCCCAAACCGCCCCTAGTAGTTTGGTGCCATGATGGCCAGTAACCCGAGATTACCGAAGGCCAACCTTACAAAATTCACACACATACAGAGTATAGATACATGGGGCTCTCAAGTGCGGAAGCAAATTTTAGAATACAAGTGGTCCATAAGAGCTGTGCATAAGTCGCAAGAGATAGCAACCATTCACATATGGGTTATAACTTAATAACAAACAAGCAAAGTGCAAGTTATACTTTTTGTATTAGCAAAGGGCTCCACAAGCCGACATAAACAAATTGTACGAATTATAGGTTTAAGTACACAGTCTGCCCGGTTGCCGACATAACAATTATACAAAAACATAAATCTTGATCAAAAGGCTTCTCAGCCGACGTGTTCGAAATACAAATATTACAAGTCGAGAAGCATGATTTTCAAGACTGCCGACACAAATGCGGGTTAAGCCGACATCAACAAGACCCAAAACAAGCTCCAGAAATCACATCTAGGTGTCACCGCCTTCTTGTTCATCACCTACATATATATAGAGAGGGTGAGCTTGGATACTCAGTGAATGGCATAAATAATAAAGGGGTTTGCATGAATAATAGCTGAAATCCTTTCAAAACAATACAAGACAAAACTATATATATGTAACAAGGAATGGACCTCGTCCATCTAACAAATCTTCACACTTTCAAGGGATACGTACTAGCATCACATATTACAAATAATAACATTTCGGCAAACATATCCACGCGGTAGACCGTCCGTGGCAAAACAAGACAAAGCAAGATAGACATCTCAAACAAGGGTGCTACGAAAGTTTAGACTCCTCTAGCACAAGGGACTTTCAAAGCAAGATATGCTGCGAAAGTTTAGAGTCCTCCAGCACGAGGGACCTATGTTACAAAGGCCCGTAGCCCTTTAACACCAGAGTACAAGTCAAGGGTGCTACGGAAGTTTAGAGTCCTCCAGTACGAGGGACTTCAAAACGAGATGTGCTGCGAAAGTTTAGAGTCCTCCAGCACGGGGGACTTTCAAACGAGATAATTCTGTCACGACATGATCATGCTTGATATACAAAACGGGGACAATTATTCATGCTTAACAAACACTTTCAAATCAAGCAAAGCAAAGTCTTTATCAAAACGTATAACATAGTTTATCACAAATACCACTCACCTAGTTCTTCAAACGTCAGGGTCAAGGCAAGTCCAAGTCCTACAAACACATGGCAAAGTCTATTGAATGCACTACTCAAAACAAGTCTAGCTTACATGCAAATGACCTTGGCATTCTTCAAAAACTAAGTCAATCAAATCGAAACACAGTTTCATATCTTTGGAAAAACACGCTGGGCAACCACTAGGTCTACGCCGAGGTCCCACACCTCCTTGCCGAGGTGTAGCCTCGATGGCCTCATTCAAAAGCGTAGTCGGGAAAAATCTGGGTTTCCCTCTTGATAGACATAAAGAACAAGAGCATGAAGAACTTGAAGAACATGAACATGAGAGAGAGAGATGAATGCAAAGAGCGAAACTTGCTATTACAACAGCTGAGACTTCATGCTATGAATTAAAAAACATGGACCTAAGTATCCATACTCAAGGATCTCATCAAAACAAATACAAAAACATGAGCATTAAAGCAAACTCTTGGATCAAACGAGGCTTTTCTTCCAAAACACATGAAAGCCGTTTTCTCTTTCTAAAACCAATTTTAAATCAATGCGTGACGTGCCAAACATGTCCGATCATGCAATGCAGCTAGATGATCAATAAGAACAACCAGAGTATGTTAAGATTCTGACCATAAAACTCGAATCTAACGGTTCATGCTTCAACGATCAAGCTTGGAAGCCTCCTTCTCTAGCTCAAACTTCTCCTCCTTCTCACTAGAGCTTCTCTCTCTAAAAAGGCAAGTTTGATACAAAAATGAAATGCCTCACACGACAAACACTGACTTAATCCCTCTGTCGGGACACGTGGCATCGGCTGATTCGCTCAACTCAAAAAGGTGACTGACTTGACAAGACAAGACCAAGACAAGGCGTACTCAGCAAGCTAGGCGGCACGAACACGCCGGCAAGTAGCGACATCGGCTAACAGCAAGACTCCGGCAATCAAGGGGCAAGGACATCGGCTTGGAAGGACAACACTTGACTAAACTGTGCCACACCCTGCCCTAGGTATGCCACACCTCGGTCTAGGTCATACCATCCCAGGAACAAAATCATTCATGCAAGGATCAAGGATCTAGAATGCCTAGATATTAACATCCCGTCCCAGATGATGCACATCTCAGCCTAGGCAACGCGCACCTCGGCCTAGATGGTGACATCTCGGCCAATATGCCAGGGCGAAGATGGAGGTCAACCAACGGGGTTCCAAGTTAGTTCTAAGTGACAAAGGGTCTAGAAGGTGTCTAGGCTTAAGGTCACCTCGGCAACGCACCAGACGAGAGCAAAACATGTAAGCAATCACTCAAGCAAAACAGGACAAGATTGCAATAGCACATGTTAAAACAAGATCATCCACAAATGTATGCAAGTATGACTAAGTCAAAACGAGGGTTGTTACAATTTGTCACGCTATTTTGCGCATCGCGCTATTTTGCGTTGTGACCATTTCTAGCATTTTGCATGCATTTTATCGTGCTATGTTGCGCACCTCATCGCACTGTTTTGTCCACATTACTTGCATTTTCCATGCATTTTGTCGCGCTATATTGCGCACCTCATCGCACAATTTTGTGCACATTACTTGCATTTTCCATGCATTTGTCGCACAATTTTGCGCATCGCGCTATTTTGCGCTGTGACCATTTCTATCATTTTGCATGCCTTTTATCGCGCTATCTTGCACACCTCATCGCACTGTATTGTGCACAATACTTGCATTTTGCATGCATTTTATCGCACAATCTTGCGCACCTCATCGTACTATTTTGCGCACATTACTTGCATTTTGCATGCATTTTATCGCGCTATTTCGCGCATCGTGCTATTTTGAGCCGTGACCATTACTTGCATTTTCCATGCATTTTATCGCGTTATCTTGCGCACCTCATCGCACTGTTTTGTGCACATTACTTGCATTTTGCATGCATTTGTCGCGCTATCTTGCGCACCGCATCGCACTGTTTTGTGCACATTACTTGCATTTTGCATGCATTTTGTCGCGCGATCTTGCGCACGTCATCGCACAATTTTGTGCACATTACTTGCATTTTGCATGCATTTGTCGCGCTATTTTGTGCATCGGGCTATTTTGCGCTGCGACCATTTCTGGCATTTTGCATGCCTTTTGTCGCGCTATCTTGCGCACCTCATCGCACTGTATTGTGCACAATACTTGCATTTTGCATCCATTTTATCGCAATATCTTGCGCACCTCATCTCACTATTTTGTGCACATTACTTGCATTTGGCAAGCATTTTATCATGCTATTTTGCGCATCGCGCCATTTTACGCTATGACCATTACTTGCACTTTCCATGCATTTTATCACGCTATCTTGCGCACCTCATCGCACTATTTTGTGCACATTACTTGCATTTTGCAAGCATTTTATCGCGCTATCTTGCGCACCTCATTGCACTATTTTGTTCACATTACTTGCATTTTGCATGCATTTGTTGCGCTATTTTGTCCATCGCGCTATTTTGCGCTGTGACCATTTCTTGCATTGTGCATGCATTTTATCGCGCTATCTGGCACACCTCATCTCACTGTTTTATGCACATTACTTGCATTTTGCATGAATTTTGTCGCGCTATCTTGCGCACCTCATCGCACTATTTTGTGCACATTACTTGCATTTTGCATGCATTTGTCGCGCTATTTTGCGCATCGCGCAATTTTGAGCTGTGACCATTTCTAGCATTTTGCATGCATTTTATCGCGCTATCTTGCGCATCTCATCGCACTGTTTTGTGCACATTACTTGCATTTTGCACGCATTTGTGCGCTATTTTGCGCTGTGACCATTACTTGCATTTTCCATGCATTTTATCGCGCTAGCTTGCGCACCTCATCGCACGGTTTTGTGCACATTACTTGCATTTTGCATGCATTTGTCGCGCTATTTTGTGCATCGCGCTATTTTGCGTTGTGACCATTTCTTGCATTTTGCATGCCTTTTATCGCGCTATCTTGCGCACCTCGTCGCACTGTTTTGGGCACAATACTTGCATTTTGCATGCATTTTATCGCACTATCTTGCGCACCTCATCGCACTATTTTGTGCACATTACTTGCGTTTTGCATGCATTTTATCGTGTTATCTTGCGCATTGCGCTATTTTGCGCTGTGACCATTACTTGCATTTTCCATGCATTTTATCGCGCTATCTTGCGCACCTCATCGCACTGTTTTGTGCACATTACTTGCATTTTGCATGCATTTTATCACGCTATCTTGCACACCTCATCGTACTGTTTTGTGCACAGTACTTGCATTTTGCATGCATTTGTCGTGCTATTTTGCGCATCGTGCTATTTTACGTTGTGACAATTTCTGGCATTTTGCATGCATTTTATCGCGCTATCTTGCGCACCTCATCGCACTATTTTGTGCACAATACTTGCATTTTGCATGCATTTTATCGAACTGTCTTGCGCACCTCATCGCACTATTTTGTGCACATTACCTGCATTTTGCATGCATTTTATCGCGCTATTTTGCCCTGTGACCATTACTTGCATTTTCCATGCATTTTATCGCGCAATCTTGCGCACCTCATCGCACTATTTTTTGCACATTACTTGCATGTTGCATGCATTTTATTGCGCTGTCTTGCGCACCTCATCGCATTGTTTTGTGCACATTACTTGCATTTTGCACGCATTTGTCGCGCTATTTTGCGCATCGCGCTGTTTTGCGTTGTGACCATTTCCTGCATTTTGCATGCATTTTATCGCGCTATCTTGCGCACCTCATCGCACTGTTTTGTGCACATTACTTGCATTCGCATGCATTTGTCGCGCTATTTTGCGCTGTGACCATTACTTGCATTTTCCATGGATTTTATCGCGCTATCTTGCGCACCTCATCGCACTGTTTTGGTGCACATTACTTGCATTTTGCACGCATTTTGTCGCGCAATCTTGCGCACCTCATCGCACTGTTTTGTGCACATTACTTGCATTTTCATGCATTTGTCGCGCTATTTTGCGCATCGCACAATTTTGCACTGTCACCATTTCTTGCTTTTTGCATGCATTTTATCGCGCTATCTTGCGCAACTCATCGCACTATTTTTTGCTCATTACTTGCATTTTTCATGCATTTTATCGCGCTATCTTGCGCTCCTCATCGCTCTGTTTTGGTGCACATTACTTGCGTTTTGCATGCATTTTGTCGCGCTATGTTGTGCACCTTATCGAACTGTTTTGTGCACAATACTTGCATTTTGCATGCATTTATCGCGGTATTTTACGCATCACGCTATTTTACGCTATGACCATTTTTTGCATTTTGCATGCATTTTATCGTGCTATCTTGCGCACCTCATCGCACCGTTTTGTGCACACTACTTGCATTTTGCATGCATTTTATCGGACTATCTTGCGCACCTCAACGCACCGTTTTGTGCACTTTACTTGCATTTTGCATGCATTTTATCGCGCTATTTTGTGCATCGCGCTATTTTGCGTTGTGGCCATTACTTGCATTTTCCATGCATTTTATCGCGCTATCTTGCGCACCTCATCGCACTGTTTTGTGCACAATACTTGCATTTTGCATGCATTTTATCGCACTATCTTGCGCACCTCAACGCACTGTTTTGTGCACATTACTTGCATTTTGCATGCATTTGTCGCGCTATTTTGCGCTGCGACCATTACTTGCATTTTCCATGCATTTTATCGCGCTGTCTTGCGCACCTCATCGCACTGTTTTGTGCACAATACTTGCATTTTACTTGCATTTGTCTTGCTATTTTGCGCATCACGCTATTTTGCGCTGTGAAACATTTCTTGCATTTTCCACGCATTTTATCGCGCAATCTTGCGCACCTCATCGCACTGTTTTGTGCACATTACTTGCACGTTGCATGCATTTTCTTGTGTTGTATTGCGCACCTCATCGCACTGTTTTGTGCACATTACTTGCATTTTGCATGCATTTGTCGCGCTATTTTGCGCATCGCGCTGTTTTGCATTGTGACCATTTCTTGCATTTTGCATGCATTTTATCGCGCAATCTTGCGCACCTCATCGCACTATTTTGTGCACATTACTTGCATTTTCCATGCATTTTGTCGCGCTATCTTGCGCACCTCATCATACTATTTTGTGCACATTACTTGCATTTGGCATGCATTTGTCGCGCTATTTTGCGCTGTGACCATTTCTTGCATTTTGCATGCATTTTATCGCGCTATCTTGCGCACCTCATCGCACTATTTTGTGCACATTACTTGCATTTTCCATGCATTTTGTCGCGCTATCTTGCGCACCTCATCATACTATTTTGTGCACATTACTTGCATTTTGCATGCATTTGTCGCGCTATTTTGCGCTTTGACCATTACTTGCATTTTCCATGCATTTTATCGTGCTATCTTGCGCACCTCATCGCACTGTTTTGGTGCACATTACTTGCGTTTTGCATGCATTTTGTCGCGCTATGTTCCGCACCTCATCGCACTGTTTTGTGCACAATACTTGCATTTTGCATGCATTTGTCGCGCTATTTTGCGCATCGCGCTATTTTGCGCTGTGACCATTTCTTGCATTTTGTCGCGCTATCTTGCGCACCTCATCGCACTGTTTTGTGCGCAATACTTGCATTTTGCATGCATTTGTCGCACTATTTTGCGCTGTGACCATTACTTGCATTTTCCATGCATTTTATCGCGCTATCTTGCGCACCTCATCGCACTGTTTTGTGCACAATACTTGCATTTTGCATGCATTTGTCGTGTTGTTTTGCGCATCGCGCTATTTTACGTTGTGACCATTTCTTACATTTTGCAAGCCTTTTATAGCGCTATGTTGCGCACCTCATCGCACTGTTTTGTGCACAATACTTGCATTTTGCATGCATTTTATCGCACTATCTTGCGCACCTCATCGCTCTATTTTGTGCACATTACTTGCATTTTGCATGCATATTATCGCGCTATGCTGCGCATCGCGGTATTTTGCGCTGTGACCATTACTTGCATTTTCCACGCATTTTATCGCGCTATCTTGCGCACCTCATCGCACTGTTTTGTGCACAATACTTGCCTTTTGCATGTATTTTATCGCACTAACTTGCGCACCTCATCGCACTATTTTGTGCACATTCCTTGCATTTTGAATCCGTTTTATCGCGCTACTTTGCGCATCGCGCTATTTTGCGCTGTGACCATTTCTTGCATTTTGCACGCATTTTATCGCGCTATCTTGCGCACCTCATCGCACTGTTTTGGTGCACATTACTTGCGTGTTGCACGTTGTAACGCCCTCAAAATAACAACAATAAACCCATCTAATAAGACATACATTTACATTTAAACTAACCGCATTCCTTTCATTCATGAGAATTCCATTACATAAGTATTACATGTTAACCTCATAACAAAATGCCCTACGGGCTTACAGCTTTCCAAGTTAACACTTGGTTACAACAAAGATCTCTAACTCGTTTACACATTAAGCCCTTGGCTTGAAATTACACGTAATACATCAAAAGTAAAACGACAAAACTATGCCCGCCACTAGCCTCAATTAAATAAATTTGGAGGTGGCATGCTTCCTGCACTCTGAAAATGATGTTCCCATATAGGTGAGCGACAGCCAGCAGTAGAATATACCGACTAAACCAACCATGACAATGACTAAAACATTATAGCAATTGAAGTTGGTCAACACTGATTCAATCACATAAATTACATATTTATGTCAACGATTACAGTCCCAATTTCTTTCATTTTCCATTTCAACAGATAAGCATGCTAGCTCTATCATCATTTCCACAGATATGTATAAAACTATATCTCACATTCTCAACAGATATGTATATCAACAGTATCCACAGATAAGCAACAAGCTGTATCCACATTCTACAAACAGATATGTATATCAAAATATCCACAGATAAGGCATACAAGCTGTATCCACAACTTTCACAAAGAAATAGCATAATGAGGGCTCTATCTTCCTTCTCTAGACAAGCATGTAGGTCTGTCTACGGAGTTCATCCCTATCTCCTCCCAATACCTATCCGGTTTAGAGTAACACCCTATCTCCCTAAAACGCGCGGAGTACATCGCCCTATCTCCTCCTCTACACATAACGTATATAAACACATTGGTTGTATAATACAACACAGCAATACATACAATATGTATTCAATTAACCGTCAAGTTCCATGACACATTTCATTGATTAGTTTCAGTTTTACCTAACATCAAGCATTGTCTACAACAATCACGACTATCCTCCACCGATAGCCCAAAGCAGTTATTTCTAACAGACAAAATAAACGCACAATGGATAATTCAATCAACATTTCATTCCTCATTCTTCTCAATATAATTATCCCAATTAATTAAACAATGTAATTAGGTCAATTCCCATAATTAACATTCAACCTTAGGTTCCATTTCATCAATGAATTCAACAATCATTCCATTTTTCTATGCCAACATGCATCTAGGTATTTTATGAATAAAACCCCAACTTTTGTATAATTGCACAAAAGCCCCAAACTTTTACAAAATTACCAAACCAAGCCCCACATCTCAAAATACCAAAATTTAAAGACAAACCCATAGAGAGGAGTAGGTCATCCCTACCTCGAAGTTTAGGCCAAAAAGGAGATGAAGACTCCAAGATCAACTTGCTCCAAATCCAAACTTTTTCAGATTAAATCGAAGCTCTCAACGCCCTCTATCTTTTTAACAAAGGCCCTAGGCTAGATTCACACCCTAGGGAGATCAAATCTTAGAGAGAGTGTAAGTTTAGGAAGAGAGAGTGTCGAATTTAGGTTTTGCTCAAAGAAAGGGACTGAAAAAGTGATGTTTAAGACGCTGCTGTCCGCTGATATAAAACACTCTCGCTCGAGCGAAGGATTGGTCGCTCGAGCGACCAGACACAGAAAACTCTCGCTCGAGCCAAGAAGTTCTCGATCGAGCGAAGAAAAACCCAGACCGCTCGAGCCACGAAACTCTCGCTCGAGCCAGAAACTACAACTCTCAGGTCCAGAACCAGGTGCAACACAACGCTCGCTCGAGCGACAAACTCCTCGCTCGAGCGAAGGACCAAAAATCTGGGCAGCAACACTAGGCTCCCAAACGCAACCAACCTGTAACAAACCTGCCCAACACATCCCATAACTCAAAATACAAAGTAAAGAGGATGCAAACTAGGAAATAAACAACTACCAACATTCACGGACACATGTCCGGATCATTGTACAACAAGGGTAAACCCGGGATCGCTATACACGTATTTTGTCGCGCTATCTTGCGCAACTCATCACAGTGTTTTGTGCACATTACTAGCTTGTTGCATGCATTTGTCGTGCAATTTTGCGCATCGCGCTATTTTGTGCTGTGACCATTTCTTGCATTTTGCATGCATTTTATCGTGCTATCTTGCGCACCTTATCACACTATTTTGTGCACAATACTTGCATTTTCCATGCATTTTATCGCACTATGTTGCGCACCTCGTCGCACTATTTTGTGCACATTACTTGCATTTTGCATGCATTTTATCGTGCTATCTTGCGCACCTTATCACACTGTTTTGTGCACAATACTTGCATTTTGCATGCATTTTATCGCAGTATCTTGCGCACCTCATCGCACTATTTTGTGCACATTACTTTCATTTTGCATGCATTTTGTCGCGCTATCTTGCGCACCTGATCGCACTGTTTTGTGCACGTTACTTGCATTTTGCATGCATTTGTCGCGCTATTTTGCGCATCGCGCTATTTTGTGCTGTGACCATTTCTTGTATTTTGCATGCCTTTTATCGCACTATCTTGCGCAACTCATCGCACTGTTTTGTGCACAATACTTGCATTTTGCATGCATTTTATCGCGCTATTTTGCGCATCGCGCTATTTTGCGCTGTGACCATTACTTGAATTTTCCATGCATTTTATCGCACAATCTTGCGCACCTCATCGCACTGTTTTGTGCACATTACGTGCATTTTGCATGCATTTGGTTGTGCTATCTTGCGCACCTCATCGCACTATTTTGTGCACATTACTTCTATTTTGCGCATCGCGCTATTTTGCGCTGTGACCATTTCTTGCATTTTCCATGCATTTTATCGCGCTATCTTGCGTACCTCATCGCACTATTTTGTGCACAATATTTGCATTTTGCATGCATTTGTCGCGCTATTTTGCGCATCGCGCTATTTTGCGCTGTGACCATTTCTTACATTTTGCATGCATTTTATCGCGCTATCTTGCGCTCCTCATCGCACTGTTTTGTGCACATTACTTGCATTTTGCATGCATTTTTTTGCGCTATCTTGCGCACCTCATCGCACTATTCTGTGCACATTACTTGCATTTTGCATGCATTTGTCGCTCTATTTTGCGCTGTGACCATTTCTTGCATTTTCCATGCATTTTATCGCTCTATCTTGCGCACCTCATCGCACTGTTTTGTGCATATTACTTGCATTTTGCATGCATTTTGTCGTGCTATTTTCCGCACCTCATCGCACTGTTTTGTGCACATTACTTGTATTTTGCATGCATTTTGTCGCGCTATCTTGCGCACCTCATCGCACTATTTTGTGCATAATACTTGCATTTTGCATGCATTCGTCGCGCTATTTTACGTTGTGACCATTACCTCCATTTTCCATGCATTTTATCGCGCTATCTTGCGCACATCATCGCACTGTTTTTTGCACATTAGTTGCATTTTGCATGAATTTTATCGTGCTATTTTGCACTGTGACCATTACTTGCATTTTTCATGCATTTTATTGCGCAATCTTGCGTATCTCATCGCACTGTTTTGTGCACATTACTTGCATGGTGCATGCATTTTATTGCGCTATCTTGCGCACCTCATCGCACTGTTTTGTGCACATTACTTGCATTTTATATGCATTTGTCGCGCTATTTTGCGCATCGCGCTATTTTGCGCTGTGACCGTTTCTTGGATTTTGCATGCATTTTATCGCGCAATCTTGCGCACCTCATCGCACTATTTTGTGCACATTACTTGCATTTTGCATGCATTTTATTGCGCTACCTTGCGCACCTCATCGCACTATTTTGTGCACATTACTTGCATTTTGCATGCATTTGTCGCACTATTTTGCGCATCGCGCTATTTTGCGCTGTGGCCATTTCTTGCATTTTGCATGCATTTTATCCCGCTATCTTGCGAACCTCATCGCACTGTTTTGTGCACATTACTTGCATTTTCCATGCATTCTGTCGCGCTATCTTGCGCAGCTCATCGTACTATTTTGTGCACATTACTTGCATTTTGCATGCATTTGTCGCGCTATTTTGCACTGTGACCATTACTTGCATTTTCCATGCATTTTATCGCGCTATCTTGCGCACCTCATTGCACTGTTTTGGTGCACATTACTTGCGTTTTGCATGTATTTTGTCGTGCTATCTTGACCACCTCATCGCACTGTTTTGTGCAGATTACTTGCATTTTGCATGCATTTGTCGCGCTATTTTGCGCATCGCGTTATTTTGCGCTGTGACCATTTCTTGCATTTTGCATGCATTTTATCGCGCTATCTTGCGCACCTCATCGCATTGTTTTGTGCACATTACTTGCATTTTCCATGCATTTTATGGCGCTATCTCGCGCACCTCATCGCACTATTTTGCTGCACATTACTTGCATTTTGCATGCATTTTGTCGCGCTATCTTGACCACGTCATTGCACTGTTTTGTGCACATTACTTGCATTTTGCATGCATTTCTCGCGCTATTTTGCACATTGCGCTATTTTGCGCTGTTACCATTTCTTGCATTTTGCATGCATTTTGTCGCGCTATCTTGCGCACCTCATCGCACTGTTTTGTGCGCAATACTTGCATTGTCACGACCCCAAACCGCCCCTAGTAGTTTGGTGCCGTGATGGCCAGTAATCCGTAATTACCGAAGGCCAACTTCCAAAATTTACACACAATCAGAGTATAATATACGGGGCTCACAGATGCGGAAGCGATAAATCAAAATACAAGTGGTCCATAAGAGCAGTGCATAAGTCAAATGGAATGGCATACATCTTTACATAGCTTTAAAACTTGAGTACAAAAGTACATATTACGTCTTGGCAAAAGGCTTCTCAAGCCGACATAAATATAACACATGAAATACAAATCAAGAATACAAAATCTTCAGATTTGCCGACATCCTTACAGCCGACCAAACATGCATACAAACACACATCTCGGTGTAGCCGACTTCTTGCTTGTTACCTACATATATACATAGGGAGGGTGAGCTTGGATACTCAGTGAATGGCATAAATAATAAAGGGGTTAAATGAATGATTCCCGAGGTCTTTCAAAACAATACATACTATATCTTTGTCAAAACCATACTTGTCATAGCTTGTACATAACATGAGGTAAATCTTATTCATCAAACTTGGTCTTGCAAAACTTACATACTTAACATGTGTCAAATCTCATAACATAACCTCGGCATAAACTGGGTCCTTCAAAACTTACTTGTGTCACTTAGGCCCGTAGCCCACTTTGATAATTTAGTCTTGTGTCACTTAGGCCCGTAGCCCGCTTTGACAATTTAGTCTTGTGTCACTTAGGCCTGTAGCCCGCTTTGACACCATGATCATTCCAAGAAAGGACCGTATCCTTTTATGCTTAGTGCTGTGAAAGTTTAGAGTCCTCCAGCACAAGGGACTATGTTACATAGGCTTAACGTCCCCTAACACGAAAGGACGGTGTTACTTAGGCTTAACGTCCCCTAACACGAAAGGACGGTTCCAAGAATGTCACCCAAAACAAAGCTTATACTTGATACATAAAATAGGGATATCATTCATGCTTGACAAAATACTTTTATCAAAACAAGGCAAAGCTTTTATTAAAACTTGATAACATAACTTTATCAGAAATACCACTCACTCTAGTTCTTGGGACGTCGGGGTCAAGGCAAAGGTCCAAGTCCTACAAACACATAGCAAGCATACTGAACATACTTCTCAAAACAAGTCTCACATGCATGCAAATAATCTCGGGAAAACATGCAGGAAGTCAAAACACTGTTTTACACGTTAGGAAGACATGCTGGGTACCAACCAGGTCTAAGCTGAGGTCCTACACCTCCTTGCCGAGGTGTGGTCCCGATTGCCTCATTCAAAAGCAAAGTCGGGAAAACCTGGGTTTCCCTTTGAAGAACATGAAGAACATGATGAACATGATCATGAGACAGATGAATGCAAGATCGTAACTTGTTACAAAAATCTGAGGTTTCATGCCATGAGTTCGAAAACATGGACCTGGGTACCCATACTTGAAAATCATGCAAGAACAAACACAAAAACATGGATTTAGGCATGAGCCTTCGGATCAAAACATGACTTTTCTTGAAGAACACATGAATGCCATTTTCTCTTTCTAAAACCGAACTTCAAAGCAATGCATGGCTTACAAATCATTTTCAATCATGCAAATGCAATAACATAAACATAAAGAACAACATGAGCGGATCAAGAATCTGACCTTAGAGCGCGGATCTAACGGTTCGATCTCTAGGAATCAAGCTTAGAAATCCACTCTCTCTCAAGAACTCTCCTCCCTCTCCTAGAGCATCTCTCTCTTCTCTTCAAACAAGTTTAGGAACAAATGAGGGTTTTCTCTCTCTGCCGGCTGACTTAACTCTCAGCTCGGACACGTGGCAACGGCTGGTTGGTTCTCTTCAAAAAGGTGATGGATTGAAAAGACAAGGCTCTGACAAAGCGTATCTAACAAGCTACTCGGAATGGCACACCGGCAAGTGGTGACATCGGCTAAGAACAAAGCTTCGGCAACTAAGGTGACAATGACCTCGGCTAGGAAGGACAACACTTTACTAAGCTGTGCCACACCTTGGCCTAGATGTGCCACACCTCGGTCTAGGTCATACCACTCCAGGACAAGATCACTCGGGTGCAAAGGTAACATCTCGGCCCAGATGATACACATCTCGGCCTCGGTGATTCACACCTCGGCCCAGATAATGACATCTCGGCCAATATGTGAAAGCAAAGGTGGAGGTCAAACGAAGGGGTTCCAAGATACTTCTAGACTGGAGATGACCTCGGCTTGGAATGATCTAGGCTTAACATAACCTAGGCTTGGCGTAACCTAGGCTTCAAGCAGCAGAAAGGAAACAAACATGCAACACACTTAGGCAAAACAAGGAAAGATTTACGAATTCAAACTTAGCAAGATAGGATTATATAAACGTATGCAAGCATGACTAAGAAGTGAATGTGGGTCCATACATTCATTTTGCATGCATTTGCCGCGCTATTTTGCTCATCGCGCTATTTTGCGCTGTGACCATTTCTTGCATTTTGGATGCATTTTATCACGCTATGTTGCGCACCTCATCGCACTATTTTGCGCACAATACTTGCATTTTGCATGCATTTTATCGCACTATCTTGCGCACCTCATCGCACTATTTTGTGCACATTACTTGCATTTTGGATGCATTTTATCGCGCTATTTTGCACTGTGGCCATTACTTGCAATTTCCATGCATTTTATCGCGCTATCTTGCGCACCTCATCGCACTGTTTTGTGCACAATACTTGCATTTTGCATGCATTTTATCGCACTATCTTGCGCACCTCATCGCACTATTTTGTGCACATTACTTGCATTTTGCATGCATTTTATCGTGCTATTTTATGCTGTGACCATTTCTTGCATTTTGCATGCATTTTATCGCGTTGTTTTGGGCACATTACTTGCATTTTGCATGCATTTGTCGCGCTATTTGGCGCTGTGACCATTTCTTGCATTTTGCATGCCTTTTATCGCACTATCTTGCGCAACTCATCGCACTGTTTTGTGCATAATACTTGCATTTTGCATGCATTTTATCGCGCTATTATGCGTATCGCGCTATTTTGCGCTGAGACCATTACTTGCATTTTCCCTGCATTTTATCGCGCTATCTTGCGCACCTCATCGCACTGTTTTGGTGCACATTACTTGCGTTTTGAATGCATTTTGTCGCGCTATCATGCGCACCTCATCGCACTGTTTTGTGCACATTACTTGCATTTTGCATGCATTTGTCCGTTATTTTGCGCATCGCGCTATTTTCCACTGTGACCATTTCTTGCATTTTGGATGCATTTTATCGCGCTATCTTGCGCACCTCATCGCACTGTTTTGTGCACAATACTTGCATTTTGCATGCATTCTATCGCACTATCTTGCGCACCTCATCGCACTATTTTGTGCACATTACTTGCATTTTGCATGCATTTTATCGCGCTATTTTGCACTGTGACCATTACTTGCATTTTCCATGCATTTTATCGCGCTATCTTGCGCACCTCATCGCACTGTTTTGTGCACAATACTTGCATTTTGCATGCATTTTATCGCA
This sequence comes from Camellia sinensis, assembly GCF_004153795.1. Taxonomy (NCBI): domain Eukaryota; kingdom Viridiplantae; phylum Streptophyta; class Magnoliopsida; order Ericales; family Theaceae; genus Camellia; species Camellia sinensis. Next base: position 736,554 of record NW_021026972.1, read on the forward strand.
ATATCTTGCGCACCTCATCGCACTATTTTGTGCACATTACTTGCATTTTGCATGCATTTTATCGCGCTATTTTGCGCTGTGACCATTTCTTACATTTTGCATGCATTTTATCGCACTATCTTGCGCACCTCATCGCACTGTTTTGTGCACATCACTTGCATTTTGCATGCATTTTGTCGCGCTATCTTGCGCACCTCATCGTACTGCGCACCTCATCGTACTATTTTGTGCACATTACTTGCATTTTGCATGCATTTGTCGCGCTATTTTGCGCTGTGACCATTTCTTGCATTTTCCATGCATTTTATCGCGCTATCTTCCGCACCTCATCGCACTGTATTGGTGCACATTTCTTGCGTTTTGCAAGGATTTTGTCGCGCTTTCTTGCGCACATCACCGCACTGTTTTGTGCACATTACTTGCGTTTTGCATGCATTTGTCGCGCTATTTTACGCATCACACTATTTTGCGCTGTGACCATTTCTTGCATTTTGCATGCATTTTATCGCGCTATCTTGCGCACCTCATCGCACTGTTTTGTGCACAATACTTGCATTTTGCATGCATTTGTCGCGCTATTTTGCTCTGTGACCATTTCTTGCATTTTGCATGCATTTTATCGCGCTATCTTGCGCACCTCATCGCACTATTTTGGGCACATTACTTGCATTTTGCATGCATTTTATCGCGCTACTTTGCGCATCACGGTATTTTGCGCTCTGGCCATTTCTTGCATTTTGCATGTATTTTATCGCGGTATCTTGCGCACCTCATCTTACTGTTTTGTGCACATTACTTGCATTTTCCATGCATTTTGTCGCGCTATCTTGCGCACCTCATCGTACTATTTTGTGCACATTACTTGCATTTTGCATGCATTTGAAATTTCTTCGAGTCCACCACCTTCACGCCCAACTCCTTCGAGTCGCAGTCCTTGTCTCACCAAGCTCACACCAGAGTAGAGAAACCTAGCGACTCCACCATCACCGACATCTATACTGCATTTGTCGCGCTACCTTGCGCACCTCATCGCACTGTTTTGTGCACATTACTTGCATTTTGCATGCATTTTATCGCGCTATCTTGCGAACCTCATCGCGCTATTTTGTGCACAATACTTGTATTTTGCATGCATTTGTCACGCTATTTTGCGCTGTGACCATTTCTTGCATTTTGCATGCATGTTATCGCGCTATCTTGCGCACGTCATCGCACTGTTTTGTGCACAATACTTGCATTTTGCATGCATTTGTCGCGCTATTTTGCACTGTGACCATTTCTTGCATTTTGCATGCAGTTTATCGCGCTATCTTGCGCACCTCACCGCACTGTTTTGTGCACATTACTTGCGTTTTGCATGCATTTTGTCGCGCTATCTTGCGCACCTCATCGCACTGTTTTGTGCGCATTACTTGCATTTTGCATGCATTTTATCGCGCTATTTTGCGCAACGCGCTATTTTGCGCTGTGACCATTACTTGCATTTTCCATGCATTTCATAGTGCAATCTGGAGCACCTCATCGCACCGTTTTGTGCACATTAATTGCATTTTGCATGCATTTTATTGTGCTATCTTGCGCACCTCATCGCACGGTTTTGTGCACATTACTTGCATTTCGCATGCATTTGTCGCACTACTTTGCGCTGTGACCATTACTTGCATTTTTCATGCATTTTGTTGCGCTATCTTGTGCACCTCATCGCACTGTTTTGTGCACATTACTTGCATTTTGCATGCATTTTATCGCGCAATCTTGCGCACCTCATCGCACTGTTTCGTACACATTACTTGCATTTTGCATGCATTTTGTTGCGCTATCTTGCGCACCTCATCGCACTGTTTTGTGCACATTACTTGCATTTTGCAAGCATTTGTCGCGCTATTTTGCGCATGACTCTATTTTGCACTGAGACCATTTCTTGCATTTTGCATGCATTTTATCGCGGTAACTTGCGCACCCCATCGCACTGTTTTTGTGCACATTTCTTTCACTTTCCATGCATTTTGTCGCGCTATCTTGCGCACCTCATCGTACTATTTCGTGCACATTATTTGCATTTTGCATGCATTTTGTTGCGCTATCTTGCGCACCTCATCGCACTGTTTTGTGCACATTACTTGCATTTTGCTTGCATTTGTCGCGCTATTTTGCGCATGACGCTATTTTGCGCTAAGACCATTTCTTGCATTTTGCATGCATTTTATCGCGCTAACTTGCGCACCTCATCGCACTGTTTTGTGCACATTTATTGCATTTTCCATGCTTTTTGTCGCGCTATCTTGCGCACCTCATCGTACTATTTTGTGCACATTACTTCATTTTGCATGCATTTGTCGCGCTATTTTGCGCTGTGACCATTTCTTGCATTTTGCATGCATGTTATCGCGCTATCTTGCGCACCTCATCGCACTGTTTTGTGCACAATACTTGCATTTTGCAAGCATTTGTCGCGCTATTTTCCGCATCGCTCTATTTTGCGCTGTGACAATTTCTTGCAATTTGCATGCATTTTATCGCTCTATCTTGCGCACCTGATCGCACTGTTTTGTGCACATTACTTGCGTTTTGCATACATTTTGTCGCGCTATCTTGCGCACCTCATCGCACTGTTTTGTGCACATTACTTGCATTTTGCATGCATTTTATCGCGCTATTTTGCGCAATGCGCTATTTTGCACTGTGACCATTACTTGTATTTTCCATGCATTTTATAGCGCAATCTGGCGCACCTCATCGCACCGTTTTGTGCATATTTATTGCATTTTGCATGCATTTTATTGTGCTTTCTTGCGCACCTCATCGCGCTGTTTTGTGGACATTACTTGCATTTTGCATGCATTTTATCGCGCTATTTTGCGCAATGCGCTATTTTGCACTGTGACCATTACTTGTATTTTCCATGCATTTTATAGCGCATTCTGGCGCACCTCATCGCACCGTTTTGTGCATATTTATTGCATTTTGCATGCATTTTATTGTGCTTTCTTGCGCACCTCATCGCACTGTTTTGTGGACATTACTTGCATTTTGCATGCATTTGTCGCGCTATTTTGCGCTGTGACCATTACTTGCATTTTCCATGCATTTTATCGCGCTATCTTGCGCACGTCATCGCACTGTTTCGTGCACATTACTTGCATTTTGCATGCATTTTATCGCGCTATTTTGCACATCGCGCTATTTTGCGCTGTGACCATTACATGCATTTTCCATGCATTTTATAGCGCAATCTTGCGCACCTCGTCGCACTGTTTTGTGCACATTAATTGCATTTTGCATGCATTTTGTTGCGCTATCTTGCGCACCTCATCGCACTGTTTTGTGCACATTACTTGCATTTTGCATGCATTTGTCGCGCTATTTTGCGCATGACGCTATTTTGCGCTGAGACCATTTCTTTCATTTTGCATGCATTTTATCGCGCTAACTTGCGCACCTCATCGCACTGTTTTGTGCACATTTCTTGCATTTTCCATGCATTTTGTCGCGCTATCTTGCGTACCTCATCGTACTATTTCGTGCACATTATTTGCATTTTGCATGCATTTTGTTGCGCTATCTTGCGCACCTCATCGCACTGTTTTGTGCACATTACTTGCATTTTGCATGCATTTGTCGAGCTATTTTGCGCATGACGCTATTTTGCGCTAAGACCATTTCTTGCATTTTGCATGCATTTCATCGCGCTAACTTGTGCACCTCATCGTACTGTTTTGTACACATTTCCTGCATTTTCCATGCATTTTGTCGCGCTATCTTGCGCACCTCATCGTACTATTTTGTGCACATTACTTGCATTTTGCATGCATTTGTCGCGGTATTTTGCGCTGTGACCATTTCTTGCATTTTGCATGCATGTTATCGCGCTATCTTGCGCTCCTCATTGCACTGTTTTGTGCACAATACTTGCATTTTGCATGCATTTGTCGCGCTATTTTCCGCATCGCTCAATTTTGCGCTGTGACCATTTCATGCATTTTGCATGCATTTTATCGCGCTATCTTGTGCACCTCATTGCACTGTTTTGTGCACATTACTTGCGTTTTGCATGCATTTTGTCGCGCTATCTTGCGCTCCTCATCGCACTGTATTTGTGCACATTACTTGCATTTTGCATCCATTTTATCGCGCTATTTTGCGCAACGCGCTATTTTGCGCTGTGACCATTACTTCATTTTCCATGCATTTTATAGCGCAATCTGGCGCACCTCATCGCACCGTTTTGTGCACATTAATTGCATTTTGCATGCATTTTATTGTGCTTTCTTGCGCACCTCATCGCACTGTTTTGTGCACATTACTTGCATTTTGCATGCATTTGTCGCGCTATTTTACGCTGTGACCATTACTTGCATTTTCCATGCATTTTATCGCGCTATCTGGCGCACCTCATCGCACTGTTTTGTGCACTTTACTTACGTTTTGCATGCATTTTGTCGCGCTATCTTGCGCACGTCATCGCACTGTTTCGTGCACATTACTTGCATTTTGCATGCATTTTATCGCGCTATTTTGGACATCGCGCTATTTTGCGCTGTGACCATTACTTGCATTTTCCATGCATTTTATAGCGCAATCTTGCGCACCTCGTCGCACTGTTTAGTGCCCATTAATTGCATTTTGCATGCATTTTATTGCGCTATCTTGCACACCTCATCACACTGTTTTTTGCACATTACTTGCATTTTGCATGCATTTGTCGCGCTATTTTGCGCTGTGACCATTTCTTGCATTTTGCATGCATTTTATCGCGCAATCTTGCGCACCTCACCGCACTGTTTCGTGCACATTGCTTGCATTTTGCATCCATTTGTCGCGCTATTTTACGCATGGCGCTATTTTGCGCTGTGACCATTTCTTGCATTTTGCATGCATTTTGTCGCACTAACTTGCGCACCTCATCGCACTATTTTGTGCGCATTTCTTGCATTTTCCATGCATTTTGTCGCGCTATCTTGCGCACCTCATTGTACTATTTTGGGCACATTACTTGCATTTTGCATGCATTAGTCGCGCTATGTTGCGCTGTGACCATTACTTGCATTTTCCAAGCATTTTATCGAGTAATCTTGCGCACCTCATCGCACTGTTTTGGTGCACATTGCTTGCATTTTGCATGCATTTGTCGCGCTATTTTGCCCTGTGACCATTTCTTGCATTTTGCATGCATCTTATCGCGCTATCTTGCGCACCTCATAGCACTGTTTTGTGCACAATACTTGCATTTTGCATGCATTTGTCGCGCTATTTTACGCAGTGACCATTACTTGCATTTTCCAAGCGTTTTATCGAGCTATCTTGCGCAACTCATCGCACTGTTTTGGTGCACATTGCTTGCATTTTGCATGCATTTGTCGCGCTATTTTGCGCTGTGACCATTTCTTGCATTTTGCATGCATGTTATCGCGCTATCTTGCGCACCTCATCGCACTGTTTTGTGCACAATACTTGCATTTTGCATGCATTTGTCGCGCTATTTTGGGCTGTCACCATTTCTTGCATTTTGCATGCATTTTATGGCACTATCTTGCGCACCTCATCGCACTGTTTTGTGCACAATACTTGCATTTTGCATGCATTTGTCCCGCTATTTTGCGCTGTGACCATTTCTTGCATTTTGCAAGCATTTTATCGCGCTATATTGCGCACCTCATCGCACTGTTTTGTGCACATTACTTGCGTTTTGCATGCATTTTGTCGCGCTATCTTGCGCACCTCATCGCACTGTTTTGTGCACATTACTTGCATTTTGCATGCATTTTATCGTGCTATTTTGCGCATCGCGCTATTTAGCGCTGTGACCATTACTTGCATTTTCCATGCATTTTCTAGCGCAATCTTGCGCACCTCATCGCACTGTTTTGTGCACATTAATTGCATTTTGCATTCATTTTATTGTGCTATCTTCATCGCACTGTTTTGTGCACATTACTTGCATTTTGCATGCATTTGTCGCGCTATTTTGCGCTGTGACCATTTCTTGCATTTTGCTTGCATTTTATCGCGCAATCTTGCGCACCACATCGTACTGTTTCGTGCACATTACTTGCGTTTTCCATGCATTTTGTTACGCTATCTTGCCCACCTCATCGCACTGTTTTGTGCACATTACTTGCATTTTGCATGCATTTGTCGCGCTATTTTGCGCTGTGACCATTTCTTGCATTTTGCATGCATTTTATCGCTCTATCTTACGCACCTCATCGCACTGTTTTGTGCACAATACTTGCATTTTGCATGCATTTTATCGCACTGTCTTGCGCACCTCATCGCACTATTTTGTGCACATTACTTGCATTTTGCATGCATTTTATCGCGTTATTTTGCACTGTGACCATTACTTGCATTTTCCATGCATTTTATCGCGCTATCTTGCGTACCTCATCGCACTGTTTTGTGCACAATACTTGCATTTTGCATGCATTTTACCGCAATATCTTGCGCACCTCATCGCACTATTTTGTGCACATTAATTGCATTTTGCATGCATTTTATCGCGCTATTTTGCGCTGTGACCATTTCTTACATTTTGCATACATTTTATCGCGCTATCTTGCGGACCTCATCGCACTGTTTTGTGCACATCACTTGCATTTTGCATGCATTTTGTCGCGCTATCTTGCGCACCTCATCGTACTAGTTTGTGCACATTACTTGCATTTTGCATGCATTTGTCGTGCTATTTTGCGCTGTGACCATTACTTGCATTTTCCATTCATTTTATCGCGCTATCTTCCGCACCTCATCGCACTGTATTGGTGCACATTTCTTGCGTTTTGCAAGGATTTTGTCGTGCTTTCTTGCGCACATCACTGCACTGTTTTGTGCACATTACTTGCGTGTTGCATGCATTTGTCGCGCTATTTTGTGCATTGCACTATTTTGCGCTGTGACCATTTCTTGCATTTTGCATGCATTTTATCGCGCTATCTCGCGCACCTCATCGCACTGTTTCGTGCACAGTACTTGCATTTTGCATGCATTTTATCGCACTATGTTGCGCACCTCGTCGCACTATTTTGTGCACATTACTTGCATTTTGCTTGCATTTTATCGTGTTATTTTGCGCTGTGACCAATACATGCGTTTTGCATGCATTTTGTCGTGCAATCTTACGCACCTCATCGCACTGTTTTGTGCACATTACTTGCATTTTGCATGCATTTTGTCGCGCTATCTTGCGCACCTCATCGCACAATCTTGTGCACATTACTTGCATTTTGCATGCGTTTGCCGCGTTATTTTGCGCGGTGACCATTACTTGCATTTTCCATGCATTTTATCGCGCTATCTTGCGCACCTCATCGCACAGTTTTTCGCACATTAGTTGCATTTTGCATGCATTTTATTGCGCTATTTTGCGCTGTGACCATTACTTGCATTTTCCATGCATTTTATCGCGCTATCTAGCGCACCTCATCGCACTGTTTTGTGCACATTACTTGCATTTTGCATGCATTTTATCGCGCTATTTTGCACATCGCGCTATTTTGCGCTGTGACCATTACTTGCATTTTCCTTGCATTTTATAGCGCAATCTTGCGCACCTCGTCGCACTATTTTGTGCACATTGATTGCATTTTGCATGCATTTTATTGCGGTATCTTGCGCACCTCATCGCACTGTTTTGTGCACATTACTTGCATTTTGCATGCATTTGTCGCGCTATTTTGCGCTGTGACCATTTCTTGCATTTTGCATGCATTTTATCGCGCAATCTTACGCACCTCATTGCACTGTTTCGTGCACATTACTTGCATTTTGCATGCATTTTGTTGCGCTATCTTGCGCACCTCATCGCACTGTTTTGTGCACATTACATGCATTTTGCATGCATTTGTCGCGCTATTTTGCGCATGGCGCTATTTTGCGCTGTGACCATTTCTTGCATTTTGCATGCATTTTATCAAGCTAACTTGCGCACCTCATCGCACTGTTTTGTGCACAATTCTTGCATTTTTCATGCATTTTGTCGGGCTATCTTGCACACCTCATTGTACTATTTTGTGCACATTACTTGCATTTTGCATGCATTTGTCGCGCTATTTTGCGCTGTGACCATTACTTGCATTTTCCAAGCATTTTATCGAGCAATCTTGCGTACCTCATCGCACTGTTTTGGTGCACATTGCTTGCATTTTGCATGCATTTGTCGCCCTATTTTGCGCTGTGTCCATTTCTTGCATTTTGCATGCATGTTATCGCGCTATCTTGCGTACCTCATCGCCCTGTTTCGTGCACAATACTTGCATTTTGCATGCATTTGTCGCGCTATTTTGTGCTGTGACCATTTCTTGCATTTTGCATGCATGTTATCGCGCTATCTTGCGCACCTCATCGCACTGTTTTGTGCACATTAATTGCATTTTGCATGCATTTTATTGTGCTATCTTGCGCACCTCATCGCACTGTTTTGTGCACATTACTTGCATTTTGCATGCATTTGTCGCGCTATTTTGCGCTGTGACCATTTCTTGCATTTTGCATGCATTTTATCGCGCAATCTTGCGCACCTCATCCTACTGTTTCGTGCACATTACTTGCGTTTTGCATGCATTTTGTTGCGCTATCTTGCGCACCTCATCGCACTGTTTTGTGCACATTACTTGCATTTTCCATGCATTTGTCGTGCAATTTTGCGCTGTGACCATTTCTTGCATTTTGCATGCATTTTATCGCACTATCTTGCGCACCTCATCGCACTATTTTGTGCATAATACTTGCATTTTGCATGCATTTTATCGCGCTATTTTGCACTGTGACCATTACTTGCATTTTCCATGCATTTTGTCGCGCTATCTTGCGCACCTCATCGTACTATTTTGTGCACATTACTTGCATTTTGCATGCATTTGTCGCACTATTTTGCGATGTGACCATTACTTGCATTTTCCATGCATTTTATCGCGGTATCTTTCGCACCTCATCGCACTGTACTGGTGCGCATTTCTTGCGTTTTGCATGGATTTTGTCGCGCTTTCTTGCGCACATCATTGCACTGTTTTGGGCATACTACTTGTATTTTGCATGCATTTTATCTTGTTATTTTGCGCTGTGACCAATACTTGCATTTTGCATGCATTTTATTGTGCTATTTTGCACATCGCGCTATTTTGCGCTGTGACCATTACTTGCATTTTCCATGCATTTTATAGCGTAATCTTGCGCACCTCGTCGCACTATTTTGTGCACATTAATTGCATTTTGCATGCATTTTATTGCTCTATCTTGCGCACCTCATCGCCCTGTTTTGTGCACATTACTTGCATTTTGTATGCATTTCTCGCGCTATATTGCGCTGCGACCATTTCTTGCATTTCGCTTGCATTTTATCGCGCAACCTTGCGCACCTCATCGCACTGTTTCGTGCACATTACTTGCATTTTGCATGCATTTTGTTGCGCTATCTTGCGCACCTCATCGCATTGTTTTGTGCACAATACTTGCATTTTGCATGCATTTGTCGAGCTATTTTTTGCATGGCTCTATTTTGCGCTGTGACCATTTCTTGCATTTTGCATGCATTTTATCGCGCTAACTTCCGCACCTCATCGCACTGTTTTGTGCACATTTCTTGCATTTTCCATGCATTTTGTCGCGCTATCTTGCGCACCTCATCGCACTGTTTTGTGCACATTACTTGCATTTTGCATGCATTTGACGCGCAATGTTGCGCATCGCTCTATTTTGCGCTGTGACCATTTCTTGCATTTTGCATGCATTTTATCGCGCTATCGTGCCCACCTTATCACACTGTTTTGTGCACAATACATGCATTTTGCATGCATTTTATCGTGCTATTTTGCGCTGTGACCATTAGCTCCATTTTCCATGCATTTTATCGCGCTATCTTGCGCACCTCATCGCACTATTTTTTGCACAATACTTGCATTTTGCATGCCTTTTATCGCGCTATTTTGCACTGTGACCATTACTTGCATTTTGCATGCATTTTATCGCGCTATCTTGCACACCTCATCGCACTGTTTTGTGCACAACACTTGCATTTTGCATGCATTTGTCGCGGTATTTTGCGCATCGCGCTATTTTGCTCTGTGACCATTTCTAGCATTTTTCATGCATTTTATCGCGCTATCTTGCGTACCTCATCACTTAGTTTTGTGCACATTACTTGCATTTTCCTTACATTTTGTCGCGCTAACTTGCACACCTCATCGCACTATTTTTTGCACATTATTTGCATTTTGCATGCATTTTATCGCACTATTTTGCGCATCGCGCTATTTTGCGCAGTGATCATTACTTGCATTTTCCATGCATTTTATCGCGCTATCTTGCGCACCTCATCGCACTGTTTTGTGCACATTAATTGCATTTTGAATGCATTTTGTCGCGCTATCTTGCGCACCTCATCACACTGTTTTGTGCACATTACTTGCATTTTGCATGCATTTGTCACGCTATTTTGCGCTGTGACCATTTCTTACATTTTGCACGGATTTTATCGCGCTATCTTGCGCCCCTAATCGCACTGTTTTGGGCACATTACTTACATTTTCCATGCATTTTGTCGCGCTATCTTGCGCACCTCATCGCACTATTTTGTGCACATTACTTGCATTTTGGATGCATTTGTCGCGCTATTTTGCGCTGGGACCATTTCTTGCATGTTGCATGCCTTTTATCGCGCTATCTTGCGCAACTCATCGCACTGTTTTGTGCACAATACTTGCGTTTTGCATGCATTTTATCGCGCTATCTTGCGCACCTCATCGAACTATTTTGTGCAAATTACTTGCATTTTGCATGCATTTTATCACGCTATTTTGCGCATCGCACTATTTTGCGTTCTGACCATTTCTTGCATTTTGCATTCATTTTATCGCGCTATCTTGCTCACCTCATCGCACTATTTCGTGCGCATTACTTGCGTTTCGCATGCATTTTGTCGCGCTATCTTGCGCACCTCATCACACTGTTTTGTGCACATTACTTGCATTTTGCATTCATTTGGCGCGCAATTTTGCGGGTCGCGCTATTTTGCGCAGTGACCATTTCTTGCATTTCGCATGCATTTTATGGCGCTATCTTGCGCGCCTCATCGCACTATTTTGTGCAAAATACTTGCATTTTGCATGCATTTTGTCGCGCTATCTTGTGCACCTCATCGCACTATTTTGTGAACATTACTTCCATTTTGCATGCATTTGTCGCGCTATTTTGTGCTGTGACCATTTCTTGCATTTTGCATGCCTTTTATCGCGCTATCTTGCGCAACTCATCGCACTGTTTTGTGCACAATACTTGCATTTTGCAGGCATTTTATCGCGCTATTTCGCGCTGTGACCATTACTTGCATTTTCCATGCATTTTACCGCGCTATCTTGCGCACCTCATGGTACTGTTTTGTGCACATTACTTGCGTTTTGCATGCATTTTGTCGCGCTATCTTGTGCACCTCATCGCACTGTTTTGTGCACATTACTTGCATTTTGCATGTATTTGTTGGCTATGTTGCGCGTCGCACTATTTTGTGCAGTTACCTTTTCTTACATTTTGCATGCATTTTATCGCGCAATCTTGCGCACCACATCGCACTATTTTGTGGACAATACTTGCATTTTGCGAGCACTTTATCGCACTATCTTGCGCACTTCATCACACTATTTTGTGCACATTACTTGCATTTTGCATGTATTTTATCGTGCTATTTTGCGCATCACGCTATTTTGCGTTGTGACCATTACTTGCATTTTCCATGCATTTTATCGCGCTATATTGCGCATCATCGCACTGTTTTGTGCACATTACTTGCATTTTCCTTGCATTTTGTCGCGATATCTTGCGCACCTCATCGCACTATTTTGTGCACATTACTTGCATTTTGCATGCATTTTATCGCGCTAATTTTGCGCTACGACCATTTCTTGCATTTTGCATGCATTTTATCGCGCTATCTTGCGCACCTCATTGCACTGTTTTGTGCACATTACTTGTGTTTTGCATGTATTTTGTCACGCTATCTTTCGCACCTCATCGCACTGTTTTGTGCATATTACTTGCATGTTGCATGCATTTGTCGCACAATTTTGCGCATCACGCTATTTTGCGCTGTGACCATTTCTTGCATTTAGCACGCATTTTATCGCGCTATCTTGTGCACCTCATCGCACAATTTTGTGCAGATTACTTGCATTTTGCATGCATTATATCGCGCTATTTTGAGCATCGCGCTATTTTGCGCTGTGACCATTTCTTGCATTTTGCATGCATTTTATCGCGCAATCTTGCGCACCTCATCGCATTGTTTTGTGGACATTACTTGCATTTTGCATGCATTTTATCGCGCTATCTTGCGCACCTCATCACACTGTTTTGTGCACAATACTTGCATTTTGCGAGCATTTTATCGCCCTATCTTGCGCACCTCATCGCACTATTTTGTGCACATTACTTGCATTTTGCATGCATTTTATCGCACTATTTTGCGCATCACGCTATTTTGCGCTGTGACCATTACTTGCATTTTCCATACATTTTATCGCGCTATCTTGCGCACCTCATCGCACTATTTTGTGCACATTACTTGCATTTTCCTTGCATTTTGTCGCGCTAACTTGCGCACCTCATCGCACTATTTCGTGCAGTTTACTTGCATTTTGCATGCATTTTATCGCGCAATCTTGCGTACCTCATCGCACTGTTTTGTGCACATTACTTGCATTTTGCATGCATTTTATCGTGCTATCTTGCGCACCTCATCGCACTGTTTTGTGCACATTACTTGCATTTTGCATGCATTTTATCGCGCTATTTTGAGCATCGCGCTATTTTGCGCTGTGACCATTTCTTGCATTTTGCATGCATTTTATCGCGCAATTTTGCGCATCACGCTATTTTGCGCTGTGGCCATTACTTGCATTTCGATGCATTTTTTCGCGCTATCTTGCGCACCTCATCGCACTGTTTTGTGCACAATACTTGCATTTTGAGAGCATTTTATCACACTATCTTGCGCACCTCATCGCACTATTTTGTGCACATTACTTGCATTTTGCATGCATTTTATCGCGCAATTTTGCGCATCACGCTATTTTGCGCTGTGGCCATTACTTGCATTTCGATAGATTTTTTCGCGCTATCTTGCGCACCTCATCGCACTGTTTTGTGCACAATACTTGCATTTTGCAAGCGTTTTATCGCACTATCTTGCGCACCTCATCGCACTATTTTGTGCACATTACTTGCATTTTGCATTTTTTTATAGCGCTATTTTGCGCATCACACTATTTTGCGCTGTGACCATTAGTTTCATTTTCCATGAATTTTATCGCGCTGCCTTGCGCACCTCATCGCACTGTTTTGTGCAAATTACTTACATTTCGCATGCATTTGTCACGCTACTTTGCGCATCGCACTGTTTTGCTCTGTGACCATTTCTTGCATTTTGCTTGCATTTTATCGCGCTATCTTGCGCACCTCATCGCACTGATTTGTGCACATTACTTGCATTTTCCATGCATTTTGTCGCGCTATCTTGCGCACCTCATCGCACTATTTTTTGCACATTACTTACATTTTGCATGCGTTTTATCGCGCAATTTTGCACATCGCGCTATTTTGCGCTGTGACCATTACTAGCATTTTCCATGCATTTTATCGCGCTATCTTGCGCACCTCATCGCACTGTTTTGTCCACATTACTTGCATTTTGCATGCATTTGTCACGCAATTTTGCGCTGTGACCATTTCTTGCATTTTGCAAGCATTTTATCGCGCTATCTTGCGCACCTCATCGCACTGTTTTGGGCACATTACTTGATTTACCATGCATTTTGTCGCGCTGTCTTGCACACCTCATCGCACTATTTTTGTGCACATTACTTGCATTTTGCTTGCATTTGTCGCGCTATTTTGTGCACCTCATCGCACTATTTTGTGCACATTACTTGCATTTTGAATGCATTTGTCGCGCTATTTTGCGCGTCGCACTATTTTGCGCAGTGACCATTTCCTGCATTTTGCTTGCATTTTATCGCACTATCTTGCGCACCTCATCGCACTGTTTTTTGCACAATGCTTGCATTTTGCGAGCGTTTTATCGCACTATCTTGCGCACCTCATCGCACTAATTGGTGCACATTACTTGCATTTTGCATGCATTTTATCGCGCTATTTTGCGCATCACGCTATTTTGCGCTGTGACCATTACTGGTATTTTCCATGCATTTTATCGCGCTATCTTGCGCACGTCATCGCACTGGTTCGTGCACATTACATACATTTTCCATGCATTTGTCACGCTGCTTTGCGCATCGCGCGATTTTGCTCCATGAGCATTTCTTGCATTTTTGCATGCATTTTATCGCGCTATCTTTCGCACCTCATCGCACTGTTTTGTGCACATTACTTGCATTTTCCATGCATTTTGTCGTGCTATCTTGCGCACCTCATCGCACTATTTTGTGCACATTACTTGCATTTTGCATGCATTTGTCGTGATATTTTGCGCTGTGACCATTTCTTGCATTTTGCATGCCTTTTATCGCGCTATCTTGCGCGCCTCATCGCACTGTTTTGTGCACCATACTTGCATTTTGCATTCATTTTAGCGCACTATCCTGCGCAACTCATCGCACTATATTGTGCACATTACTTGCATTTTGCATGCATTTGTCGCGCTATTTTGCACATCGCGCAATTTTACGCTGTGACGATTACTTGCATTTTCCGTGCATTTTATCGCGCTATCTTGCGCACCTCATCGCACTGTTCTGTGCATAATACTTGCATTTTGCTTGCATTTTATCGCACTATCTTGCGCACCTCATCGCACTATTTTGTGTACATTACTTGCATTTTGCATGCATTTTATCGCACTACTTTGTGCATCGCGGTATTTTGCATTGTGTCCATTACTTGCATTTTCCATGCATTTTATCGCGCTATCTTGTGCACCTCATCGCACTGTTTTGTGCACATTACTTGCATTTTGCATGCATTTGTTGGCTATTTTGCGCGTCGCGATATTTTACGCAGTGATCATTTCTTGCATTTTGCTTGCATTTTATCGCGCTATCTTGCGCACATCATCGCACTGTTTTGTGCACAATACTTGCATTTTGTGAGCATTTTATCGCACTGTCTTTCGCACCTCATCGCACTATTTTGTCCACATTACTTGCATTTTGCATACATTTTATCGTGGTATTTTGCGCATCACGCTATTTTGCGCTGTGACCATTACTTGCATTTTCCATGCATTTTATTGCGCTATCTTCCGCACCTCATCGCACTGTTTTGTGCACATTACTTGCATTTTGGATGCATTTGTTAGGCTATTTTACGCATCGCGCTATCTTGCTCTGTGACCATTTGTTGCATTTTGCATGCATTTTATCTCGCTATCTTGCGCACCTCATCGCACAGTTTTGTGCACATTACTTGCATTTTGCATGCATTTTGTCGCACTATCTTGCGCATCACATCGCACTATTTTGTGGACATTACTTGCATTTTGCATGCATTTTATCGCGCTATCTTGCGCACCTCATCGCACTGTTTTGTGCACAATACTTGCATTTTGCGAGCATTTGTCACGCTATTTTGCGCATCGCGCTATTTTGCGTTGTGACCATTTCTTGAATTTTGCATGCATTTTATCGCGCTATCTTGCGCGCCTCATCGCACAGTTATTTGCACATTACTTGCATTTTGCATGCATTTTGTCGCGCTATCTTGCGTACCTCATCGCACTGTTTTGTGCACATTCCTTGCATTTTGAATGCATTTGTCGCGCTATTTCGCGCGCCGCACTATTTTGTGCAATGACCATTTCCTGCATTTTGCATGCATTTTATCGCGCTATCTTGCGCTGTGCTCATTACTTGCATCATCGCACTGTTTTGTCGCGATGTCTTGCGCACCTCATCGCACTGTTTTATTCACATTACTTGCATTTTGCATGTATTTTATCGTGCTATTTTGCGCATGACACTATTTTGCGCTGTGACCATTACTTGCATTTTCCATGCATTTTATTGCGCTGTTTTGCGCACCTCATCGCACTGTTTTGGGCACATTACTTGCATTTTGCAAGCATTTGTCACGCTATTTTGCGCATCGCGCTATTTTGCGTTGTGACCATTTCTTGAATTTTGCATGCATTTTATCGCGCTATCTTGCGCGCCTCATCGCACAGTTATTTGCACATTACTTGCATTTTGTATGCATTTTGTCGCGCTATCTTGCGCACCTCATCGCACTGTTTTGTGCACATTCCTTGCATTTTGCATGCATTTGTCGCGCTATTTCGCGCGCCGCACTATTTTATGCAATGACCATTTCCTGCATTTTGCATGCATTTTATCGCGCTATCTTGCGCACCTCATCGCACTGTTTTGTGCACAATACTTGCATTTTGCATGCATTTTGTCGCGCTATCTTGCGCACCTCATCGCACTGTTTTGTGCACATTACTTGTGTAATAACCCGACCCTCATATGTGTTTCTGGTATCATATCAATCCCCCGTTCTGTGCATTCAAATGCTTATTGTGAAATTTTATGTGAAATTAAGATTAATTAAATGAATCCTATGATTAAGGATGCGTATCTGTTTGATAAGAAAAATCTCTGTTATGATTATAATGTTTGGATCAGAAATTGAGGGCCTTGGAAGCCTGATTATCCGAAATTGCTTTTGTATTTGGAATCGTCGTAAATTTTAAGTAATAAGAAGCATTTTGTAATAACCCGACCCTCGTGTATGTTTTCTAATATATTTTCAGAGCCTATTCTGTGTTTTTGAATGCTTGTTGTGAAATTCCATGAGAAATTCAGGCTAAGTAAGTAAACCCCATGTTTAAAGACATCCATCTGTTCAACAAGGGAAAATATCTGTTACATCTCTAAGTTAGATGCAGAAATTGGAAGCCTTAGGGGCTTAATTAACTGAAATTGATTATATATATATGATCAGCATAATTTTTATGTAATATTGAGCATGTTTGGGAAATTTCAATTTTAGATGTTTGAACGATTGATTTTTGTCTTTATTCAATATATGTATATATATATATATATATGCCTATGAGAAGCCTCTTTGAAGAAGACTTAGGAATTTCTCATAAAACCCCCTTGGGAGACAAGTGAAGGGAAGAGTGGAACAAGGAAGGATTGAGTGAGAGAAGACCTAGAGGGGAAACTTCAACAAGATTAGAGATTGAATAATCTAGAGAGAATTGGAAAGATCTAAGCTCAGAAGTAAGTTCTTTAGCTTCTCTAACTCCTCCCTTGAATTTGAGTGTGATTCCATCATAATTGTACAACCTGGACTTGGAACATGCTTTCAAATTGGATGATTTTCAATTATGTTGTCTATGCATATATGTGGGGAAATTATCTTTTGTTTCTCATGAGAATTATGAAGAATTCACCATGCATATATATGTGATGTTGAATGCGTAAGAAAGTTTAGTTATGTTTGAGAATCAAGAATCTAGTTTATGTCTAGATTGATATGTATGTATTTGGAGATCCTATTAACATGAGTTTTAGGTTATGTTTTATTGATTAAACATGTTAATTTGAGCCTTGTGGAAGCGTCCCAAAAGGATGTGATTTTGAAGCAAAATTTGGACTGAAATTGCAGAATCGCCACACGTGCGGGAGCCAATGGCCGCACGTGCGGGAGAAGAACAAATTTGGGGTTTTGATTCTGCCAAAAAGACACGTGCGGGACCAGCCGCCGCACGTGCGGGGATCCCAGCCGCACGTGCGGCACATGTTGGAAAATACGGGTTTCTCTGTTTTGCGTGCTGAACCCTCGGATATTTTTAGAATTTGCATTTTATGCCTATTAACATGTGTAAAATTAGTGAATTGAACCAAGAGAGGATAGTGAACTAATTTGTAAGTTTGAATGTGTGCAGGGCACACTACGGGAGGAACAAGCACGTCATCACAACACTGTGAGTAATAGTACGAAGACATACATTTTATTTATCATTGATAACTATTATCACTAACGCTTTGTTTCTTGTAAGTGTTACACGAACATGTTACACGAACATTTATGATGATTGAAAGTCAATGTGAACGTTGAAAGATTGGCATACATCGGTATGACTTTGAAATGACTATGTTCTGTTAATAACGAATAATAATTCTCTGTTATTTATAAGCAAACCACGTCGTTTCTGAATGAATATATGGAATTATGTTCATCTTTAAACCAAGTATCTGTATGAAACTAAGATTATTCCATTGTGATACATATGGACCTAAGGTCGTTAAGAACCTATGACAAACATGCAAATGTGTAACATTCTTATGGGACTCACGTTAGGATGTGGGTTATTCTGTCCTTATTAAGCATATGGTAATGATATATGTGGCCTCAGTTAACAGTTGTTATTATTATTATTCAGTTGTCTACGAGACACCTGTATTAATTTGTAACCAAGCTATGGGAAACTTATGGGCATTATTACATAAAGGTATTCTACGAAAACTGGAATTATTTCTATTACTATTCCAATTATGCTATGCTAAGACATGATATGATGATTCGGTCTTTAAGACTTATGAAATTCTGGTATGGAGCAAAGTGCCGTACGGAACTAAGTACTGCAATGCGAGTTACCTCTAGAATCCGTACGAGCCACCTCTTGAGTCCATACATATGTGAAAGTTATGAGGCCAATGGCCATTTTGTATGAAGTATGAAACAAAGTGCTGTACGAAACTAAGTGATGCAATGCGAGTTACCGCTAGAATCCGTACGAGCCACCTCTTGAGTCCATACATATGTGAAAGTTATGAGGCCAATGGCCATTTTGTATGAAGTATGAAACAAAGTGCTGTACGAAACTAAGTGATGCAATGCGAGTTACCGCTAGAATCCGTACGAGCCACCTCTTGAGTCCATACATATGTGTGAGTCACCTCTAGAATCCGTGTGAGAGACCTCTTGGGTTCATATATCTATGTTTCAAGGGCTTTTTATGCCATATGTTTCAAGGGCTTTAATGCCAATGTGTTTCAAGGGCTTTATGCTATTCTGATAAGGGCTTCATGCCATTTTGTTAAGGATTTCATGTCGTTCTGTTAAGGGCTTAAAGCCACTGTGTTTAAGATTGGGGCCAAGGCCATTCTGTAAAAGATACTTTAAGTATAAATGATTTTGAACATGACTATGCTATACAATGTTTAATGAAATCCGTATTTTGAGTTACGAAATGTTTCATATGATAAGTAATTTCTGAAATGAGAAAAATGCTATGAACTTCTGATATGTTTATGATATGATACGCTTTCTGGATAATTTTCCCAAATGCCTAGATGCACTATGAAACCCCGAATATTCAAGATATGACAAGTTTTCTGAAAAAGATACTTTGTTATGCATACAGAAATAAATAAACCATATGTTCTCTTTATTGATAAATGCACCGATATGTATTATAATTCACGTTGAGCATTGAATTGTTATGTGCTATTATTCACTGAGCTTGACTCACTCTATTCTATGTTTGTTTCTGTAGGCACTCAACCTGGAGGTCAACCTTAACTTGTGGCTTTTGTTACCCAATTGTCAATCCCTGAGTGTCTAAGCTCCTAGATGTTGATCGTTCAAGTTATGGAGTTTTGCTAAGTTTTTAATTTGTACCCTAAATGTCTGTTAAGATCTATGTATATGTATATGTATATGTATATAGCTGTCTTCAGATGCACGTCTCTGTATATTTATCTGCACTATGTAATTTGTGATCCTGGCATGGTAGTGGTAGCACAATGGGTATTATGTTACGCTATTATATGTTAATATATGCTTCCGTTCAGGCCCCATAGGTTATATTCATCAGGTTTTATGTCCGTTTCTGAGGTGGTCATGCCCAAACTTTTAGGGGCGAGTTTGAGGCGTGACAACTGGCATTTTGCTTGCATTTGTCGCGCTATTTTGCGCGTCGCACTATTTTGCGCAGTGACCATTTCCTGCATTTTGCATGCATTTTATCGCGCAATCTTGCGCACCTCATCGCACTGTTTTGTGCACAATACTTGCAATTTGCAAGCGTTTTATCGCACCATCTTGCACACCTCATCGCACTATTTTGTGCACATTACTTGCATTTTGCATGCATTTTATCGCGCTATTTTGCACATCATGCTATTTTGCGCTGTGACCATTACTTACATTTTCCATGTATTTTATCGCGCTATCTTGCGCACCTCATTCCATTGTTTTGTGCACATTACTTACATTTTGCAGGCATTTGTGACGCTACTATGCGCATTGCGCTATTTTGCTCTGTGACCATTTCTTGCATTTTGCATGCATTTTATCGCGCTATCTTGCGCAACTCATCGCACTGTTTTGTGCACATTACTTGCATTTTCCATGCATTTTGTCACGCTATCTTGCGCATCGCCCTATTTTGCCCTGTGACCATTTCTTGCATTTTGCATGCATTTTATCGCGCTATCTTGCGCACCTCATCGCACTGTTTTGTGCACATTACTTGCATTTTCCATGCATTTTGTCGCGCTATCTTGCGCACCTCATCGCACTATTTTTTGCACATTACTTGCATTTTGAATGCATTTGTCGCGATATTTTGCGCTGTGACCATTTCTTGCATTTTCTATGCCTTTTATCGCGCTATCTTGCACACCTCATCGCATTGTTTTGTGCACAATACTTGCATTTTGCATTCATTTTATCGCACTATCCTGCGCACCTCATCGCACTATTTTGTGCACATTCCTGGCATTTTGCATGCATTTGTCGCGCTATTTTGCACATCGCGCAATTTTACGCTGTGACGATTACTTGCATTTTCCATGCATTTTATCGCGCTATCTTGCGCACCTCATCGCACTGTTTTGTGCACAATACTTGCATTTTGCATGCATTTTATCGCACTATCTTGCGCACCTCATCGCACTATTTTGTGGACATTACTTGCATTTTGCATGCATTTTATCGTGCTATTTTGTGCATCGCGATATTTTGCGTTGTGACCATTACTTGCATTTTCCATGCATTTTATCGCGCTATCTTGCGCACCTCATCGCACTGTTTTGTGCACATTACTTGCATTTTGCATGCATTTGTTTGCTATTTTGCGCGTCGCGCTATTTTGCGCAGTGACCATTTCTTGCATTTTGCATTCATTTTATCGCGCTATCTTGCGGACCTCATCGCACTGTTTTGTGCACAATACTTGCATTTTGCGAGCATTTTATCGCACTATCTTACGCACCTTATCGCACTGTTTTGTGCACAATACTTGCATTTTGCGAGCATTTTATCGCACTATCTGGCGCACCTCATCCCACAATTTTGTGCACATTACTTGCATTTTGAATGCATTTTATCGCGCTATTTTGTGCGTCGCGATATTTTGCGTTGTGACCATTACTTGCATTTTCCATGCATTTTATCGCGCTTTCATGCGCAACTCATCGCACTGTTTTGTGCACATTACTTGCATTTGTTGGCTATTTTGCGCGTCGTGCTATTTTGTGCAGTGACCATTTCTTGCATTTTGCATGCATTTTATCGTGCTATCTTTCGCACCTCATCGCACTGTTTTGTGCACAATACTTGCATTTTGCGAGCATTTTATCGCACTATCTCGCGCACCTCATCGCACTATTTTGTGTACATTACTTGCATTTTGAATGCATTTTATCGCGTTATTTTGTGCGTCGCGATATTTTGCTTTGTGACCATTACTTGCATTTTCCATGCATTTTATCGCGCTTTCATGCGCAACTCATCGTACTGTTTTGTGCACATTACTTGCATTTTGCATGCATTTGTTGGCTATTTCATGCGCAACTCATCGCACTGTTTTGTGCACATTACTTGCATTTTCCATGCATTTTATCGCGCTTTCATGCGCAACTCATCGCACTGTTTTGTGCACATTACTTGCATTTTCCATGCATTTTATCGCGCTATATGGCGCACTTCATCGCACTGTTTTCTGCACATTACTTGCATTTTGAATGCATTTTGTCGCGCTATCTTGCGCACCTCATCGCACTTTTTTCTGCACATTACTTGAATTTTCCATGCATTTTACCGCGCTATTTGGCGCATCGCGCTATTTTGCACTATGACAATTACTTGCATTTTCCATGCATTTTATCGCGCTATCATGCGCAACTCATCGCACTGTTTTGTGCACATTACTCATGCATTTTGTCGCGAAATCTTGCGCACCTCATCGCACTGTTTTGTGCACATTACTTGCATTTTGCATGCATTTTATCGCGCTAATTTGCGCTGTGACCATTTCTTGCATTTTGCATTCATTTTATCGCGCTATCTTGCGCACCTCATCACACTATTTTGTGCACAATACTTGCATTTTGCATGCATTTTATGGCACTATCTTGCGCACCTCATTGCACTGTTTTGTGCACATTACATGTGTTTTGCATGTATTTTGTCGCGCTATCTTGCGCACCTCATCGCACAGTTTTGTGCACATTACTTGCATTTTGCATGCATTTTATCGCGCTATTCTGCGCATCACGCTATTTTGCGCTGTGAGCATTACTTGCATTTTCCATGCATTTTATCGCGCTATATTGCGCACCTCATCGCACTGTTTTGTGCACATTACTTGCATTTTCCTTGCTTTTTGTCGCGGTATCTTGCGCACCTCATCGCACTATTTTGTGCACATTACTTGCATTTTCCATGCATTCTATCATGCTATTTTGCGCATCGTGCTATTTTGCGCTGTGACAATTTCTTGCATTTTGCATGCATTTTATCGCGCTATCTTGCGCACCCCATCACACTGTTCTGTGCACAATACTTGCATTTTGCATGCATTTTATCGCACTATCCTGCGCACCTCATCGCACTATTTTGTGCCCATTACTTTCATTTTGCATGCATTTGTCGCGCTATTTTGCACATCGCGCAATTTTACGCTGTGACGATTACTTGCATTTTCCATGCATTTTATCGCGGTATCTTGCGCACCTCATCGCACCGTTTTGAGCATAATACTTGCATTTTGCATGCATTTTATCGCACTATCTCGCGCACCTCATCGCACTATTTCGTGTACATTACTTGCATTTTCAATGCATTTTATCGCGCTATTTTGTGCGTCGCGATATTTTGCGTTGTGACCATTACTTGCATTTTCCATGCATTTTATCGCGCTTTCATGCGCAACTCATCGCACCGTTTTGTGCACATTACTTGCATTTTGCATGCATTTGTTGGCTATTTCTTGCGCACCTCATCGCACTGTTTTGTGCACAATACTTGCATTTTCCGAGCATTTTATCGCACTATCTTGCGCACCTCATCGCACTATTTTGTGCACATTACTTGCATTTTGCATGCATTTTATCGCGCTATATTGCGCATCGCGCTATTTTGCTCTCTGACCATTACTTGTAATTTCCATGCATTTTATCGCGCTATATTGCGCACCTCATCGCATTGTTTTGTGCATATTACTTGCGTTTTGCATGCATTTTGTTGTGCTATCTTGCGCATCTCAACGCACTATTTTATGCACATTATTTGCATTTTGCATGCATTTGTCGCGCAATTTTGCGCATCGCGCTATTTTGCGCTGTGACCATTTATTGCATTTTGCATGCATTTTATCGCGCTATCTTGCGCACTTCATCGCACTATTTTGTGCACAATACTTGCATTTTGCACGCATTTTAACACGCTATCTTGCGCACCTCATCGCACTATTTTGTACACATTACTTGCATTTTGCATGCATTTTATTGCGCTATTTTGCGCGGTGACCATTTTTAGCATTTTGCATGCATTTTATCGTGCTATCTTGCGCACCTCATCGCACTGTTGTGTGCACATTACTTGTATTTTGCATGCATTTGTCGCGCTATTTTGCGCATCGCGCTATTTTGTGTTTTGTGCACTTTACTTGCATTTTGCATGCATTTTGTCGCGGTATCTTGCGCACCTCATCACACTGTTTTGTGCACATTACTTGCATTTTGCATATATTTTGTCGCGATATCTCACCTCATTGCACTGTTTTGTGCACATTACTTGCATTTTGCATGTATTTTGTCGCGATATCTTCCGCACCTCATCGCACTGTTTTGTGCACAAAACTTCCATTTTGCATGCATTTTGTCGGGATATCTTGCGCACCTCATCGCACTGTTTTGTGCACATTACTTGCATTTTGCTTGGTTTTTGTCGCGATATCTTGCGCAACTCATCGCACTGTTTTGTGCACAAAACTTGCATTTTGCATGCATTTTGTCGCGATATCTTGCGCACCTCATCGCACTGTTTTGTACACATTACTTGCATTTTGCATGCATTTAGTCGCGAAATCTTGCGCACCTCATCGCACTGTTTTGTGCACAAAACTTGCATTTTGCATGCATTTTGTCGCGATATCTTGTGCACCCCATCGCACTGTTTTGTGCACAAAACTTGCATTTTGCATGCATTTTATCGCGATATCTTGTGCACCCCATCGCACTGTTTTGTGCACAAAACTTGCATTTTGCATGCATTTTATCGCGATATCTTGTGCACCCCATCGCACTGTTTTGTGCACAAAACTTGCATTTTGCATGCATTTTGTAGCGACATCTTGCGCACCTCATCGCACTGTTATTTGCACATTACTTGCATTTTGCATGCATTATGTCGCGATATCTTGCGCACCTCATCGCACTCTTTTGTGCACAAAACTTGCATTTTGCATGCATTTTGTAGCGACATCTTGCGCACCTCATCGCACTGTTTCGTGCACAAAACTTGCATTTTGCATGCATTTTATCGCGATATCTTGTGCACCCCATCGCACTGTTTTGTGCACAAAACTTGCATTTTGCATGCATTTTATCGCGATATCTTGTGCACCCCATCGCACTGTTTTGTGCACAAAACTTGCATTTTGCATGCATTTTATCGCGATATCTTGTGCACCCCATCGCACTGTTTTGTGCACAAAACTTGCATTTTGCATGCATTTTGTAGCGACATCTTGCGCACCTCATCGCACTGTTATTTGCACATTACTTGCATTTTGCATGCATTATGTCGCGATATCTTGCGCACCTCATCGCACTCTTTTGTGCACAAAACTTGCATTTTGCATGCATTTTGTAGCGACATCTTGCGCACCTCATCGCACTGTTTCGTGCACAAAACTTGCATTTTGCATGCATTTTATCGCGATATCTTGTGCACCCCATCGCACTGTTTTGTGCACAAAACTTGCATTTTGCATGCATTTTATCGCGATATCTTGTGCACCCCATCGCACTGTTTTGTGCACAAAACTTGCATTTTGCATGCATTTTATCGCGATATCTTGTGCACCCCATCGCACTGTTTTGTGCACAAAACTTGCATTTTGCATGCTATCCTGCGCACCTCATCGCACAGTTTTCTGCACATTACTGGCATTTTGCATGCATTTTATCGCGCTATCTTGCGCACCTCATCGCACTGTTTTCTGCACATTACTTGCATTTTGCATGCATTTTATCGCGCTATCTTGCGTATTGCGCTATTTTGCGCTGTGACCATTACTTGCATTTTCCAGGCATTTTATCGCGCTATCCTGCGCACCTCATCGCACTGTTTTCTGCACATTACTTGCATTTTGCATGCATTCTGTCGCGCTGTCTTACGCACCTCATCGCACTGTTTTTTGCACATTACTTGCATTTTGCATGCATTTTATCGCGCAATCTTGCGCACCTCATCGCACTGTTTTCTGCACAATACTTGCATTTCGCATGCCTTTTATCGCGCAATCTTGCGCACCTCATCGCACAGTTTTCTGCACATTACTTGCATTTTGCATGCATTTTATCGCGCTATCTTGCGCATTGCGCTATTTTGCGCTGTGACCATTACTTGCATTTTCCGGGCATTTTATCGCGCTATCCTGCGCACCTCATCGCACTGTTTTCTGCACATTACTTGCATTTTGCATGCATTTTGTCGCGCTGTCTTGCGCACCTCATCGCACTGTTTTCTGCACATTACTTGCATTTTGCATGCATTTTATCACGCTTTCTTGCGCATCGCGCTATTTTGCGCTGTGACCATTACTTGCATTTTCCATGCATTTTATCGCGCTATCTTGCGCACCTCATCGCACTGTTTTCTGCACATTACTTGTATTTTTCATGCATTTTCTCGCGCTACCTTGCGCACCTCATCGCAGTGTTTTCTGCACATTACTTGCATTTTGCATGCATTTTATATCACTATCTTGCGCATCGTGCTATTTTGCGCTGTGACCATTACTTACATTTTGCATGCGTTTTGTCGCGCTATCTTGCGCACCTCATCGCACTATTTTCTGCACATTACTTGCATTTTGCATGCATTTTATCGCGTTATTTTCCGCATCGCGCTATTTTGCCCTGTGACCATAACTCGCATTTTTCACGCATTTTGTCGCGCTATCTTGCGCACCTCATCGCACTGTTTTCTGCACATTACTTACATTTTGCATGCATTTTATCGCGCTATCTTGCGCACCTCATCGCACTGTTTTCTGCACATTACTTGCATTTTGCATGCATTTTATCGCGCTATCTTGCGCATCGCGCTATTTTGCGGTCTAACAATTATTTGCATTTTCCAGGCATTTTCTTGCGCTATCTTGCGCACCTCATCGCACTGTTTTCTGCACATTACTTGCATTTTTCATGGATTTTGTCGCGCTATCTTGCGCACCTCATCGCACTTTTTTCGGCACAATACTTCATTTTGCATGCATTTTATCGCGCTTTCTTGCGCACCTCATGGCACTGTTTTCTGCACATTACTTGCATTTTGCATGCATTTTATCGCGCTATCTTCCACATTGCGCTATTTTGCGCTGTGACCATTACTTGCATTTTGCATGCATTTTTCATCGTACTGTTTTCTGCACATTACTTGCATTTTGCATGGATTTTATCGCGCTATCTGGCGCATCGCGCTATTTTATGCTGTGACCATTACTTGCATTTTGCCTGCATTTTGTCGCGCTATCTTGCGCACCTCATCGCACTGTTTTCTGCACATTACTTGCATTCTGCATGCATTTTGTCGTGCTATCTTGCGCACCTCATCGCACTGTTTTCTGCACATTACTTGCATTTTGCATGCATTTTATCGCGCTATCTTGCGCCACTCATTGCACTGTTTTATGCACATTACTTGAATTTTGCACGCATTTTGTCGCACTATCTTGCGCACCTCATTGCGCAGTTTTGTGCACTCTACTTGCATTTTGCCTGCATTTTATCGCACCATCTTGCGCACCTCGTTGGGCTGTTTTGTGGCACTTTTTTCGGCACAATACTTGCATTTTGCATGCATTTTATCGCACTTTCTTGCGCACCTCATGGCACTGTTTTCTGCACATTACTTGCATTTTGCATGCATTTTATCGCGCTATCTTGCACATCGCGCAATTTTGCGCTGTGACCATTACTTGCATTTTGCATGCATTTTGACGCGCTATCTTGCGCACCTCATCGCACTGTTTTCTGCACATTACTTGCATTTTGCATGCATTTTATCGCGCTATCTTGCGCATCGCGCTATTTTGCGCTGTGACCATTACTTGCATTTTGCATGCATTTTGTCGCGCTATCTTGCGCACCTCATCGCACTGTTTTCTGCACATTACTTGCATTTTGCATGCATTTTATCGCTCAATCTTGCGCACCTCATCGCACTGTTTCCTGCACAATACTTGCATTTCGCATGCATTTTATCGCGCTATCTTGCGCACCTCATCGCACTGTTTTCTACACATTACTTCCATTTTGCATGCATTTTATCACGCTATCTTGCGCATCTCATCGCACTGTTTTCTGCACATTACTTGTATTTTGCATACATTATATCGCGCTATCTTGCGCACCTCATCGCACTGTTTTCTACACATTACTTGCATTTCGCATGCATTTTATCGCGTTATCTTGCGCATCGCGCTATTTTGCGCTCTGACCATTACTTGCATTTTGCATGCATTTTGTCGCGCTATCTTGCGCACCTCATCGCACTGTTTTTTGCACTTTACTTGCATTTTCCATGCATTTTATCGCGCTTACTTGCGCACCTCATCGCACTGTTTTCTGCACATTACTTGCATCTTGCATGCATTTTATCGCGCTATCTTGCGCACCTCATCACACTGTTTTCTGCACATTACTTGCATTTTGCATGCATTTTGTCGCGCTATCTTGAGCATCGCGCTATTTTGCGCTGTGACCATTACTTGCATTTTGCATGCATTTTATCGCGCTATCTTGCGCACCTCATCGCACTGTTTTCTGCACATTACTTGCATTTTAGATGAATTTTATCGCGCTATCTTGCGCACCTCATCGCACTGTTTTCTGCACATTACTTCCATTTTGCGCGCATTTTATCCCGCTATCTTGCGCACCTCATCGCCCTGTTTTCTGCTCATTACTTGTATTTTGCATGCATTATATCGCGCTATCTTGCGCACCTCATCGCACTATTTTCTGCACATTACTTGCATTTCGCATGCATTTTATCGCGTTATCTTGCGCATCGCGCTATTTTGCGCTCTGACCATTACTTGCATTTTGCATGCATTTTCTCGCGCTATCTTGCGCACCTTATCGCACTGTTTTCTGCACATTACTTGCATTTTGCATGCAATTTATCGCGCTATCTTGCGCACCTCATCGCACTATTTTCTGCACATTACTTGCATTTTCAATGCATTTTATCGCGCTATCTTGCCCACCTCATCACACTGTTTTCTGCACATTACTTGCATTTTGCAAGCATTTTATCGCGCTATCTTGCGCATCGCGCTATTTTACGCTGTGATCATTACTTGCATTTTCCAGGCATTTTATCGCGATATCTTGCGCCCCTCATCGCACTGTTTTCTGCACATTACTTGCATTTTGCATGCATTTTGTCGCGCAGTCTTGCGCACCTCATCACACTATTTTCTGCACATTACTTGCATTTTGCATGCATTTAATTTCGCATCACGCTATCTTGCGCTGTAACCATTACTTGCATTTTCCAGGCATTTTATCGCGCTATCTTGCGCACCTTATCTCACCATTTTCTGCACATTACTTGTATTTTGCATGCATTTTATCGCGCTATCTTGCGCACCTCATCGCACTGTTTTCTGCACATTACTTGCATATTGCATGCATTTAATCGCGCTATATTGCGCATCGCGCTATTTTGCGCTGTGACCATTACTTCCATTTTCCAGGCATTTTATCGCGCTATCTTGCGCCCCTCATCGCACTGTTTTCTGCACATTACTTGCATTTTGCATGCATTTTGTCGCGCTATCTTGCGCACCTCATCGCACTATTTTCTGCACATTACTTGCATTTTGCATGCATTTTATTTCGCATCGCGCTATTTTGCGCTGTAACCATTACTTGCATTTTCCAGGCATTTTATCGCGCTATCTTGCGCACCTTATCGCCCCATTTTCTGCACATTACTTGTATTTTGCATGCATTTTATCGCGCTATCTTGCGCACCTCATCGCACTGTTTTCTGCACATTACTTGCATTTTTCAGGCATTTTATCGCGCTACCTTGTGCACCTCATCGCATTGTTTTCTGCTCATTACATGCATTTTGCATGCATTTTATATCGCTATCATGCGCATCGCGCTATTTTGCGCTATGACCATTAGTTACATTTTGCATGCATTTTGTCGCGCTATCTTGCGCACCTCATCGCACTGTTTTCTGCACATTACTTGCACTTTGCATGCATTTTATCGCGATATTTTCCGCATCGCGCTATTTTGCGCTGTGACCATAACTTGCATTTTCCACGCATTTTGTCGCGCTATCTTGCGCACCTCATCGCACCGTTTTCTGCACATTACTTGCATTTTGCATGCAATTTATCGCGCTATCTTGCGCACCTCATCGCACTGTTTTCTGCACATTACTTGCATTTTGCATGCATTTTTCATCGTACTGTTTTCTGCACATTACTTGCATTTTGCATGGATTTTATTTTGTTATTTTGCGCACCGCGCTATTTTGCGCTGTCACCATTACTTGCATTTTGCATGCATTTTGTCGCGCTATCTTGCGCACCTCATCGCACTGTTTTCTGCACATTACTTGCATTTTGCATGCATTTTATCGCGCTATCTTGCGCATCGCGCTATTTTGCGCTCTAACAATTATTTGCATTTTCCAGGCATTTTCTTGCGCTATCTTGCGCACCTCATCGCACTGTTTTTTGCACATTACTTGCATTTTGCATGCATTTTGTCGCGCTATCTTGCGCACCTCATCGCACTTTTTTCGGCACAATACTTCATTTTGCATGCATTTTATCGTGCTTTCTTGCGCACCTCATGGCACTGTTTTCTGCACATTACTTGCATTTTGCATGCATTTTATCGCGCTATCTTGCACATCGCGCCATTTTGCCCTGTGACCATTACTTGCATTTTGCATGCATTTTGTCGCGCTATCTTGCGCACCTCATCGCACTGTTTTCTGCACATTACTTGCATTTTGCATGCATTTTGTCGCGCTATCTTGCGCACCTCATCGCAATGTTTTCTGCAAATTACTTGCATTTTGCTTGCATTTTATCACGCTATCTTGCGCATCGCGCTATTTTGCGCTCTGACTAATATTTGCATTTTCCCGGCATTTTATCGCGCTATCTTGTGCACCTCATCGCACTGTTTTCTGCACATTGCTTGCATTCTGCATGCATTTTGTCGCGCTATCTTGCGCACCTCATCGCACTGTTTTCTGCACATTACTTGCATTTGGCATGCATTTTATCGCGCTTTCTTGCGCACCTCATGGCACTGTTTTTTGCACATTACTTGCATTTTGCATGCATTTTATCGCGCTATCTTGCACATCGCCCTATTTTGCGCTGTGACCATTACTTGCATTTTGCATGCATTTTGTCGCGCTATCTTGCGCACCTCATCGCACTGTTTTCTGCACATTACTTGCATTTTGCATGCATTTTGTCGCGCTATCTTGCGCACCTCATCGCACTGTTATCTGCACATTACTTGCATTTTGCTTGCATTTTATCACGCTATCTTGCGCACCTCATCGCACTATTTTCTGCACATTACTTGCATTTTGCATGCATTTTACCGCGCTATCTTGCGCACCTCATCGCACTATTTTCTGCACATTACTTGCATTTTGCATGCATTTTACCGCGCTATCATGCGCATCGCGCAATTTTATGCTGTGACCATTACTTGCATTTTCCAGGCATTTTATCGCGCTATCTTGCGCACCTCATCGCACTGTTTTCTGCACATTACATGCATTTTGCATGCATTTTGTCGCGCTATCTTGCGCACCTCATCGCACTGTTTTCTGCACATTACTTGCATTTTGCATGCATTTTATCGCGCTATCTTGCGCACCTCATCGCACTATTTTATGCACATTACATGTATTTTCCATGCATTTTATCGCGCTATCTTGCGCACCTCATCGCACAGTTTTCTGCACATTACTTGCATTTTCCATGCATTTTATCGCGCTATCTTGCGCAACGCGCTATTTTGCGCTGTAACCATTACTTGCATTTTGCATGCATTTTGTCGCGCTATCTTGCGCACCTCATCGCACAGTTTTCTGCACAATACTTGCATTTTGCATGCATTTTATCGCGCTATCCAGCGCATCGCCCAATTTTGCGCTGTGACCATTACTTGCATTTTGCATGCATTTTGTCGCGCTATCTTGCGCACCTCATCGCACTGTTTTGTGCACATTACTTGCATTTTGCATGCAATTTCCCGCGCTATCTTGCGCATCGGGCTATTTTTTTCTGCGACCATTACTTGCATTTTGCACGCATTTTGTCGCGCTATCTTGCGCACCACATCGCAATGTTTTGTGCACATTACTTGCATTTTGCATGCATTTGTCGCGCTATTTTGCACATCGCGCAATTTTACGCTGTGACGATTACTTGCATTTTTCATGCATTTTATCGCGCTATCTTGCGCACCTCATCGCACTGTTTTGAGCATAATACTTGCATTTTGCGTGCATTTTATCGCACTATCTCGCGCACCTCATCGCACTATTTTGTGTACATTACTTGCATTTTGAATGCATTTTATCGCGCTATTTTGTGCGTCGCGATATTTTGCGTTGTGACCACTACTTGCATTTTGCATGCATTTTATCGCGCTTTCATGAGCAACTCATCGCACTGTTTTGAGCACATTACTTGCATTTTGCATGCATTTGTTGGCTATTTTGCGTGTCGCGCTATTTTGCGCAGTGACCATTTCTTGCATTTTGCATGCATTTTATCGCGGTATCTTGCGCACCTCATCGCACTGTTTTGTGCACAATACTTGCATTTTGCGAGCATTTTATCGCACTATCTTGCGCACCTCATCGCACTGTTTTGTACACATTACCTGCATTTTGCACGCATTTTATCGCGCTATTTTGCGTGTCGCGCTATTTTGCGCTATGACCATTACTTGCCCTTTCCATGCATTTTATCGCGCAAACTTGCGAACCTCATCGCACTGTTTGGTGCACATTACTTGCATTTTGCATGCGTTTGTCACTCTACTTTGCGCATCTCACTATTTTGCGCTGTGACCATTTCTTGCATTTTGTATGCATTTTATCGAGCTATCTTGCGCACGTCATCGCACTGTTTTGTGCACATTACGTGCGTTTAGCATGCATTTTGTCGCGCTATCTTGCGCACCTCATCGCACTGTTTTGAGCATAATAATTGCATTTTGCATGCATTTTATCGCGCTATATTGCGCATCGCGCTATTTTGCTCTGTGACCATTACTTGTAATTTCCATGCATTTTATCGTGCTATCTTGCGCACCTCATCGCATTGTTTTGTGCATATTACTTGCGTTTTGCATGCATTTTGTTGTGCTATCTTGCGTATCTCAACGCACTATTTTATGCAAATTATTTGCATTTTGCATGCATTTGTCGCGCAATTTTGCGCATCGCGCTATTTTGCGCTGTGACCATTTATTGCATTTTGCATGCATTTTATCGCGCTATCTTGCGCACTTCATCGCACTATTTTGTGCACAATACTTGCATTTTGCACGCATTTTAACACGCTATCTTGCGCAGCTCATCGCACTATTTTGTACACATTACTTGCATTTTGCATGCATTTTATCGCGCTATTTTGCGCGGTGACCATTTCTAGCATTTTGCATGCATTTTATCGTGCTATCTTGCGCACCTCATCGCACTGTTTTGTGCACAATACTTGCATTTTGCATGCATTTTATCGCACTATCCTGCGCACCTCATCGCACTATTTTGTGTACATTACTTGCATTTTGAATGCATTTTATCGCGCTATTTTGCGCACCTCATCGCACTATTTTGTGCACATTACTTGCATTTTGCATGCATTTTATCACGCTATTATGCGCATCGCGCTATCTTGCGTTTTGACCATTTCTTGCATTTTGCATGCATTTTATCGCGCTATCTTGCGCACCTCATCGCACTGTTTCGTGCACATTACTTGTGTTTTGCATGCAATTTGTCGCGCTATCTTGCGCACCACATCGCACTGTTTTGTGCACATTACTTGCATTTTGCATGCATTTTGTCGCGCTATCTTGCGCACCTCATCGCACTATTTTGTGAACAATACTTGCATTTTTCATGCATTTGTCGCGCTATTTTGCGCATCGTGCTGTTTTGCGCGGTGACCGTTTCTTGCATTTTGCATGCCTTTTATCGCGCTATCTTGCACAACTCATCGCACTGTTTTGTGCACAATACTTGCATTTTGCATGCATTTTATCGCGCTATCTTGCGCACCTCATCGCTCTATTTTGTGCACATTACTTGCATTTTGCATGCATTTTATCGCGCTAATTTGCGCTGTGACCATTTCTTGCATTTTGCATGCATTTTATCGCGCTATCTTGCGCACCTCATCACACTGTTTTGTGCACAATACTTGCATTTTGCATGCATTTTATGGCGCTATCTTGCGCACCTCATTGCACTGTTTTTTGCACATTACAAGTGTTTTGCATGTATTTTGTCGCGCTATCTTGCGCACCTCATCGCACAGTTTTGTGCACATTACTTGCATTTTGCATGCATTTTATTGCGCTATTCTGCGCATCACGCTATTTTGCGCTGTGACCATTACTTGCATTTTCCATGCATTTTATCGCGCTATATTGCGCATCTCATCGCACTGTTTTGTGCACATTACTTGCATTTTGCATGCATTTTGTCGTGATATATTGCGCATCTCATCGCACTGTTTTGTGCACATTACTTGCATTTTCCTGGCTTTTTGTCGCGGTATCTTGCGCACCTCATCGCACTATTTTGTGCACATTACTTGCATTTTCCATGCATTTTATCGTGCTATATTGCGCACCGCGCTATTTTGCGCTGTGACAATTTCTTGCATTTTGCATGCATTTTATCGCGCTATCTTGCGCACCCCATCGCACTGTTCTGTGCACAATACTTGCATTTTGCATGCATTTTATCGCAACTATCCTGCACACCTCATCGCACTATTTTGTGCCCATTACTTTCATTTTGCATGCATTTGTCGCGCTATTTTGCACATCGCGCAATTTTACGCTGTGACGATTACTTGCATTTTCCATGCATTTTATCGCGCTATCTTGCGCACCTCATCGCACTGTTTTGAGCATAATAATTGCATTTTGCATGCATTTTATCGCACTATCTCGCGCACCTCATCGCACTATTTTGTGTACATTACTTGCATTTTGAATGCATTTTATCGCGCTATTTTGTGCGTCGCGATATTTTGCGTTGTGACCACTACTTGCATTTTGCATGCATTTTATCGCGCTTTCATGAGCAACTCATCGCACTGTTTTGAGCACATTACTTGCATTTTGCATGCATTTGTTGGCTATTTTGCGTGTCGCGCTATTTTGCGCAGTGACCATTTCTTGCATTTTGCATGCAATTTATCGCGCTATCTTGCGCACCACATCGCACTGTTTAGTGCACATTACTTGCATTTTGCATGCATTTTGTCGCGCTATCTTGCGCACCTCATCGCACTGTTTCGTGCACATTACTTGTGTTTTGCATGCAATTTGTCGCGCTATCTTGCGCACCTCATCGCATTGTTTTGTGCATATTACTTGCGTTTTGCATGCATTTTATTGTGCTATCTTGCGCATCTCAACGCACTATTTTATGCACATTATTTGCATTTTGCATGCATTTGTCGCGCAATTTTGCGCATCGCGCTATTTTACGCTGTGACCATTTATTGCATTTTGCATGCATTTTATCGCGCTATCTTGCGCACTTCATCGCACTATTTTG
This sequence comes from Camellia sinensis, assembly GCF_004153795.1. Classification (NCBI taxonomy): domain Eukaryota; kingdom Viridiplantae; phylum Streptophyta; class Magnoliopsida; order Ericales; family Theaceae; genus Camellia; species Camellia sinensis. Next base: position 771,894 of record NW_021026972.1, read on the forward strand.
TGCACAATACTTGCATTTTGCACGCATTTTAACACGCTATCTTGCGCACCTCATCGCGCTATTTTCTATATATTACTTGCATTTTGCATGCATTTTATCACGCTATTTTGCGCGGTGACCATTTCTAGTAGTTTGCATGCATTTTATCGTGCTATCTTGCGCACCTCATCGCACTGTTTTGTGCACATTACTTGCATTTTGCATGCTTTTGTCGCGCTATTTTGCGCATCGCGCTATTTTGCGCAGTGACCATTTCTTGCATTTTGCATGCATTTTATTGCGCTATCTTGCGCAACTCATCGCACTGTTTTGTGCACAATACTTGCATTTTGCATGCATTTTACCACGCTATCTTGCGTACCTCATCACACTATTTAGTGCAAATTACTTGCATTTTGCATGCATTTTATCACGCTATTATGCGCATCGCGCTATCTTGCGTTTTGACCATTTCTTGCATTTTGCATGCATTTTATCGCGCTATCTTGCGCACATCATCGCACTGTTTCGTGCACATTACTTGCGTTTTGCATGCAATTTGTCGCGCTATCTTGCGCACCTCATCGCACTGTTTTGTGCACATTACTTGCATTTTTCATGCATTTGTCGCGCTATTTTCCGCGTCGCGTTATTTTGCGCAGTGACCATTTCTTGCATTTTCCATGCATTTTATCGCGCAATCTTGCGCACCTCATCACACTATTTTGTGCACATTACTTGCATTTTGCATGCATTTTATCGCGCTAATTTGCGCTGTGACCATTTCTTGCATTTTGCATGCATTTTATCGTGCTATCTTGCGCACCTCATCACACTGTTTTGTGCACAATACTTGCATTTTGCATGCATTTTATGGCGCTATCTTGCGCACCTCAATGCACTGTTTTGTGCACATTACATGTGTTTTGCATGTATTTTGTCGCGCTATCTTACGCACCTCATCGCACAGTTTTGTGCACATTACTTGCATTTTGCATGCATTTTATCGCGCTATTCTGCGCATCACGCTATTTTGCGCTGTGACCATTACTTGCATTTTCCATGCATTTTATCGCGCTATATTACGCACCTCATCGCACTGTTTTGTGTACATTACTTGTATTTTCCTTGCTTTTTCTCGCGGTATCTTGCGCACCTCATCGCACCATTTTGTGCACATTACTTGCATTTTCCATGCATTTTATCGTGCTATCTTGCGCACCTCATCGCACTGTTTTTTGCATGCATTTTGTCGCACTCATGCATTTTGTCGCGCTATCTTGCGCACCTCATCGCACTGTTTTGAGCATAATACTTTCATTTTGCATGCATTTTTTCGCACTATCTTGCGCACCTCATCGCACTATTTTGTGTACATTACTTGCATTTTGAATGCATTTTATCGCGTTATTTTGTGCGTCGCGATATTTTGCGTTGTGACCATTACTTGCATTTTCCATGCATTTTATCGCGCTTTCATGCGCAACTCATCGCACTGTTTTGTGCACATTACTTGCATTTTGCATGCATTTGTTGGCTATTTTGCGCGTCGCGCTATTTTGCGCAGTGACCATTTCTTGCATTTTGCATGCATTTTATCGCGCTATCTTGCGCACCTCATCGCACTGTTTTGTGCACAATACTTGCATTTTGCGAGCATTTTATCGCACTATCTTGCGCACCTCATCGCACTATTTTGTGCACATTGCTTGCATTTTCCCTGCATTTTGTCGCGCTATCTTGCGCACCGCATCGTACTATTTTGTGCACATTACTTGCATTTTGCATGCATTTGTCGCGCTATTTTGCGCTGTGACCATTACTTGCACTTTCCATGCATTTTATCGCGCTATCTTGCGCACCTCATCGCACTGTTTTGGTGCACATTACTTGCGTTTCGCATGCATTTTGTCGCGCTATCTTGCGAAACTCATCGCACCGTTTTGTGCACATTACTTGCATTTTCCATGCATTTTATCGCGCTACCTTGCGAACCTCATCTGTCACGCCCCGAAACCGCCTCTAGTAGTTTGGTGCCGTGATGGCCAGTAATCCGAGATTATCGAAGGCCGACTTACAAGAATCACACACAATCAGAGTATAAATATGGGGCTTACAAGTGCGGAAGCAACATATATACATATACTGAATTTAAATAGTCCATGAGAGCCGTGCTTAAGTCCAATGAAATGACATACATTCGTACAAAGTCTTGCAACTTAGATACAGTAAGGAAATGAGATACAAAATACATCTTGACCAAAAGGCTTCTCAAGCCGACATATACAAGTGCACAAGAAATATAAGCTAAGAAGCATAATCTTCAAGATGGTACAAAATGCTAATCACCCAAAAACACATCGGCTACACGTCTAGGCCTCAATGCCTTCTTGCTCATCACCTACATATATATAGAGAGGGTGAGCTTGGATACTCAGTGAATGATATTAGAAATAAAGGTTTTGCATGATTGATATCCAAGATTTCTTTCAAAACAATACATAGCATACTTTACAATCAAGGGGGAAATCAAGTTCATTGCCGGCCTTTCAAGTTCCTTGGATGTTAATAACATCTACACATTACCAGGGGTGATGGCATATCAAGACAAGAGTGCAGTTGCATTATAGTCCCCTGCAACTAAGGACTTTCAAGAAATGTCATCAAAACAAGATAGTGCTTGATATGCAATTAGGGATAGTCATTCATGCTAAATCAAATACTTTTCAAGACAAGGCAAAACAAGATTTATCAAAACAAGTGTAACATAGCTTTATTAAAAATACCACTCACTTAGTTCTTCACACGTCAGAGTCGAGACAAGCCCAAGTCCTACAAACACATGGCAAAGCCTATTGAATGCACCTTCAAACAAGTCTCTTAAGTACAGAAATGTTTTCGGAAAACATGCTGGGCACCGACCAGGTCTAGGCCGAGGTTCCACACCTCCTTGCCGAGGTGTGTTCCCGAGGGCCACATGCAAGGAAAAGAGGTAGGGAAACTCTGGGTTTCCCTCTGCTGATGAACATGAAGAACATGAGTGTGAAAACATGAAAAATATGAATGTTCAATCACAATCTGTTATCGCAAATCTGGGATTTTCATGCTACGAGTTTGAAAACGTGGACCTAGATACCCATAGTTGAAAATCATGCAAGAACAAACACAAAACACAAGTCTAGGCAAAAAGCTTTCGGATCAAAACATGACTTTCTTGAAGAACACATGAATGTCATTTTCTCTTTCTAAAACCGAATTTCAAGACGATGCATGGCTTACAAATCATATCCGTTCATGCAATGCAATAACATGAACATAAAGAACATCATGAGCAGATCAAGAATCTAACCTTAGAACACGAATCTAACGGTTTGATCCCAAGGAATCAAGCTTGAAGACTTACTTTCTCACTCTAAAACTCCTTCTTCCCCCTAGAGTTTCTCTCTCTACAGGGCAAGGTTATGATACCAAATGATAGTTTTCTTTACCCGGTTCTGGGGTTAACCCTCTGCTGAGACACGTGGCGGCGACTGGTTGGGTTTTCCCTGAAAAGGTGGCTGACAGACCAGACAAAGCATGGTGGAAGGGTGTTCAACAAGTAAAGCGGTATGGGCTCTCGGACGAGGCAATGACATCGGCTAATAACAAGGCGTGTCTAACAAGCTACACGGAATGGCACTCCGGGAAGTGGTGACATCGGCTAACAAAAGGACTTCGGCAACTAAGGTGACAATGACCTCGGCTAGGAAGGACAACACTTGACTAAGCTGTGCCACATCTTGGCCTAGATGCGCCACACCTCGGTCTAGGCCATACCACTCCAGGACGAGATCACTTGGGTGCAAGGTAACATCTCGGCTAATGTGTCAAGGCAAGGACGGAGGTCGACAAGGGGATCCAAGATACTTCTAGACTAAGGATGACCTCGGCTTGGAATGATCTAGGAATAACATAACCTAGGCTTGGAATAACATCGGCTAACATAACTCAGGCAAAGCGTGGCCTAAGTTTCACATCAAGGAAGGAACAAGACAAGCATACAACACTTAGACAAATCACAAGGCTTCAAAACAAGGCATGGATCTCACTTGCTTAAGCGAAACAAGTCACAAACATACACATGCAAGCTCAACAAGCTATAATCATACCGATGCTCATGAACATGACGAAGACATTTTGCATGCATTTGACGCACTATTTTGCGCATCGCCCTATTTTGCGCTGTGACCATTTCTTGCATTTTGCATGCATTTTAACGCGCTATCTTGCGCACCTCATCGTACTGTTTTGTGCACAATACTTGCATTTTGCATGCATTTTGTCGCACTATCTTGCGCACCTCATCGCACTATTTTGTGCACATTACTTGCATTTTGCATGCATTTTATCGCCCTATTTGGAGCACCGCGCTATTTTGCACTGTGACCATTACTTGCATTTTCCATGCATTTTATCGCGCTATCTTGCGCACCTCACCGCACTGTTTTGGGTACATTACTTGCATTTTCCATGCATTTTATCGCGCTATCTTGCGCACCTCATCGCACTGTTTTGGTGCACATTACTTGCATTTTGCATGCATTTGTCGCGCTATTTTGCGCATTGCGCTATTTTGCGCTGTGACCATCTCTTGCATTTTGCATGCATTTTATCGCGCTATATTGCGCACCTCATCGCACTGTTTTGGTGCACATTACTTGCATTTTGCAAGCATTTGTCGCGCTATTTTGCGCATCGCGCTATTTTGGGCTATGACCATTCCTTGCATTTTGCATGCATGTTATCGCGCAATCTTGCGCACCTCATCGCACTGTTTTGTGCACAAAACGTGAATTTTGCATGCATTTGTCGCGCTATTTTGCGCATCGCGCTATTTTGCGCTGTGACCATTTCTTGCATTTTGCATGCATGTTGTCGCGCTACCTTGCGTACCTCATCACACTGTTTTGTGCACAATACTTGCATTTTGCATGCATTTGTCGCACTATTTTGCGCATCGCGCTTTTTTGCGCTGTGACCATTTCTTGCATTTTGCATGCATTTTAACGCGCTATCTGGCGCACCTTATCGCACTGTTTCGTGCACAATACCTGCATTTTGCATGCATTTTATCGCACTATCTTGCGCACCTCATCGCATTATTTTGTGCACATTACTTGCATTTTGCCTGCATTTTATCGCGCATCGCGCTATTTTCCGCTGTGTACATTACTTCCATTTTCCATCCATTTTATCGCGCTATCTTGCGCACCTCATCGCACTGTTTTGTGCACAATACTTGCATTTTGCATGCATTCTATCGCACTATCTTGCAAACCTCATCGCACTATTTTGTGCACATTACTTGTATTTTGCATGCATTTTATCGCGCTATTTTGCGCATCGCGCTATTTTGCGTTGTGATCATTTCTTGCATTTTCATGCATTTTATCGCGCTATCTTGGGCACCTCATCGCACTGTTTTGTGCACATTGCTTGCATTTTCCATGCATTTTGTCGCGCTATCTTGCGCACCTCATCGTACTATTTTGTGCACATTACTTGCATTTTGCATGCATTTGTCGCGCTATTTTGCGTTGTGACCATTACTTGCATTTTCCATGCATTTTATCGCGCTATCTTGCGCACCTCATCGCACTGTTTTGGTGCACCTTACTTGCGTTTCGCATGCATTTTGTCGCGCTATCTTGCGCACCTCATCGCACTGTTTTGTGCACGTTACTTGCATTTTCCATGCATTTTATCGCGCTATCTTGCGCAGCTCATCGCACTGTTTTGTGCACAATACTTGCATTTTGCTTGCATTTGTCGCGCTATTTTGCGCATCGCACTATTTTGCGTTATGACCATTTCTTGCATTTTGCTTGCATGTTGTCGCGCTATCTTGCGCACCTCATTGCACTGCTTTGTGCGCATTACTTGCATTTTGCATGCATTTGTCGCGCTATTTTGCGCGTCGCGCTATTTTGCATAGTGACCGTTTCTTGCATTTTGCATTCATTTTATCGTGCTATCTTGCGCACCTCATCGCACTGTTTTGTGCATATTACTTGCATTTTGCATGCATTTGTCACGCTATTTTGCGCATCGCGCTATTTTGCTCTATGATCATTTCTTGCATTTTGCATGCATTTTATCGCGATGTCTTGCGCCCCTCATCGCACTGTTTTGTGCACAATATTTTCATTTTGCATGCATTTTGTCGCGCTATCTTGCGCACCTCATCGCACTATTTTGTGCACATTACTTACATTTTGCATACATTTGTCACGCTATTTTGCGCATCGCGCTATTTTTCTCTATGACCATTTCTTGCATTTTGCATGCATTTTATCGCGATATTTTGCGCACCTCATCGCACTGTTTTGTGCACATTACTTGCATTTTTCATGCATTTTGTCGCACTATCTTGCGCACCTCATCGCACTATTTTGTGCACATTATTCGCATTTTGCATGCGTTTTATCGCTCTATTTTGCGCATCACGCTATTTTGCACTGTGACCATTACTTGCATTTTCCATGCATTTTATCGCGCTATCTTGTGCACCTCATCGCCCTGTTTTGTGCACATTACTTGCATTTTGCATGCATTTGTCACGCTATTTTTCGCATCGCGCTATTTTTCTCGGTGACCATTTCTTGCATGTTGCATGCATTTTATCGCGCTATCTTGCGCACCTCATCGCACTGTTTTGTGTACATTATTTCCATTTTGCATGCATTTGTCACGCTATTTTGCGCATCGCGCTATTTTGCTCTGTGACCATTTCTTGCATTTTGTATGCATTTTATCGCGTTATCTTGTGCACCTGATCGCACTGTTTTGTGCATATTACTTTCATTTTCTATGCATTTTGTCGCGCTATCTTGCGCACCTCATCGTACTATTTTGGGCACATTACTTGCATTTTGCATGCATTTTATCGCGCGATTTTCCGCTGTGACCATTACTTCCATTTTTCATGCATTTTATCGCGCTATCTTGCGCACCTCATCGCACTGTTTTGTGCACATTACTTGCATTTTGCATGCATTTTGTCGCACTATCTTGCGCACCTCATCGCACTGTTTTGTGCACATTACATGCATTTTGCATGCAGTTGACACGCTATTTTGCGCATCAGGCTATTTTGCGCTGTGACCATTACTTGCATTCTCTATGCATTTTATTGCGCTATCTTGCGCACCTCATCGCACTGTTTTGTGCACATTACTTACATTTTGCATGCATTTGTCACGCTATTTTGCGCATCGCGCAATTTTGCTCTGTGACCATTTCTTGCATTTTGCATGCATTTTATCACGCTATCTTGCGCACCTCATCGCACTGTTTTATGCACATTACTTGCATTTTCCATGCATTTTGTCGTGCAATGTTGCGCACCTCATCGCACTGTTTTGTGCACATTACTTACATTTTGCATGCATTTGTCATGCTATTTTGCGCATCGAGCTATTTCGCTCTCTGTCACCATTTCTTGCATTTTGCATGCATTTTATCGCGATATCTTGCGCAGCTCATCGCACTATTTTGTGCACATTACTTGCATTTTCCTTGCATTTTGTCGCACTATCTTGCGCACCTCATCGCACTATTTTCTGCACATTACTCGCATTTTGCATGCGTTTTATCACGCTCTTTTGCGCATCAGGCTATTTTACGCTGTGACCATTACTTGCATTTTTCATGCACTTTATCGCGCTATCTTGTGCACCTCATCGCCCTGTTTTGTGCATATTACTTGCATTTTGCATGCATTTGTCACGCTATTTTGCGCATCGCACTATTTTGCTCTGTGACCATTTCTTGCATTTTTTATGCGTTTTATCGCGTTATCTTGCGCACCTCGTCGCACTGTTTTGTGCACATTACTTGCATTTTCTATGCATTTTGTCGCGCTATCTTGCGCACCACATCGCACTATTTTGTGCACATTACTTGCATTTTCCATGCCTTTTATCGCGCTATTTTGCGCTGTGACCATCACTTGCATTTTCCATGCATTTTATCGCGCTATCTTGCGCACCTCATCGCACTGTTTTGTGCAGATTACTTGCATTTTGCATGCATTTTGCCGCGCTATCTTGCGCACCTCATCGCACTGCTTTGTGCGCATTAGTTTCATTTTGCATGCATTTGTCGCGCTATTTTGCGCGTCGCGCTATTTTGCATAGTGACCGTTTCTTGCATTTTGCATGCATTTTATCGTGCTATCTTGCGCACCTCATCGCACTGTTTTGTGCACGTTACTTGCATTTTGCATGCATTTGTCACGCTATTTTGCGCATCGCGCTATTTTGCTCTAGGATCATTTCTTGCATTTTGCATGCATTTTATCGCGATATCTTGCGCCCCTTATAGCACTGTTTTGTGCACAATATTTGCATTTTGCATGCATTTTGTCGCGCTATCTTGCGCACCTCATCGCACTGTTTTGTGCACATTACTTACATTTTGCATGCCTTTGTCACCCTAATTTGCGCATCGCGCTATTTTTCTCGGTGACCATTTCTTGCATTTTGCATGCATTTTATCGCGATATCTTGCGCACCTCATCGCACTGTTTTGTGCACATTACTTGCATTTTTCATGCATTTTGTCGCACTATCTTGCGCACCTCATCGCACTATTTTGTGCACATTATTCGCATTTTGCATGCGTTTTATCGCTCTATTTCGCGCATCACGCTATTTTGCGCTGTGACCATTACTTGCATTTTCCATGCATTTTATCGCGCTATCTGGTGCACCTCATCGCCCTGTTTTGTGCACATTACTTGCATTTTGCATGCATTTGTCACGTTATTTTGCGCATCGCGCTATTTTTCTCGGTGACCATTTCTTGCATTTTGCATGCATTTTATCGCGCTATCTTGCGCACCTCATCGCACTGTTTTGTGCACATTATTTGCATTTTCCATGCATTTTGTCGCGCTATCTTGCGCACCTCATCGCACCGTTTTGTGCACATTACTTACATTTTGCATGCATTTATCATGCTATTTTGCGCATCGCGCTATTTTTCTCTGTGACCATTTCTTGCATTTTGCATTCATTTTATCGCGATATCTTGCGCACCTCATCGCACTGTTTTGTGCACATTACTTGCATTTTTCATGCATTTTGTCGCACTATCTTGCGCAACTCATCGCGCTATTTTGTGCACATTATTCGCATTTTGCATCCGTTTTATCGCTCTATTTTGCGCATCACGCTATTTTGCGCTGTGACCATTACTTGCATTTTCCATGCATTTTATCGCACTATCTTGTGCACCACATCGCACTGTTTTGTGCACATTACTTGCATTTTGCATGCATTTTGCCGCGCTATCTTGCGCACCTCAACGCACTGTTTTGTGCACATTACTTGCATTTTGAATGCATTTGTCGTGCTATTTTGCGCGTCGCGCTGTTGTGAGCAGTGACCATTTCTTGCAGTTTGCATGCATTTTATCGCGCTATCTTGCGCACCTCATCGCACTGTTTTGTGCACAATACTTGCATTTTCCTAGCGTTTTAACGCACTATCTTGCGGACCAAATCGCACTATTTTGTGCACATTACTTGCATTTTGCATGCATTTTATCGCGCTATTTTGCGGATCACGCTATTTTGCGGTATGACCATTACTTGCGTTTTCCATTCATTTTATCGCGCTATCTTGCGCACCTCATCGCACAGTGTTGTGCACATTACTTGCATTTTCCATGCATTTGTCACTCTATTTTGCGCATCGCGCTATTTTGCTCTGTGACCATTTCTTGCATTTCGCATGCATTTTATCGCGGTATCTTGCGCACCTCATCGCACTGTTTTGTGCACATTACTTGCATTTTGCTTGCATTTTGTCGCGCTCTCTTGCACACCTCGTCGCACTATTTTGTGCACATTACTTGTTATTTTGCACGCGTTTTATCACGCTATTTTGCGCATCACGCTATTTTGCGCTGTGACGATGACTTTCATTCTCCATGCATTTTATCGCGCTATCTTGCGCACCCCATCACACTGTTTTGTGCACATTACTTGCCTTTTGCATGCATTTGTCACGCTATTTTGCGCATCACGCTATTTTGCTCTGTGACCATTTCTTGCATTTTGCATGAATTTTATCGCGCTATCTTGCGCACCTCATCGCACTTTTTTGTGCACATTACTTGCATTTTCCATGCATTTTGTTGCGCTATCTTGCGCACCTCATCGTACTGTTTTGTGCACATTACATGCTATTTTGCATGCATTTGTCACGCTATTTTGCGCATCGCGCTATTTTGCTCTGTGACCATTTCTTGCATTTTGCATGCATTTTATCGCGCTATCTTGCGCACATCATCGCACTGTTTTGTGCACATTTCTTGCATTTTGCATGCGTTTTACCGTGCTATCTTGCGCACCTCATCGCTCTGTTTTGTGCACATTACTTGCATTTTCCATGCATTTTGTCGCGCTATCTTCCGCACCTCATCGCACTATTTTGTGCACATTACTTGCTATTTTGCATGCGTTTTATCGCGCTATTTTGCGCATCACGCTATTTTGCGCTGTGACCATTACTTGCATTTTCCATGCATTTTCTCGCACTATCTTGCGCACCTCATCGCACTGTTTTGTGCACATTACTTGCATTTTGCATGCACTTGTCACGCTATTTTGCGCATCGCGCTATTTTGCTCTGTGACCATTTCTTGCATTTTGTATGCATTTTATCGCGCTATCTTGTGCACCTCATCGCACTGTTTTGTGCATATTACTTGCATTTTCAATGCATTTTTTCGCGCTATCTTGCGCACCTCATTGTACTATTTTGGGCACATTACTTGCATTTTGCATGCATTTTATCGCGCGATTTTCCGCTGTGACCATTACTTCCATTTTTCATGCATTTTATCGCGCTATCTTGCGCACCTCATCGCACTGTTTTGGTGCACATTACTTGCGTTTCGCATGCATTTTCTCGCGCTATCTTGCGAAACTCATCGCACCGTTTTGTGCACATTACTTGCATTTTCCATGCATTTTATCGCGCTACCTTGCGCACCTCATCTGTCACGCCCTGAAACCGCCTCTGTTTTGGTGCACATTACATGCATTTTGCATGCATTTGTCACGCTATTTTGCGCTGTGACCATTACTTGCATTCTCCATGCATTTTATTGCACTATCTTGCGCACCTCATCGCACTGTTTTGTGCACATTACTTACATTTTGCATGCATTTGTCACGCTATTTTGCGCATCGCGCAATTTTGCTCTGTGACCATTTCTTGCATTTTGCATGCATTTTATCGCGCTATCTTGCGCACCTCATCGCACTGTTTTGTGCACATTACTTGCATTTTCCATGCATTTTGTCGCGCTATCTTGCGCACCTCATCGCACCATTTTGTGCACATTACTTGCTATTTTACATGCGTTTTATCGCCCTATTTTGCGCATCACGCTATTTTGCGCTGTGACCATCACTTGCAATTTCCATGCATTTTATCGCACTATCTTGCGCACCTCATCGCACTGTTTTGTGCACATTACTTGCATTTTGCATGCATTTGTCACACTATTTTGCGCATCGCGCTATTTTGCCCTGTGACCATTTCTTGCATTTTGTATGCATTTTATCGCGCTATCTTGTGCACCTCATCGTACTGTTTTGTGCATATTACTTGCATTTTCTATGCATTTTGTCGCGCTATCTTGCGCACCTCATCGTACTATTTTGGGCACATTACTTGTATTTTGCATGCATTTTATCACGCGATTTTCCGCTGTGACCATTACTTCCATTTTTCATGCATTTTATCGCGCTATTTTGCGCACCTCATCGCACTGTTTTGTGCACATTACTTGCATTTTGCATGCATTTTGTCGCGCTATCTTGTGCACCTCATCGCACTGTTTTGTGCACATTACATGCATTTTGCATGCATTTGTCACGCTATTTTGCGCATCACGCTATTTTGCGCTGTGACCATTACTTGCATTCTCCATGCATTTTATTGCGCTATCTTGCGCACCTCATCGCACTGTTTTGTGCACATTACTTACATTTTGCATGCATTTGTCACGCTATTTTGCGCATCGCGCAATTTTGCTCTGTGACCATTTCTTGCATTTTGTATGCATTTTATCGCGCTATCTTGCGCACCTCATCGCACTGTTTTGTGCACATTACTTGCATTTTCCATGCATTTTGTCGTGCTATCTTGCGCACCTCATCACACCATTTTGTGCACATTACTTGCTATTTTGCATGCGTTTTATCGCGCTATTTTGCGCATCACGCTATTTTGCGCTATGACCATTACTTGCAATTTCCATGCATTTTATCGCACTATCTTGCGCACCTTATCGCACTGTTTTGTGCACATTACTTGTCACGCCGCAAACCCGCCCCTAAAAGTTTGGGCATGACCCGTGTGAAAACGAACACTTATCCTGCAATAAATAACATATGGGGCCTCATCGGAAGCATAAAATAGGAAAATAACTATACACATAAATTCCATTGAGCTACATCTACATGCCAGGACCTCTTATACATCACATTCATCATGGAAAATAGATAAAGCTCAAAACCATATGTTGTAGCATCGGTGATAAACAACCATATGTACAGACCCAGCCCCATCATTGGACTTATATATAAAAAAAATTCATTGAAGTTCTACCTCTTAAACTTTAAATGGGTAATCAAAATTTAGCCAACGTTTCGATAGACTTTACAAAAATAATGGCTTCGTGCAACGCTTGAACCCATGAAGGTTGACAAAAGAAAACGGGTATCACGACTAGGACTGACCACTTGGTTGGTTACCTACAGAAACAGACATTAGACAGAGTGAGCCAAGCTCAGTGAATAGTAATACATAAATAAAACGATGCTTAAATTGAAACATAATACATAGCGATGCATATAAAGATGTAGAATTCACATGGTTAGTCTGATTCTGTGTTACGTACATAACAGCCATAAGTTCAATCTTGCAACATAAACATGGTGGCTATAAGCCCTTAGAACTTGTGGCACGAGGCCCTTGAAGCATGTGGCATAAAGCCCTTGTAACATATGGCACTAAGGCCCTTTAAACATATGGCACTAAGGCCCTTTAAACATATGGCATAAAGCCCTTGTAACATATGGCACTAAGGCCCTTGAAACACATGGCATATACGAACCCAAGAGGTGTCTCACACGGACTCTAGATGTAACTCACAATGTAGCACTTAGTTCCGTGTAGCACTTTGTTTCATTTCATAACAACTTATACGGATGGCTATAAGCCTCATAACTTTCATATATGTATGGATTCAAGAGGTGTCTCACATGGACTCTAGCGGTGGCTCACAATGTAGCACTTAGTTCCAAGTAGCACTTTGTTCCATACCAATAATCATTAGGTCTTCCAGACCAAACCATACATGTAATGTCATACCCCGGAAATAAATTCATACATATGCATTATGCTTGACTCAGAAAATAGAAAGCAGAATTCATATTTGCTTATACTTGGCACCGTAATAGTGCTAGCAAATCAATAATAAGTATTCCTTTTTGTTTGTTCCATAAAGGAATCCCCCAACATTGTGAACTTGTAGCATACTTGAACATGTACATACATGAACTTGTGACAGACTTAAACTTATAACATTTACTTGAAACATACCTGAACATACTTGAACTTGTAACATACTGGAAACATGCCTGAAACATACTTGAACATTATTCATTAATTCAAATGGAACATATTATAACTAGAGCGTTTCTTGTTGGATCATGTCATTATCATACGCTTAACAATAAGAGGCTAATTCACATTCTCATGAGAGTCACATAATAATGCTAAACTTTGCACTTATATCGTAGATTCTGAATAACTTCCAATTCATAAGCAACATAGCAAAATAACTTCAAATTCATATGGATACACATGGCTACTCTTATATTTACTCAGAATCCATTCTTCAAGAATGAACATAAATTCTTTTGGGTAAATGACTTAATTCACGTGTTCTATTAATCAATAGTATACACCGTTGTTTAATCGTTCTTATATGTTAACATAGTTGCCTTGCCTTGTAATTATCATAGTCCTAATGGTAACTGTTACATCATTCCCACGAGTTGACATAATTAACGTAAAGTTAACAGGACATTCCTGATAATTAGTAACGAAAAGTAAGTACATTCTCATTAGATTATAGATGACTTTATTGATTTCGCAATTTCACAGTTCGGCCCTTGGCCTGAGGGGTTCACACATTCACGATAGCCTTTAGGTTTCATAGATTCACAACTTATCACATCGGCCTTCGGCCCTTTGGATTCACAAGTTCACAAGTTTGGCCCTTGGCCTCATAGGTTCATAGTTCACAAATGGCCCCTGGCCACATAAATTCACAAGTCGGCCCTCGGCCTCATAAATTCACATATACATAAATTAGCTCTTGGGTTTCATAGGTTCACAATCCGGCTCTTAGCTTCATAGTTTCACAATTCACAATTCGGAAATTCATACTTCACAAATGGCCCTCGGCCACATCGTTTCATATTTCACAAGTTGGTGATCCATACTTCACAAATCCTTTTTGATGTTTCCATAATTTCACAATGTTCCTCATATAGCATTCATAACATTTATGTCAACATAATTCTTACGACGAAGATTTAACATCAATAATGATAAACGGTTAAAGGTACATCAAAGTACTACTACTCACAGTGCTATAACGGAATGCTCGTCCTTCCCGGGTTAGACCTACACATATATACAACTTAGACATTAATTCCTTTTCTTTTCTTTAATTCGTTTCCTGTTTCATATCACTTCGAATGAATTTACAGGCATCGTAAAGGCATCAAACACAAATTCTAAAAATGCCAGAGGGTTAAGCATGTAAAACCGAGCAAACAAATTTTTGCAACATGGGCCGCACGTGCGGCTGCTAGCCCCGCACGTGCGGCAGGCCTTCCGCACGTGCGGCAGTGATCCCCGTACATGCGGCGATTCCAGCAGTGTAGTCCGAAAATTTCCCAAACAAAACCCCATTTTTGTAAGCTTGCATAAGGCTCCAAATAAGCCCTTTAATTGATAAAGTGTGGTTCAAAAACATGTAATTCAAGACTATAAACAGGTATTAATCCAAACATGAACTAAATCCTTAATCTTAAATTCACAACATAACTTAATTCTAAGTATTTCCATCACACCCACATATAACCATTTAGTCAAATAAATGAATTCCTTTACAACTCCAACCCACCACATCAAGAAATTCCTACTTTAAATTGTGAAAGAAAGAAAGTAGAATTAGAGGGGTTAGAGTTACTTTAAGCTTAATGCTCTTGAATTCTTCTTAATTTCCCACTCTTTGGTCTTGAGAACTCCCACCTTTTCTTCAAAACCTTCCCTCTCTAATTTCTTCTCTAGAGATATTTTTTTTTGAAGTTCTCAAGTTTCCTATTCAAAGAAGCACACACATATATATATATAATAGGAGGTCAAAGTTGAATAGGACAAACTTAATGAATTTAATCATTCCAAATCAAATTTCTACAAAATTGCTTATTATTACTTAAAAATTATGATGTTCTTAAATGTGAAGTCAATTTCGGATTATCAATCCTCTAAGGCTCTTAATTCCTAATTTAAACATCTTAAGTGTGACAGATAATTTTCTTAGTAAACAGATAGGAGTCCATATTCCCACGTTTCACTGAATTATACGTAATTCCACATAGACTTTCACAGATAGCAGTCAAAAGTACAAATTAGAGGACGAAAAAGAATACCAGAATCAAGCACGAGGGTCGGGTTATTACATTACTTGCATTTTGCATGCATTTGTCACGCTATTTTGCGCATCGCGCTATTTTGCTCTGTGACCATTTCTTGCATTTTGTATGCATTTTATCGCGCTATCTTGCGCACCTCATCGCACTGTTTTGTGCATATTACTTGCATTTTCTATGCATTTTGTCGCGCTATCTTGCGCACCTCATCGTACTATTTTGTGCACATTACTTGCATTTTGCATGCATTTTATCGCGCTATTTTGCGCAGTGACCATTATTTCCATTTTTCATGCATTTTATCGCGCTATCTTGCGCACCTCATCGCACTGTTTTGTGCACATTACTTGCATTTTGCATACATTTTATCGCGCTATCTTGAGCACCTCA
>NW_021026972.1:788399-816653 GCF_004153795.1 Camellia sinensis
CATCGCACTGTTTGTGCACATACTTGCATTTTGCATGCATTTGTCACCCTTGGCCACATCGTTTCATATTTCACAAGTTGGTGATCCATACTTCACAAATTCGATATGCATATTTCACAAATCCTTTTTGATGTTTCCATAATTTCACAATGGTCCTCATATAGCATACACCTTTGATGTTACCATAATTTCATAATATTTATGTAGCATACATAACATACATGTCAACATAATTTTTATGACGAAGATCATAACGTCAATAACAATAATCATTAACGGTTAAGTGTACATCAAAGTACTACTACTCACAGTGCTATAACGGAATGCTCGTCCTTTCCGGGTTAGGCCTACACATATATACAACTTAGACATTAATTCCTTTTCTTTTCTTTAATTCGTTTCCTGTTTCATATCACTTCGAATGAATTTACAGGCATCGTAAGGGCATCAAACACAAATTCTAAAAATACCAGAGGGTTAAGCACGTAAAACCGAGCAAACAAATTTTTGCAACATGGGCCGCACGTGCGGCTGCTAGCCCCGCACGTGCGGCAGGCCTTCCGCACGTGCGGCAGTGATCCCCGCACGTGCGGCGATTCCAGCAGTGTAGTCCGAAATTTTCCCAAACAAAACCCCATTTTTGTAAGCTTGCATAAGGCTCCAAATAAGCCCTTTAATTGATAAAGTGTGGTTCAAAAACATGTAATTCAAGACTATAAACAGGTATTAATCCAAACATGAACTAAATCCTTAATCTTAAATTCACAACATAACTTAATTCTAAGTATTTCCATCACACCCACATATAACCATTTAGTCAAATATATGAATTCCATTACAACTCCAACCCACCACATCAAGAAATTCCTACTTTAAAGCAAAGAAAGAAAGTGGAATTAGAGGGGTTAGACTTACTTTAAGCTTAATGCTCTTGAATTCTTCTTAATTTCCCACTCTTTGGTCTTGAGAACTCTCACCTTTTCTTCAAACCCTTTCCTCTCTAATTTCTCCTCTAGAGATATTATTTTTGAAGTTCTCAAGTTTCTTATTCAAAGAAGCACACATATATATATAATAGGAGGTCAAAGTTGAATAGGACAAACTTAATGAATTTAATCATTCCAAATCAAATTTCTACAAAATTGCTTATTATTACTTAAAAATTATGATGTTCTTAAATGTGAAGTCAATTTCGGATTATCAATCCTCTAAGGCTCTTAATTCCTAATTTAAACATCTTAAGTGTGACAGATAATTTCCTTCGTAAACAGATAGGAGTCCACATTCCCACGGTTCACTGAATTATACGTAATTCCACATAGACTTTCACAGATAGCAGTCAAAAGTACAAATTAGAGGACGAAAAAGAATACCAGAATCATGCACGAGGGTCGGGTTATTACATTACTTGCATTTTGCATGCATTTGTCACGCTATTTTGCGCATCGCGCTATTTTGCTCTGTGACCATTTCTTGCATTTTGTATGCATTTTATCGCGCTATCTTGCGCACCTCATCGCACTGTTTTGTGCATATTACTTGCATTTTCTATGCATTTTGTCGCGCTATCTTGCGCACCTCATCGTACTATTTTGTGCACATTACTTGCATTTTGCATGCATTTTATCGCGCTATTTTGCGCAGTGACCATTATTTCCATTTTTCATGCATTTTATCGCGCTATCTTGCGCACCTCATCGCACTGTTTTGTGCACATTACTTGCATTTTGCATGCATTTTGTCGGCTATTTTGCGCGTCGCGCTATTTTGTGCAGAGACCACTTCCTGCATTTTGCATGCATTTTATCGCACTATCTTGCGCACCTCATCGCACTGTTTTGTGCACAATACTTGCATTTTGCGAGCATTTTATCGCACTATCTTGCGCACCTCATCGAACTATTTTGTGCACATTACTAGCATTTTGCATGCATTTTATCGCGCTATTTTGCGCATCACGCTATTTTACGCATCACGCTATTTTGCGCTGTGACCATTACTTGCATTTTCCATGCGTTTTATCGCGCTGTCTTGCGCACCTCATCGCACTGTTTTGTGCACATTACTTACATTTTGCATGCATTTGTCACGCTATTTTGCGCATCGCGCCATTTTGCCCTGTGACCATTTCTTGCATTTTGCATGCATTTTATCGCGCTATCTTGCGCAGCTCATTGCACTGTTTTGTGCGCATTACTTGCATTTTGCGAGCATTTTATCGCACTATCTTGCGCACCTCATCGCACTATTTTGTGCACAGTACTTGGATTTTGCATGCGTTTTATCGCGCTATTTTGCGCATCACGCTACTTCGCGTTGTGACCATTACTTGCATTTTCCATGCATTTTACCACGCTATCTTGCGCACCTCATCGCACTGTTTTGTTCACATTACTAGCGTTTTGCATGCATTTTGTCGTGCTATCTTGCGCACCTCATCGCACTATTTTGTGCACATTACTTGCATTTTGCAAGCATTTTATCGCGCTATTTTGCGCTGTGACCATTACTTGCATTTTCCATGCATTTTGTCGCGCTATCTTGTGCACCTCATCGCACTATTTTGTGCACATTACTTGCATTTTGCATGCATTTTATCGCGCTATCTTGCGCATCGCGCTATTTTACGCTGTGACCATAACTTGTATTTTCCATGCATTTTATCGCGCTATCTTGCGCACCTCATCGCACTGTTTTGTGCACATTACTTGCATTTTGCATGCGTTTGGTCGCGCTATCTTCCGCACCTCATCGCACTGTTTTGTGCACATTACTTGCATTTTGCGTGCATTTGTCATGCAATTTTGCGCTGTGACCATTTCTTGCATTTTGCATACATTTTATCACGCTATCTTGTGCACCACATCGCACTGTTTTGGGCACATTACTTGCATTTTCCATGCATTTTGCCGCGTTATCTTGCGCACCTCATCGCACTATTTTGTGCACATTACTTGCATTTCGCATGCATTTTATCGCGCTATTTTGCGCGTCACGCTATTTTGCGCTGTGACCATTACTTGCATTTTCCATGCATTTTATCGCGCTATCTTGCGCACCTCATCGCACCCTTTTGTGCACATTACTTGCATTTTGCATGCATTTTGTCGGTCTATCTTGTGCACCTCATCGCATTGTTTTGTGTGCATTACTTGCATTTTGCATGCAATTGTCGCGGTATTTTGTGCGGCGCGCTATTTTCCGTAGTGACCATTTCTTGCATTTTGCATGCTTTTTATCGCGCTATCTTGCGCACCGCATCGCACTCTTTTGGGCACATTACTTGCATTTTCCATGCATTTGTCACGCTATTTTGCACATCGCGCTATTTTGCCCTGTGACCATTTCTTGCATTTTGCATGCATTTTATCGCGATATCTTGCGCACCTCATCGCACTGTTTTTTGTACATTACTTGCATTTTGCATGCATTTTGTCACATTATCTTGCGTACCTCATCGCACTATTTTGTGCTCATTACTTGCATTTTGCATGCATTTTATCGCGCTATTTTGCGCATCACGCTATTTTGCGCTGTGACCATTACTTGCATTTTCCATGCATTTTACCGCGCTATCTTGCGCACATCATCGCACTGTTTTGTGCACGTTACTTGCATTTTGCATGCATTTGTCACGCTATTTTGCGCATCGCGCTATTTTGCCCTGTGACCATTTCTTGCATTTTGCATGCATTTTATCGCGCTATCTTGCGCAGCTCATTGCACTGTTTTGTGCGCATTACTTGCATTTTGCGAGCATTTTATCGCACTATCTTGCGCACCTCATCGCACTATTTTGTGCACAGTACTTGGATTTTGCATGCGTTTTATCGCGCTATTTTGCGCTGTGACCATTACTTGCATTTTCCATGCATTTTACCGCGCTATCTTGCGCACATCATCGCATTGTTTTGTGCATGTTACTTGCATTTTGCATGCATTTGTCACGCTATTTTGCGCATCACGCTATTTTGCTCTGTGACCATTTCTTGCATTTTGCATGCATTTTATCGCGATATCTTGCGCACCTCATCGCACTGGTTTGTGCACATTTCTTGCATTTTGCATGCATTTTGTCGCGTTATCTTGCGCACCTCATCGCACTGTTTTGTACATATTTCTTGCATTTTGCATGCAGTGGTCACGCAATTTTGCGCTGTCACCATTTCTTGCATTTTCCATGCATTTTATCACGCTATCTTGCGCACCTCATCGCACTGTTTTGGGCACATTACTTGAATTTTCCACGCATTTTGTCGCGCTATCTTGCGCACCTCATCGCACAATTTTATGCACATTACCTGCATTTTGCATGCATTTGTCGCACTATTTTGCGCATCACGCTATTTTGCGCTGTGATCATTTCTTGCATGTTGGATGCCTTTTATCGCGCTATCTTGCGCACCTCATCGCACTGTTTTGTGCACAATACTTGCATGTTCCATGCATTTTGTCGCGCTATTTTTCGCACCTCATCGCACTATTTTGTGCACATTACTTGCATTTTGCATGCATTTGACCGCGCTATTTGGCACTGTGACCATTACTTGCATTGTCCATGCATTTTATCGCGCTATCTTGCGCATCTCATCGCACTCTTTTGTGCACATTACTTGCATTTTGCATGCATTTTGTCGCTCTATCTTGTGCACCTCATCGCATTGTTTTGTGCGCATTACTTGCATTTTGCATACAAATGTCGCGGTATTTTGCGCGGTGTGCTATTTTGCATAGTGACCATTTCTTGCATTTTGCTTGCATTTTATCGCGCTATCTTGCGCACCTCATCGCACTCTTTTGTGCGCATTACTTGCATTTTGCATGCATTTGTCACGCTATTTTGCGCATCGCGCTATTTTGCCCTGTGACCATTTCTTGCATTTTGCATGCATTTTATCGCGATATCTTGCGCATCACATCGCGCTGGTTTGTGCACATTTCTTGCATTTTGCATGCATTTTGTCGCGTTATCTTGCGCACCTCATCGCACTGTTTTATGCACATTTCTTGCATTTTGCATGCATTTGTCACGCAATTTTGCGCTGTCACCATTTCTTGCATTTTCCATGCATTTTATCACGCTATCTTGCGCACCTCATCGCACTGTTTTGGGCACATTACTTGCATTTTCCACGCAGTTTGTCGCGCTATCTTACGCACCTCATCGCACAATTTTATGCACATTACCTGCATTTTGCATGCATTTGTCGCACTATTTTGCGCATCACGCTATTTTGCGCTGTGATCATTTCTTGCATGTTGGATGCCTTTTATCGCGCTATCTTGCGCACCTCATCGCCACTGTGTTGTGCACAATACTTGCATGTTCATGCATTTTCCTCGCCGCTATCTTGCGCACCTCATCGCACTCTTATTTTGTGCACATTACTTTCAATTTTTGCATGCATTTTACCGCGCTATTTGGCGCTGTGACCATTACTTGCATTTTCCATGCATTTTATCGCGCTATCTTGCGCACTCATCGCACTCTTTTGTGCACATTACTTGCCATTTTTTGCTCATGCATTTTGTCGCTCTTATCTTGCGCACCTCCATCTGCATTGTTTTGTGCGGCATTACTTGCATTTTGCATGCAATTGTCGCGGTATTTTGCGCGGTGCGCATTTTGCATAGTGACCATTCTGCATTCTGCTTGCATTTATCTGCTATCTTGCGCACCTCCATTGACTCTTTGTGCACATACTTGCTTTTTGCTTGCATTTGTCACGCTATTTTGCCCTGTGACCATTTCTTGCATTTTGGATGCATTTTATCGCGATATCTTGCGCACCTCATCGCACTATTTTTTGCACATTACTTGCATTTTGTGCATACATTTGTCGCGCTATCTGCGCACCTCATCGCACTATTTTGTGCACATTACTTGCATTTCGCATGCATTTTATCGCGCTCTATTTGCGCATCATGCTATTTTGTGCTTTGACCATTACTTGCAATTTCCATGCGTTTTATCGCGCATTCTTGCGCACCACATCGTTCTGTTTTGTGCACAATACTTACATTTTGCATCCACTTTGTCACGCTATTTTGTACACACGCGCTATTTTTGCCTGTGACCATTTCTTGCATTTTGCATGCATTTGTCACGCTATTCTTGCGCACGTCATCGCACTGTATTGTTCACATTACTTGCGTTTTTGCATGCATTTTTGTCGCGCTATCTTGCGCACCTCATCGCACTATTTTGTGCACATTACTTGCATTTTTGCATGCGTTTTATCGCGCTATTTTGCGTTGTGACCATTACTTGCATTTTCCATGCATTTTTACCGCGCTATCTTGCGCACATCATCGCACTGTTTTTGTTCCATATACTTGCATTTTGCATGCATTTGTCACGATATTTTGCTTATCACGCATTTTGCTCTGTGAACATTTCTTGCATTTTGCATGCATTTTATCGCGATATCTTGCGCACCTCATCGCACTGTTTTGTGGCACATAACTTGCGTTTTGCATGCATTTTGTTGCGCGATGTTGCGCACCTCATCGCACTATTTTGTGCACATTACTTGCATTTTGCATGCATTTTTATCGCGTTATTTTGCGCCTGTGACCATTACTTTCATTTTCCATGCATTTTTCGCATCTTCGGCACTGATCGCACTATTTTGTGCACATTACTTGCATTTTGCATACATTTTTATCGCGCTATTTTGCGCATCACGCTTTGCGCTGTCACCATTACTTGTCTTTTCCATGATTTTATTGCGCTATCTTGCGCACCTCATCGCCACTAATTTTGTGCACATTACAATGCATTTTGCATGCATGTTGTCACGCTATTTTGCGCTGTGACCATTTCTTGCATTTTGCATGCATTTATCACCGTATCTTGGGCACCTCATCGCACTGTTTTGGGCACATTACTTGCATTTTCCATGCATTTTGTCGCTCTATTCTTGCGCACCTCATCGCACTAGTTTATGCACATTACTTGCATTTGCATGCATTGTCGCTCCCTATTTTGCGCATCGCGCTATTTTGCGCTGTGGCCATTTCTTGCATGTTGGATGCCTTTTATCGCGCTATCTTGCGGCAACCTCATCGCACTCTTTTGTGCACATTACTTGCATTTTGCATCATTTGTCGTTCTATCTTGCGCACCTCAATCGCATTGTTTTGCGCATTATTTGCATTTTGCATGAAATTGTCGCGCTATTTTGCGTAGTGACCATTTCCTGCATTTTCTTGCATTTTATCGCGCTATCTTGCGCACTCTCATCGCACTCTTTTGTGCACATTACTTGCATTTTGCAGGCATTTGTCACGCTATTTTGCGCATCGCGCTATTTTGCCCTGTGACCATTTCTTGATTTGCATGCATTTTTATCGCGATATCTTGCGCACCTCATCGCACTATTTTTTGCACAATTACTTGCATTTGCATGCATTTTTGTCGCGCTATCTGCGCACCTCATCGCACAATTTTGGCACATTACTTGCATTTCGCATGCATTTTATCGCGCTATTTTTGCGGCTGTGAGCGTTACTTCCTTTTTCAAGCGTTTTATCGCGCACCTTTGCGCACCTCATCGCACTGTTTTGGGCACATTACTTGCATTTTCCATGCATTTTGTCGCTATATCTTGCGCACCTCATCGCACTATTTTTTGCACATTACTTGCATTTTGCATGCATTTTGTCGCGCTATCTTGCGCACCTCATCGCACAATTTTGTGCACATTACTTGCATTTCGCATGCATTTTATCGCGCTATTTTGCGCTGTGAGCGTTACTTGCATTTTTCAAGCGTTTTATCGCGCTACCTTGCGCACCTCATCGTACTGTTTTGTGCACATTACTTACATTTTGCATGCATTTGTCACGCTATTTTGCGCATCGCGCTATTTTGCCCTGTGACCATTTCTTGCATTTTGCATGCGTTTTGTCGCGCTATCTTGCGCAGCTCATCGCACTGTTTTGTGCCAACTAGTTGCATTCTCCATGCATTTCGTTGCGCTATCTTGCGCACCTCATCGCACTATTTTGTGCACATTACTTGCATTTTGCATGCATTTTATCGCGCTATTTTGCGCTGTGACTATTACTTGCATTTTCCACGCATTTTACGCGCTATCTTGCGCACCTCATCGCACTATTTTGTGCACATTACTTACATTTTGCATGCATTTTATCGCGCTATTTTGCGTTGTGACCATTACTTGTATTTTCCACGCATTCTATCGCGCTATCTTGCGCACGTCATCGCACTGTTTTATGCACATTAGTTGAATTTTGCATGCATTTTATCGTGCTATTTTGCGCATCGCGCTATTTTGCGCTATGACAATTACTTCCATTTTCCATGCATTTTATCGCGCAATCTTGCGCACCTCATCGCACTGTTTTGTGCACAATACTTGCATTTTGCACGCATTTTATTGCGCTATCTTGCGCACCTCATCGTACTATTCTGTGCGCATTACTCGCATTTTGCACCCGTTTTATCACCCTATTTTGCACTGTACCATTACTTGCAATTTCCATGTGTTTTATCACGCTTTTTTGCACTGTGACCATTTCTTGCATTTTGCATGCATTTTATCGCGCAATCTTGCGCACCTCATCGCGCTGTTTTGTGCACACTACTGGCATTTTGCATGCATTTTATTGCGCTATCTTGCGCCCCTCATCGTACTGTTTTGTGCACAATACTTGCATTTCGCATGCATTTGTCGCGCTATTTTGCGCATCGCTCTATTTTGCGCTGTGACCATTTCTTGCATTTTGCATGCATGTTATCGCACTATCTTGCGCACCTGATCGCACTATTTTGTGTACATTACTTGCATTTTGCATGCATTTGTCGCGCTGTTTTCCGCATCGCGCTATTTTGCGCTGTGACCATTACTTGCATTTTTCATGCATTTTATCGCGCTATCTTGCACACCTCATCGCACTGTTTTGTGCACATTAGTTGCATTTTCCATGCATTTTGTCGCGCTATCTTGCGCACCTCATCGTACTATTTTGTGCACATTACTTGCATTTTGCATGCATTTGTCGCGCTATTTTGCGCTGTGACCATTACTTGCATTTTCCATGCATTTTATAGTGCTATCTTGCGTACCTCATCGCACTATTTTGGTGCACATTACTTGCGTTTTGCATGCATTTTGTCGGGCTATCTTGCGCGCCTCAACGGACTGTTTTCTGCACATTACTTGTTTTTTGCATGCATTTCTCGTGCTATTTTGCGCATTGCGCTATTTTGCGCTGTGACCAGTTCTTGCATTTTGCATGCATTTTATCGCGCTATCTTGCGCACCTCATCGCACTGTTTTGTGCACAATACTTACATTTTGCATGCATTTGTCGCGCTATTTTGCACTGTGACCATTACTTGCATTTTCCATGCATTTTATCGCGCTATCTTGCGCACCTCATCGCACTGTTTTGTGCACATTAGTTGCATTTTGCATGCATTTTAGCGCGCTATTTTGCGCTGTGACCATTACTTGCATTTTTGATGAATTTTATCGCGCTATTTTGCACACCTCCTCATACTGTTTTGTTCACATTACTTGCATTTTGCCTGTGACCGTTTTGCGCTGTGACCATTACTTGCATTTTTCATCCATTTTATCGCGCTATCTTGCGCACCTCATCGCACTGTTTGGTGCACATTACTGGCATTTTGCATTCATTTTGTCGCGCTATCTTGCGCACCTCATCGCCCTGTTTTGTGCACATTACTGGCATTTTGCATGCATTTGTCGCACTATTTTGCGCATCGCGCTATTTTGCTCTGTCACCGTTTCTTGCATTTTGCATGCATTTTATCGCACTATCTTGCGAAACTCATCGTACTATTTTGTGCACATTACTTGCATTTTGCATGCATTTGTTGCGCTATTTTGCGCTGTGACCATTAGTTGCATTTTCCATGCATTTTATCGCGTTATCTTGCGCACCTCATCGCACTATTTTGGTGCACATTACTTGCGTTTTGCATGCATTTTGTCGCGCTGTCTTGCGCGCCTTATCGCACTGTTTTCTGCACATTACTTGTATTTTGCATGCATTTCTCGTGCTATTTTGCGCATTGTGCTATTTTGCGCTGTGACCATTTCTTGCATTTTGCATGCATTTTATCGCGCTATCTTGCGCACCTCATCGCACTGTTTTGTGCACAGTACTTGCATTTTGCATGCATTTGTCGCGCTATTTTGCGCTGTGACCATTACTTGCATTTTCCTTGCATTTTATCGCGCTATCTTGCGCACCTCATCGCACTATTTTGGTGCACATTACTTGCGTTTTGCATGCATTTTGTCGTGCTATCTTGCGGGCCTCATCGCACTGTTTTCGGCACATTACTTGTATTTTGCTTGCATTTCTCGCGCTATTTTGCGCATTGCGCTATTTTGCGCTGTGACCAATTCTTGCATTTTGAATGCATTTTATCGCGCTATCTTGCGCACCTTATCGCACTGTTTTGTGCAAATTTGTTGCATTTTGCATGCATTTTAGCGCGCTATTTTGCGTTGTGACCATTACTTGCATTTTTCATGCATTTTATCGCGTTATCTTGCGCATCTCATCGCACTGTTTTGTGCACATTAGTTGCATTTTCCATGCATTTTGTCGTGCTATCTTGCGCACCTCATCGTACTATTTTGTGCACATTACTTGCATTTTGCATGCATTTGTCGCGCTATTTTTCCCTGTGACCATTACTTGCATTTTTCATGCATTTTATCTCGCTATCTTGCGCACCTCATCGCACTATTTTGGTGCACATTACTTGCGTTTTGCATGCATTTTGTCGCGCTATCTTGCGCGCCTTATCGCACTGTTTTGGGCACATTACTTGTAATTTGCATGCATTTCTCGTGCTATTTTGCGCATTGCGCTATTTTGCGCTGTGACCAATTCTTGCATTTTGCATGCATTTTATCGCGCTATCTTGCGCACCTCATCGCACTATTTTGTGCACATTAGTTGCATTTGGCATGCATTTTAGCGCGCTATATTGCGCTGTGACCATTACTTGCATTTTTCATTCATTTTATCGCGCTATCTTGCGCACCTCATCGCACTGTTTTGTGCACATTACTTGCATTTTGCACGCATTTTAGCGCGTTATTTTGCGCTGTGACCATTACTTGCATTCTTCATTCATTTTATCGCGCTATCTTGCGCACCTCATCGCACTGTTTGGTGCACATTACTTGCATTTTGCATTCATTTTGTCGTGCTATCTTGCGCACCTCATCGCACTATTTTGTGCACATTACTTGCATTTTGCATGCATTTGTCGCACTATTTTGCGCATCGCGCTATTTTGCTCTGTGACCGTTTCTTGCATTTTGCATGCATTTTATCGCTGTATCTTGCGCAACTCATCGCACTGTTTTGTGCATAATACTTGCATTTTCCATGCATTTTATCGCGCTATTTTGCGCACCGCATCGTACTATATTGTGCACATTACTTGCATTTTGCATGCATTTGTCGCGTTATTCTGCGCTGTGACCATTACTTGCATTTTCCATGCATTTTATCACGCTATCTTGCGCACCTCATCGCACTATTTTGGGGCACATTACTTGCGTTTTGCATGCATTTTGCCGCGCTATCTTGCGCGCCTCATCGCACTGTTTTGTGCACATTACTTGTATTTTGCATGCATTTCTCGCGCTATTTTGCGCATTGCGCTATTTTGCGCTGTGACCATTTCTTGCATTCTGCATGCATTTTATCGCGCTATCTTGCGCACCTCATCGCACTGTTTTGTGCACAATACTTGCATTTTGGATGCATTTGTCGCGCTATTTTGCACTGTGACCATTACTTGCATTTTCCATGCATTTTGTCGCGCTATCTTGCGCACCTCATCGCACTATTTTGTGCACATTTGTTGCATTTTGCATGCATTTTAGCGCGCTATTTTGCGCTGTGACCATTACTTGCATTTTCCATGCATTTTGTCGTGCTATCTTGCGCACCTCATCGTACTATTTTGTGCACATTACTTGCATTTTGCATGCATTTGTCGCGCTATTTTGCCCTGTGACCATTACTTGCATTTTCCATGCATTTTATCACGCTATCTTGCGCACCTCATCGCACTATTTTGGTGCACATTACTTGCATTTTGCATGCATTTTGTCGCGCTATCTTGCGCGCCTCATCGCACTGTTTTGGGCACATTACTTGTATTCTGCATGCATTTCTCGCGGTATTTTGCGCATTCCGCTATTTTGCGCTGTGACCAATTCTTGCATTTTGCATGCATTTTATCGCGCTATCTTGCGCACCTCATCGCACTGTTTTGTGCACATTAGTTGCATTTTGCATGCATTTTAGCGCGCTATTTTGCGCTGTGACCATTACTTGCATTTTTCATGCATTTTGTCGCGCTATCTTGCGCACCTCATCGCACTGTTTTGTGCACATTACTTGCATTTTGCATGCATTTTAGCGCGTTATTTTGCGCTGTCACCATTACTTGCATTATTCATGCAATTTATCGCGCTATCTTGCGCACCTCATCGCACTGTTTGGTGCACATTACTTGCATTTTGCATTCATTTTGTCGCGCTATCTTGCGCACCTCATCGCACTATTTTGCGCATCGCACTATTTTGCTCTGTGACCGTTTCTTGCATTTTGCATGCATTTTATCGCACTATCTTGCGCAACTCATCGCACTGTTTTGTGCATAATACTTGCATTTTGCATGCATTTTATCGCGCTATTTTGCGCACCTCATCGTACTATATTGTGCACATTACTTGCATTTTGCATGCATTTGTCGCGCTATTCTGCGCTGTGACCATTACTTGCATTTTCCGTGCATTTTATCGCGCTATCTTGCGCACCTCATCGCACTATTTTGGGGCACATTACTTGCGTTTTGCATGCATTTTGTCGCCCTATCTTGCACGCCTCATCGCACTATTTTGTGCACATTACATGTATTTTGCATGCATTTCTCGCGCTATTTTTGCGCTTTGACCATTTATTGCATTCTGCATGCATTTTATCGCGCTATCTTGCGCACGTCAT
The DNA here is from genome assembly GCF_004153795.1 of Camellia sinensis. Taxonomy (NCBI): domain Eukaryota; kingdom Viridiplantae; phylum Streptophyta; class Magnoliopsida; order Ericales; family Theaceae; genus Camellia; species Camellia sinensis. The sequence goes on from NW_021026972.1 coordinate 801,438, forward strand.
CGCACTGTTTTGTGCACAATACTTGCATTTTGGATGGATTTGTCGCGCTATTTTGCGCTGTGACCATCACTTGCATTTTCCATGCATTTTGTCTCGCACTGTTTTGTGCTCATTACTTATTACTTGCATTTTGCATGCATTTTGTGGCGATGTCTTGCGCACCTCATCGCACTGTTTTGTGCTCATTAACCGTTTCTTGCATTTTGCATGCATTTTGTCGCCCTATCTTGCACGCCTCATCGCACTATTTTGTGCACATTACATGTATTTTGCATGCATTTCTCGCGCTATTTTGCGCTTTGACCATTTCTTGCATTCTGCATGCATTTTATCGCGCTATCTTGCGCACGTCATCGCACTGTTTTGTGCACAATACTTGCATTTTGGATGCATTTGTCGCGCTATTTTGCGCTGTGACCATCACTTGCATTTTCCATGCATTTTGTCGCGCTATCTTGCGCACCCCATCGCACTATTTTTTGCACATTTGTTGCATTTTGCATGCAATTTAGCGCGCTATTTTGCGCTGTGACCATTACTTGCATTTTTCATGCATTTTATCGCGCTATCTTGCGCACCTCATCGCACTGTTTTGTGCACATTACTTGCATTTTGCATGCATTTTAGCGCGTTACTTTGCGCTGTGACCATTACTTGCATTTTTCATGCATTTTATCGCGCTATCTTGCGCATCTCATCGCACTGTTTTGTGCACAATAGTTGCATTTTCCATGCATTTTGTCGGGCTATCTTGCGCACCTCATCGTACTATTTTGTGGACATTACTTGCATTTTGCATGCATTTGTCGCGCTATTTTGCCCTGTGACCATTACTTTCATTTTCCATGCATTTTATCGCGCTATCTTGCGCACCTCATCGCACTATTTTGGTGCACATTACTTGCGTTTTGCATGGATTCTGTCTTGCGCTCTTGCGCGCCTCATCGCACTGTTTTGGGCACATTACTTGTATTTTTCTTGCATTTCTCGCGCTATTCTGCGCATTGCGCTGTTTTGCGCTGTGACCAATTCTTGCATTTTGCATGCATTTTATCGCGCTATCTTGCGCACCTCATCGCACTGTTTTGTGCACATTAGTTACATTTTGCATGCATTTTAGCGCGCTATTTTGCGCTGTGACCATTACTTGCATTTTCCATGCATTTTATCGCGCTATCTTTTGCTTCTCATCGCACTGTTTTGTGCACAATACTTGCATTTTGCACGCATTTGTCGTGCCATTTTGAGCATCGCGCTATTTTGCGCTGTGACCATTTCTTGCATTTTGCATGCATTTCATCGCACTTCCTTGCACACCTCATCGCACTATTTTGTGCACATTACTTGCATTTTGCATGCATTTTATCGCGCAATTTTGCGCTGTGACCATTCCTTGCATTTTCTATGCATTTTTTCGCACTATTTTGCGCACCTCATCGCACTGTTTTGTGCACATTACTTGCGTTTTGCATGCATTTTGTCGCGCTATGTTGCGCACCTCATCGCACTGTTTTGTGCACATTACTTGCATTTTGCATGCATTTGTCGCGCTATCTTGCGCATCGCGCTATTTTGCGCTGTGACCGTTTCTTGCATTTTGCACGCATTTTATCGCGCTATCTTGCGTACCTCATCGCACTGTTTCGTGCACAATACTTGCATTTTGCATGCATTTGTCGTACTATTTTGCTCATCGCGCTATTTTGGGCTGTGAGCATTTTTTGCATTTTGCATGCATTTTATCATGCTATCTTGCGCACCTCGTCGCACTGTTTTGTGCACATTACTTGCATTTTGCATGCATTTTGTCGCGCTATCTTGCGCACCTCCTCTCTCTATTTAGTGCACATTAGTTGCATTTTGCATGCATTTGTCGCGCTATTTTGCGCTGTGACCATTACTTGCATTTTCCAAGCATTTTATCGCGCTATTCTGCGCACCTCATCGCACTGTTTTATGCACATTAGTTGCATTTTGCATGCATTTTATCGCTCTATTTTATGCATCGTGCTATTTTGCGCTGTGACCATTACTTGCATTTTCCATGCCTTTTATCGCGCAATCTTGCGCACCTCATCGCACTGTTTTGTGCACATTACTTGCATTTTGCATGCATTTTATTGCGCTATTTTGCGCACCTCATAACACTATTTTGTGCACATTACTTGCATTTTGCATGCATTGGTCGCGCTATTTTGCGCCGTGACCATTTCTTGCATTTTGCATGCATTTTATCGCGCAATCTTGCGCACCTCATCGCACTGTTTTCTGCACATTACTGGCATTTTGCATGCATTTTATTGCGCCCCTCATCGTACTTTTTTGTGCACATTACTTGCATTTTGCATGCATTTGTCGCGCTATTTTGCGCATCGCGCTATTTTGCACTCTGACCATTTCATGCATTTTACATGCATTTTATCGCGGTATCTTGCGCACCTCATCGCACTGTTTTTTGCACATTACTTGCTTTTTCCATGCATTTTGTCGCGCTATCTTACACACCTCATCGTACTATTTTGTGCACATTACATGCATTTTGCATGCATTTGTCGCGCTATTTTGCGCTGTGACCATTACTTGCATTTTCCATGCATTCTATCGTGCTATCTTGCGTACCTCATCGCACTATTTTGGTGCACATTACTTGCATTTTGCATGCATTTTGTCGCGCTATCTTGCGCACCTCATGGCACTATTTTGTGCACATTGCTTGTATTTTGCATGCATTTGTCGCGCTATTTTGCGCATCGCGCTATTTTGCGCTGTGACCATTTTTTGCTTTTTGCATGCATTTTATCGCGCTATCTTGCGCACCTCTTCGCACTGTTTTGTGCACAATACTTGCATTTTGCATGCATTTGTCGCGCTATTTTGCGCATCGCGCTATTTTACGCTGTGACCATTTCTTGCATTTTGCATGCAATTTATCGCACTATCTTGCGCACCTCAACGCACTATTTTGTGCACATTACTTGCATTTTGCATGCATTTTATCGCGCCATTTTGCACATCATGCTATTTTGCGCTGTGACCATTACTTGCATTTTCCATGCATTTATTGCGCTATCTTGCGCAACTCATCGCACTGTTTTCTGCACAATACTTACATTTTGCATGCATTTTAGCGCACTATCTTGTGCACCACATTGCAGTATTTTGTGCACATTACTTGCATTTTGCATGCATTTCATCGTGCTATTTTGCGCTGTGACCATTTCTTCGATTTTCCATGCATTTTATCGCGCTATCTTGTGTACCTCATCGTACCGTTTTGTGCACATTACTTGCATTTTGTCGCGCTATCTTGCGCACCTCATCGCACTATTGTGTGCACATTACTTCCATTTTGCATGCATTTGTCGCGCTATTTTGCGCTGTGACCATTACTTGCATTTTGCATGCATTTTAGCGCACTATCTTGCGCACCTCATCGCACTATTTTGTGCACATCACTTGCATTTTGCATGCCTTTTATCGCGCTATTATGCGCACCTCATCGCACTGTTTTGTGCACATTACTTGCATTTTCCAGGCATTTTGTCGCGCTATCTTGCGCACCTCATCGTACTATCTTGTGCACATTACTTGCATTTTGCATGCATTTGTCACGCTATTGGTGTTGTGACCATTGCTTGCATTTTGCATGCCTTTTATCGCGCTATCTTGCGCAGCTCATCACACTGTTTTGGTGCACATTACTTGCGTTTTGCATACATTTTGTCGCGCTATCTTGCGCACCTCATCGCACTATTTTGTGCACATTACTTGCATTTTGCATGCATTTGTCGCGCAATTTTGCGCATCGCCCTATTTTGCGTTGTGACCATTTCTTGGATTTTCCATGCATTTTATCACGCTATCTTGCGCACCTCATCGCACTGTTTTGTGCACATTACTTGCATTTTGTCGCGCAATCTTGCGCACCTCATCGCACTATTTTGTGCACATTACTTGCATTTTGCATGCACTTATCGCGCTATGTTGCGCTGTGACCATTACTTGCATTTTCCATGCATTTTATCGCGCTATCTTGCGCACCTCGCCACACTGTTTTGTTCACATCAGTTGCATTCTGCATGCATTTTAGCGCGCTATTATGCGCTGTGACCATTACTTGCATTCTCCAGGCATTTTATCGCGCTATCTTGCGCACCTCATCACACTGTTTTGTGCATATTACTTGCATTTTGCATGCATTTTGTCGAGCTGTCTTGCGCACCTCATCGCACTGTTTTGTGCACATTACTTGCATTTTGCATGCATTTTGTCGAGCTATCTTGCGCACCTCATCGCACTGTTTTGTGCACATTACTTGCATTTTGCATGCATTTGTCACACTATTTTGCGCATCGCGCTATTTTGTGCTGTGACCATTTCTTGCATTTTGCATGCCTTTTGTCGCACTATCTTGTGCAACACATCGCACTGTTTTGTGCATAATACTTGCATTTTGCATGCATTTTATCGCGCTATTCTGAGCATCGCGCTATTTTGCTCTGTGACCATTACTTGCATTTTCCAAGCATTTTGTCGCGCTATCTTGCGCACCTCATCGCACTGTTTTGTCCACATTACTTGCGTTTTGCATGCATTTTGTCATCTTGCGCACCTCATCGCACTGTTTTGTGCACATTACTTCCATTTTGCACGCATTTGTCACGCTATTTTGCGCATCGCACTATTTTGCCCTGTGACCGTTTCTTGCATTTTGCATGCTATTTATAGCACTATCTGGCGCATCTCATCGCACTATTTTGTGCACATTACATGCATTTTGCCTGCATTTATCGCGCTACTTCGCGCATCGCCCTATTTTGCGCTATGACTATTAGTTGCACTTTCCATGCATTTTATCGCGCAATCTTGCGCATCTCATCACACTGTTTTTTGCACATTACTTGCTTTTTACATGCATTTTACCGCGCTATCTTGCGCACCGCATCGCACTGTTTTGTGCACATTACTTTCATTTTCCATGCATTTTGTCGCGCTATCTTGCGCACCTCATCGTACAATTTTGTGCACATTACTTGCATTTTGCATGCATTTGTCGCGCTATTTTGCGCTGTGACCATTACTTGCATTTTCCATGCATTTTATCGCGCTATCTTGTGCACCTCATCGCACTATTTTGGTGCACATTACTTGCGTTTTGCATGCATTTCGTCGCGCTATCTTGCGCACCTCATCGCACTGTTTTGTGCACATTACTTGTATTTTGCATGCATTTGTCGCGCTATTTTGCGCATCACGCTATTTTGCGCTGTGACCATTTCTTGCATTTTGTATGCATTTTATCGCGATATCATGCGCACCTGATCGCACGGTTTTGTGCACAATACTTGCATTTTGCATGCATTTGTCGCGCTATTTTGCGCATAGCGCTATTTTGCGCAGTGACCATTTCGTGCATTTTGCATGCATTTTATCGCACAATCTTGCGCACATCATCGCACTATTTTGTGCACATTACTTGCATTTTGCATGCATTTTATCGCGCTATTTTGCGCATTGCGCTATTTGCGCTGTGACCATTACTTGCATTTTCCATGCATTTTATTGCGCTATCTTGCGCAACTCATCGCACTGTTTTGTGCACAACACTTGCATTTTGCATGCATTTTAGCGCACTATCTTGCGCACCTCATCGCACTATTTTGCGCACATTACTTGCATTTTGCATGCATTTCATCGTGCTATTTTGCGCTGTGACCATTTCTTGGATTTTCCATGCATATTATCGCGCTATCTTGCGTACCTCATCGTACCGTTTTGTGCACATTACTTGCATTTTGTCGCGCTATCTTGCGCACCTCATCGCACTATTGTGTGCACATTACTTGCATTTTGCAAGCATTTGTCGCGCTATTTTGCGCTGTGACCATTACTTGCATTTTCCATGCATTTTATCGCGCTATCTTGCGCAGCTCATCGCACTATTTTGTGCACGTTATTTGCATTTTGCATGCATCTTAGCGCGCTATTTTGCGCTGTGACCATTACTTGCATTCTCCATGCATTTTATCGCGCTGTCGAGCTATCTTGCGTACCTCATCGCACTGTTTTGTGCACATTACTTGCATTTTGCATGCATTTGACGCAATAATTTGCGCATCGCGCTATTTTGCGCTGTGACCATTTCTTGCATTTTGCATGCCTTTTATCGCACTATCTTGCACAATACATCGCACTGTTTTGTGCATAATACTTGCATTTTGCATGCATTTTATCGCGCTATTCTGTGCATCGCGCTATTTTGCGTTGTGACCATTACTTGCATTTTCCAAGCATTTTATCGCACTATCTTGCGCACCTCATCGCACTGTTTTGTGCGCATTACTTCCATTTTGCACGCATTTGTCATGCTATTTTGCGCATCGCGCTATTTTGCCCTGTGACCGTTTCTTGCATTTTGCATGCTATTTATAGCACTATCTTGCGCACCTCATCGCACTATTTTGTGCACATTACATTTCTTTTGCCAGTATTTTATCGCGCTACTTTGCACATCGCGCTATTTTGCGCTGTGACTATTAGTTGCATTTTCCATGCATTTTATCGCGCAATCTTGTGCACCCCAACGCACTGTTTTGTGCACATTACTTGCTTTTTGCATGCATTTTACCGCGCTATCTCGCACACCTCATCGCACTGTTTTGTGCACATTACTTGCATTTTCTATGCATTTTGTCGCGCTATCTTGCGCACCTCATCGTACAATATTTTGCACATTACTTGCATTTTGCAAGCATTTGTCGCGTTATTTTGCGCTGTGACCATTACTTGAATTTTCCATGCATTTTATCGCGCTATCTTGCGCACCTCATCGCACTATTTTGGTGCACATTACTGGCGTTTTGCATGCATTTTGTCACGCTATCTTGCGCACCTCATCGCACTGTTTTGTGCACAATACTTGTATTTTGCATGCATTTGTCGCTCTATTTTGCGCATCGCGCTATTTTGCGCTGTGACCATTTCTTGCATTTTGTATGCATTGTATCGCGATATCATGCGCACCTCATCGCACTGTTTTGTGCACAATACTTGCATTTTGCATGCATTTGTCGCGCTATTTTGCGCATCGCGCTGTTTTGCGCTGTGACCATTTCCTACATTTTGCATGCATTTTACCGCACTATCTTGCGCACATCATCGCACTATTTTGTGCACGTTACTTGCATTTTGCATGCATTTTATCGCGCTATTTGCGCTGTGACCATTACTTGCATTTTCCATGCATTTTATCGCGCCATCTTGCGCAACTCATCGCACTGTTTTGTGCGCAATACTTGCATTTTGCATGCATTTTAGCGCACTATCTTGCGCACCTCATCGCACTATTTTGTGCACATTACTTGCATTTTACATGCATTTAATCGTGCTATTTTGCGTTGTAACCATTTCTTGGATTTTCCATGCGTTTTATCGCGCTATCTTGCGTCCCTCATCGTACCGTTTTGTGCACATTACTTGCATTTTGTCGCGCTATCTTGCGCACCTCATCGCACTATTGTGTGCACATTACTTGCATTTTGCATGCATTTGTCGCGCTATTTTGCGCTGTGACCATTACTTGTATTTTCCAAGCATTTTATCGCGCTATCTTGCGCACCTCATCGCACTGTTTTGTCCACATTACTTGCGTTTTGCATGCATTTTGTCATCTTGCGCACCTCATCGCACTGTTTTGTGCACACTAATTCCATTCTGCTCGCATTTGTCTCGCTATTTTGCGCATCGCGCTATTTTGCCCTATGACCGTTTCTTGCATTTTGCATGCTATTTATAGCACTATCTTGCGCACCTCATCGCACTATTTTGTGCACATTACATGCATTTTGCCTGCATTTTATCGCGCTACTTTGCGCATCGCGCTATTTTGCGTTGTGACTATTACTTGCATTTTCCATGCATTTTATCGCGCAATCTTGCGCATCTCATCGCACTGTTTTGTGCACATTACTTGCTTTTTGCATGCATTTTACCGCGCTATCTCGCACACCTCATCGCACTGTTTTGTGCACATTACTTGCACTTGCATTTTGCATGCATTTGTCGCGCTATTTTGCGCTGTGACCATTTCCTGCATTTTGCATGCATTTTATCGCACTATCTTGCGCACATCATCGCACTATTTTGTGCACGTTACTTGCATTTTGCATGCATTTTATCGCGCTATTTGCGCTGTGACCATTACTTGCATTTTCCATGCATTTTATCGCGCTGTCTTGCGCACCTCATCGCACTATTTTGGTGCACATTACTTGCGTTTTGCATGCATTTTGTCCCGCTATCTTGCGGACCTCATCGCACAGTTTTGTGCACATAACTTGTATTTTGCATGCATTTGTCGCGCTATTTTGCGCATCGCGCTATTTTGCGCTGTGACCATTTCCTGCATTTTGCATGCATTTTATCGCACTATCTTGCACACATCATCGCACTATTTTGTGCACAATACTTGCATTTTGCATGCATTTTATCACGCTATCTTGCACAACTCATCGCACTGTTCTGTGCACAATACTTGCATTTTGCATGCATTTTAGGGCACTATCTTGCGCACCTCATCGCACTATTTTGTGCACATTACTTGCATTTTGCATGCATTTTATCGTGCTATTTTGCTCTGTAACCGTTTCTTGGATTTTCCATGCATTTTATCGCGCTATCTTGCGTACCTCATCGTACCATTTTGTGCACATTACTTGCATTTTGTCGCGCTATCTTGCGCACCTCATCGCACTATTGTGTGCACATTACTTGCATTTTGCATGCATTTGTCGCGCTATTTTGCGCTGTGACCATTACTTGCATTTTCCAAGCATTTTATCGCGCTATCTTGCGCACCTCATCGCACTGTTTTGTCCACATTACTTGCGTTTTGCATGCATTTTGTCATCTTGCGCACCTCATCGCACTTTTTTGTGCACATTACTTCCATTTTGCGCGCATTTGTCACGCTATTTTGCGCATCGCGCTATTTTGCCCTGTGACCGTTTCTTGCATTTTGCATGCTATTTATAGCACTATCTTGCGCACCTCATCGCACTATTTTGTGCACATTACATGCATTTTGCCTGCATTTTATCGCGCTACTTTGCGCATCGCGCTATTTTGCGTTGTGACTATTAGTTGCATTTTCCATGCATTTTATCGCGCAATCTTGCGCATCTCATCGCACTGTTTTGTGCACATTACTTGCTTTTTGCATGCATTTTACCGGGCTATCTTGCGCACCTCATCGCACCGTTTTGTGCACATTACTTGCATTTTCTATGCATTTTGTCGCGCTATCTTGCGCACCTCATCGTAGTATTTTGTGCACATTACTTGCATTTTGCATGCGCTTGTCGCGCTATTTTGCGCTGTGACCATTACTTGCATTTTCCATGCATTTTATCGTGCTGTCTTGCGCACCTCATCGCACTATTTTGGTGCACATTACTTGCGTTTTGCATGAATTTTGTCCCGCTATCTTGCGGACCTCATCGCATAGTTTTGTGCACATTACTTGTATTTTGCATGCATTTGTCGCTCAATTTTGCGCATCGCGCTATTTTGCGCTGTGACCATTTCTTGCATTTTGTATGCATTTTATCGCGATATCATGCGCACCTCATCGCACTGTTTTGTGCACAATACTTGCATTTTGCATGCATTTGTCGCGCTATTTTACGCATCGTGCTATTTTGCGCTGTGACCATTTCCTGCATTTTGCATGCATTTTATCGCACTATCTTGCGCACATCATCACACTATTTTGTGCACAATACTTGCATTTTGCATGCATTTTATCGCGCTATTTTGCGCATCGCGCTATTTGCACTGTGACCATTACTTGCATTTTCCATGCATTTTATCGCGCTATCTTGCGCAACTCATCGCACTGTTCTGTGCACAATACTTGCATTTTTCATGCATTTTAGCGCACTATCTAGCGCACCTCATCGCACTATTTTGTGGACATTACTTGCATTTTGCATGCATTTTATCGCGCTATTTTGCGCGTCGCGCTATTTTGCACTGTTACCATTTCTTGCATTCTGCATGCATTTTATCGCGCTATCTTGTGCACCTCACCGCACTGTTTTGTGCACATTACTTGCATTTTTCAGGCATTTTGTCGCGCTATGTTGCGCACCGCATCGTACTATTTTGTGCACATTACTTGCATTTTGCACGCATTTGTCGCGTTATTTGGCGCTGTGACCATTACTTGCATTTTCCATGCATTTTATCGCGCTATCTTGCGCACCTCATCACACTGTTTTGGTGCACATTACTTGCATTTTGCACGCATTTTGTCGCGCTATCTTGTGCACCTCATCGCACTGTTTTGTGCACATTACTTGCATTTTGCATGCATTTGTCGCGCTATTTTGCGCATCGCGCTATTTTGCGCTGTGACCATTTCTTGCATTTTGCATGCATTTTATCGTGCTATCTTGCACACCTCATCGCACTGTTTCGTGCACAATACTTGCATTTTGCATGCATTTTATCGCACTATCTTACACACCTCATCGCACTATTTTGTGCACATTACTTGCATTTTGAATGCATTTTATCGTGCTATTTTGCGCTGTGACCATTTCTTGCATTTTCCATGCATTTTATCGCGCTATCTTGCGCACCTCATCGCACTGTTTTGTGCACATTACTTGCATTTTTTCGCGCTATCTTGCGCACCTCATCGCACTTTGTGCACATTAGTTGCATTTTGCATGCATTTGTCGCGCTATTTTGCGCATCGCGCTATTTTGCGCTGTGACCATTTCTTGCATTTTGTATGCCTTTTATCGCACTATCTTGCGCAACTCATCGCACAGTTTTGTGCATAATAATTGCATTTTGCATTCATTTCATCGCGCGATTTTGCGCATCGCGCTATTTTGCGCTGTGACCATTACTAGCATTTTCCATGCATTTTATCGCTCTATCTTGCGCACCTCATCGCACTGTTTTGTGCACATTACTTGCGTTTTGCTTGCATTTTGTCGCGCTATCTTGCGCACCTCATCGCACTGTTTTGTGCATATTACTTGCATTTTGCATGCATTTGTCGTCCTATTTTGTGCATCGCGCTATTTTGTGCTGTGATCATTTCTTGCATTTTGCATGCCTTTTATCGCGCTATCTTGCGCACCTCATCGCACTATTTCGTGCACATTACTTGCGTTTTGCCTGCATTTTATCGCGCTGTTTTGCGCTGTGACCATTAGTTGCATTTTCCATGCATTTTATCGCGTAATCTTGCGCACCTCATCGCACTATTTTGCGCATCGCGCAATTTTACGCTGTGCACATTACTTGCGTTTTGCCTGCATTTTATCGCGCTATTTTGCGCTTCCGCACCTCATCGCACCGTTTTGTGCACATTACTCGCATTTTGCATGAATTTTGTCGCGCTATCTTGCGCTCCACATCGCACCATTTTGTGCACATTACTTGAATTTTGCATGCATTTGTCGCGCTATTTTGCGCTGTGACCATTACTTGCATTTTCCATGGATTTTATCGCGCAATCTTGCGCACCTCATCGCCCTGTTTTGTGCACATTACTTGCATTTTGCATGCCTTTGTCGCCATATTTTGCGCATCGCACTATTTTGCGCTGTGGCCATTTCTTGCATTTTGCATGCATTTTATTGCGCTATATTGCGCACCTCATCGCATAGTTTTGTGCACAATACTTGCATTTTGCATGCATTTTATCGCGCTATCTTGCGCACCTCATCGCACTATTTTGTGCACATTACTTGCATTTTTGCATTCATTTTAGCGCAGTATTTTGCGCTGTGACCATTACTTGCTTTTTCCAGGCATTTTAGCGTGCAATCTTGCGCACCTCATCGCACTGTTTTGTGTACCTTACTTGCGTTTTGCATGCATTTTATTGCGCTATCTTGCGCACCTCATCGCACTGTTTTGTGCACGTTACTTGCATTATACGTGCTTTTGTCGTGCTATTTTGGGCATCGCGCAATTTTGCGATGTGACCTTTTCTTGCATTCTCCATGCATTTTATCGCGCTATCATGCGCACGTCATCGCACTGTTTTGTGCACATTACTTGCATTTTGCATGCATTTTGTCGCGTTATGTTGCGCACCTCATAGCACTGTTTTGTGCACATTACTTGCATTTTGCATGCATTTGTCACTCTATTTTGCGCATCGTGCTATTTTGCGCTGTGACCATTTCTTGCATTTCGCATGCATTTTATCGCGCTATGTTGGGCACCTTGTCGCACTGTTTTGTGCACATTACTTGCATTTTACATGCATTTTGTCGCGCTATCTTGCGCACCTCATTGCACTATTTTGTGCACATTACTTGCATTTTGTCGCGCTATCCTGCGCTGTGACCAATGCATTTTGCATGCATTTTATCGCGATATCATGCGCATCTCATCGCACTGTTTTGTGCACATTACTTGCATTTGGCATGCTTTTTGTCGCGCTATCTTACGCACCTCATCGCATTGTTTTGTGCACATTACTTGCATTTGGCATGCTTTTTGTCGCGCTATCTTACGCACCTCATCGCATTGTTTTGTGCACATTACTTGCATTTTGCATGCATTTTGTCGCGCTATCTTACGCACCTCATCGCATTGTTTTGTGCACATTACTTGCATTTTGCATGGAATTGTCGCGCTGTTTTGCGCGTCGCCCTATTTTGCGTAGTGACCATTTCTTGCATTTTGCATGCATTTTATCGCGCTATCATGCGCACCTCATCGCACTCTTTTTGCACATTACTTGCATTTTGCATGCATTTGTCACGCTATTTTGCGCATCGCGCTATTTTGCTCTGTGACCATTTCTTGCGTTTTGCATGCATGTTATCGCGATATCTTGCGCATCTTATCGCACTGTTTTGTGCACATTACTTGCGTTTTGCATGTATTTTGTCGCGGTATCTTGCGCACCTCTTCGCACTATTTTCTGCACATTACTTGCATTTTGTTTGCATTTTATAACGCTATTTTTGGCTATGACCATTACTTGCACTTTCCATACATCTTATCGAGCTATCTTGCACACCTCATCGCACTATTTTGTGCACATTACTTGCTTTTTACATGCATTTGTCACGCTATTTTGTGCATCACGCTATTTTGCTCTGTGACCATTTCTTGCATTTTTCATGCATTTTATGGTGATATCTTGCGCACCTCATCGCACTGTTTTGTGCACATTACTTGCATTTTGCATGCATTTTGTCGCGCTATCTTGCGCACCTCATCGCATTGTTTTCTGCACATTACTTGCATTTTGCATGCAATTGTCGCGCTATTTTGCGCGTCGCGCTATTTTTCGTAGTGACCATTTCTTGCATTTTGCATGCATTTTATCGCGCTATCTTGCGCACCTCATCGCACCCTTTTTGCACATTACTTGCATTTTGCATGCATTTGTCCCGCTATTTTGCGCATCGCGCTATTTTGCTCTGTGACCATCTCTTGCATTTTGCATGTATTTTATCGCGATATCATGCGCATCTCATCGCACTGTTTTGTGCACATAACTTGCGTTTTGCATGCATTTTGTCGCGCTATCTTGCGCACCTCATCGCACTATTTTGTGCACATGCATTTTGCATGCATTTTATCGCGCTATCTTGCGCATCGCGCTATTTTGCGCTCTGACCATTACTTGTATATTCCATGCATTTTATCGCGCTATCTTGCGCACCTCATCGCACTGTTTTGTGCATATTGCTTGCATTTTCCATGCATTTTATCGCACTATCTTGCGCAACTCATCGCACAATTTTGAGCATACAACTTGCATTTTGCATGCATTTTATCGCGCTATCTTGCGCACCTCATCGCACTCTTTTGTGCCCATTACTTGCATTTTGCATGCATTTGTCACGCTATTTTGCGCATCGCGCTATTTTGCTCTGTGACCATTTCTTGCATTTTGCATACATTTTATCACGCTATCTTGTGCACCACATCGCACTGTTTTGGGCACATTACTTGCATTTTCCATGCATTTTGGCGTCGCTCTATTTTTCGTAGTGACCATTTCTTGCATTTTGCATGCATTTTATCGCGCTATCTTGCATTTTGCATCGCACCCTTTTTGCACATTACTTGCATTTTGCATGCAATTGTCGCGCTATTTTGCGCGTCGCGCTATTTTTCGTAGTGACCATTTCTTGCATTTTGCATGCATTTTATCGCGCTATCTTGCGCACCTTATCGCACCCTTTTTGCACATTACTTGCATTTTGCATGCATTTGTCACGCTATTTTGCGCATCGCGCTATTTTGCTCTGTGACCATTTCTTGCATTTTGCATGCATTTTATCGCGATATCATGCCCATCTCATCGCACTGTTTTGTGCACATAACTTGCGTTTTGCTTGCATTTTGCATGCAATTGTCGCGCTATTTTGCGCGTCGCGCTATTTTTCGTAGTGACCATTTCTTGCATTTTGCATGCATTTTATCGCGCTATCATGCGCATCTCGTCGCACTGTTTCGTGCACATTACTTGCAGTTGGCATGCATATTGTCGCGCTATCTTGCGCACCTCCTCGCACTATTTTGTGCACATTACTTGCATTTTGCATGCATTTGTCGCGCTATTTTGCGCTGTGACCATTACTTGCATTTTCCACGCACTTTATGACGCTATCTTGCGCACCACATCGCACTGTTTTATGCACATTAGTTGCATTTTGCATGCATTTTGTCGCGTTATTTTGCGCATCGCGCTATTTTGCGGTGTGACCAATACTTGCATTTTCCTTGCATTTTGCATGCATTTTGTCGCGCTATCTTACGCACCTCATCGCATTGTTTTGTGCACATTACTTGCATTTTGCATGCAATTGTCGTGCTATTTTGCGTGTCGCCCTATTTTGCGTAGTGACCATTTCTTGCATTTTGCATGCATTTTATCGCGTTATCATGCGCACCTCATCGCACTCTTTTTGCACATTACTTGCATTTTGCATGCATTTGTCACGCTATTTTGCGCATCGCGCTATTTTGCTCTGTGACCATTTCTTGCATTTTGCATGCATGTTATCGTGATATCTTGCGCATCTTATCGCACTGTTTTGTGCACATTACTTGCGTTTTGCATGCATTTTGTTGCGTTATCTTGCGCACCGCATCGCACTGTTTTGTGCACATTACTTGCATTTTGCATGCATTTGTCGCGCTATTTTGCGCGTCGCGCTATTT
>NW_021026972.1:816703-829722 GCF_004153795.1 Camellia sinensis
TTATTTTGCGCTGGACATACTTGCATTTATTTTATCGCGCTATCTTGGCGCACCTCATCGCACTGTTTTGGTGACATTACTTGAATTTTCAGCATTCAGTTTGATGCTAATGTTGCGCACCTTCATCGCACTGTTTGTGCCACATTCTCTGCATTTTGCCATGCATGTCGTGTACTTTTTGCGCATACGCGCTATTTTATCATCGTAGTGACCGTTTCTTGCATTTTTGAGCAGTTTTTTAATCGCGACTATCTATGTGCGCACCATCGCACCATTTTGAGCATAAACTTGCATTGATGGCATTTGTCACCGCTTGTTGTGCGCATCGCGGCCTATTTTGCTGCTGTGACCATTGCTTGGCATTTTGCATGTATTTTATCGCGCTATCATGCGCACCTTCATCGCACTGTTTTTGTGCACACAACTTCTAGTTTTGCATGCATTTTGTTGCGCTATCTTGGCACCCTCATCGCACTATAGTTTTGCACATACTTGCATTGCATGCATTGTCGGCTATTTTTGCGCATCGCGCTGTTGGACCTTACTTGCATTTTCCATGCATTTTTATCGCGCTATCTTGGCAACCTCATCGCACTTTTGTGCACATACTTGCCTTCCATGCATTGCTCTATTTGCGCATCGCGCTATTTGCTGTGACCATTCTGATTTTATGATTGTATCCGCTATCTGCGCACTCTGCGCACTGTTTCGTGCACATTACTTGATTGCATTGCATTTTGTCGCTATCTTGCGCACCTCACTCACTTTTTGTGCACTACTGCATTTGATGCAATGTCGCCATATTTTGCGCTTGACATTTCTTGCTTTCACGCATTTTACTGCGCTATTCTGCGCACCACATCGCACTTTTTGATGCACAATTGTATTTGCAATTATCGCATGATTTGTCGCGTATTTTGCGCATCGCGCTATTTGCTGTGTTTGTATTCGCTGCTGACCAATCATTCGCACTTTTTGTGCACATGCTTCATTTGCATTGCATTTTTGTTCGCGCTATCTTGCGCACCTCATCGCCATTTTTTGTGCACATTACTTGCATTTTTGCATGCATTTGTCGCGCTATTTTTGCGCTTCGCTCAGTTGACCTTTCTTGCATTTTCCACGCATTTATCGGCGCTATCTTGCCACCACATCGCACTTTTATGCACATTACTTGCATTTTGCATGCATTTTGTCCGCTTATTTTGCGCATCGCGCTATTTTTGCCTGTGACCATTCTTGCATTTGCATGCTTTTATCGCGATATCATGCCATTCTCATCGCACTGTTTTGCACATACTTGCGTTTTGCATGCATTTTTTGTCGCGCTATCTTGCGCACCTCATCGCACTATTTTGTGACACATTACTTGCATTTTGTGCATGCATTTTATCGCTATATTTGCGCACCCATCGTGACCATTTTTGCACTTTGATTTTTCATGCATTTTGTCGCGCTATCTTGCGCACGCTCATCACTTTTTGGTTGCGCACATTTACTTTCCATGTTTTGCATGCATTTGTCACGCTATTTTGCGCATCGCGATCTATTTTGCTCTGTGACCATTTTTGCATTTTGTATGCATTTTTATTCGTCAATATCTTGCGCGCATTTCCTCATTTTTTCTCCCGCACACTATTTTGTGCACATTACTGTGCATTTTGCATGCATTTTGTCGCGCTATCTTCGCACCTCATCGTACATTGTTTAGTGCACATTACTTTGCATTTTGCATGCAATTGTCGCTATTTTGCGCCCTATTTTGCGTTGCTGACCATTTCTTGCATTTTGCTCATTGGCATTTGTCATCGCCGTTTATCATTGCTGGCCGCCATCGCACTTTTTGTGCACATTACTTGTATTTTGCATGCATTTTGTCGCTATTTGCCGCATCGCGCTATTTTGGCTTGTGACCATTTCTTTGCATTTTGCATGCATTTATCGTGATATCTTGCGCATTTATGGCGCCTGTTTTGTGCACAATTACTTGCATTTTGCATGTTTTGTCGCTATCTTGGCACCTCATCGCCTGTTTTTGTGCACTATTACTTGCATTTTGCTTGCATTTTGCAATCCGCTATTTTCCTGCTGTGACCAATTACTTGCCATTTTCCATGCATTTATTATCGCGCATATCTTGCACTATCTCACATTTTTGCCACTACTTTCTTTTTGCACAGTTACTTGCTTTTGTTACATTGCATTTGCACGCTATTTTGGCATCACGCTATTTTGCATGCGCTGATGACCAATTTCTTGCATTTTGCATGCATTTTATCGGCTATCCTGCCGCACCCATCGCTACTGTTTTGTGCACATTACTTGCATTTTGCATGCATTTTGTTACGCTATCTTGCGCCCTCCATCACATTGTTTTGTGCACCATTACTTGCATTTTCCATGCATATCGCGCTACATTAGTCGCACTATTTTTGTTGACCATTTCTTGCATTTGCATGCATTTTATCGCACTTATCTTGCGACCTCATCGCACTTTTTGCACATTGACTTGCCATTTGCATGCATTTGTCACGCTATTTTGCGCATTCCGCTATTTTGCTCTGGACCATTACTTTGCATTTCTGCATTTCTGATGTTCGCATATCTCATGCGCACTCAGCTCGCACAAGTTTTGTGCAACATGACTGCATTTTGCATGCATTTTTTGCGACTATCTTGCGCCACCTATCGCATCTATTTGTGCACATTACTTGCATTTTGCAGGTTGCCATTTTGATCGCGCTATTTTGCTCAGTGACCGTATACTTGCATTTTCAGCATTTTTTTGTCGCCTATCTTGCGCCACCTCGTTCGCATTATTTTGTCGCACATTACTTTGCATTTTGTGTTCCCCGCTTATGGTACTTGCCATTCGCCACTATTTTGCGCCTCTGACCATTTACTTGATTATTGCATCATTTATCGCGCGAATCTTGCGCACCTCATCGCACTGTTTTCGTTGCAAATTAGCTTGCTATTTTGCATGGCATTTATTGTCCGCTATCTAGCGCCTCACATCGCACTGTTTTCGTTCGCACTTACTTGCATTTTGCTATGCATTGTGCCGCTTATTTGTGCGCTTTCTGTGCACACCTTTCTTTGCAGTTTGTGCATGCATTTTATCTGCTATCTTGGCACCATCATCGCACTGTTTTGTGCACATTCTACTTGCATTTTCCATGCATTTGTCGCGCTATCTTGCGCCACCGATCCCTATTTTTGCAATTACTTGCATTTTGCTATGCATTTGTCGCGCCATTTTGTCGCAGCGCGCTTAGTTTTGCGCTGTTGACCATTGTCCTGGGATGTTGCGATGCCTTTATTCGCGCTATCTTGGATTTTGCCATCCTTTTTTCGGCGTATCTTGCGCACCTCATCGCACTGTTTTCTGCACATTACTTGCATTTGGCCTACATTTTGTCGCGCTATCTTGCGCACCACATCGCACTATTTTGTGCACGTTACTTGCGTTTTCCATGCATTTTGTCGCGCTATGTTGCGCACCTCATCGCACTGTTTTGTGCACATTACTTGTATTTTGCATGCATTTGTCGCGCTATTTTGCGCTGAGACCATTTCTTGCATTTTGTATGCATTATGTCGCGCTATCTTGCACACCTCATCGCACTGTTTTGTGCACAATACTTGCATTTTGCATGCATTTGTCGCGCTATTTTGCGCATCGCGCTATTTTGCCCTATGACCATTTCTTGCATTTTGCATGCATTTTATCGCACTATCTTGCGCACCTCATCGCACTAATTTGTGCAGATTACTTGCATTTTGCATGCATTTTATCGCGCTATTTTGCGCATCGTGCTATTTTGCTCTGTGACCATTGCTTGCATTTTCCATGCATTTTATCGCGCTATCTTGCGCACCTCATCGCACTGTTTTTGTGCACATTACTTGCGCTTTGCATGCATTTTGTCGCGCTATCTTGCGCAACTCATCGCACTGTTTTGTGCACATTACTTGCATTTTACATGCATTTGTCGCGCTATTTTGCGCATCACGCTATTTCGCGCGGTGACCATTTCTTGCATTTTCCATGCATTTTATCGCGCTATATTGCGCACCTCATCGCACTGTTTTGTGCACAATACTTGCATTTTGCATGCATTTTATCGCACTATCTTGCGCACCTCATCCCACTATTTTGTGCACATTACTTGCATTTTGCATGCATTTTACCGTGTTGTTTTGCGCTGTGACTATTTCTTGCATTTTCCTTGCATTTTATCGCGCTATATTGCGCACCTCATCGCACTGTTTTGTGCACATTACTTGCATTTTGCATGCATTTTGTCGCGCTATCTTGCGCACCTCATCGCACTATTTTGTGCACATTACTTGCATTTTGCATGCATTTATCGCGCTATTTTGCGCATCGCGCTATTTAACGCTGTGACCATTTTTTGCATTTTGCATGCCTTTTATCGCACTATCTTGCGCAACTCATCGTACAGTTTTGTGCATAATAATTGCATTTTGCATGCATTTCACCGCGCGATTTTGCGCATCGCGCTATTTTGCGTTGTGACCATTACTTGCATTTTCCATGCATTTTATCGCACTATCTTGCGCACCTCATCGCACTGTTTTGTGCCATTACTTGCATTTTGCATGAGTTTGTCACACTATTTTGCGCATCGCGCTATTTCTCTATGTGACCGTTTCTTGCATTTTGCATGCATTTTATCGCACTATCTTGCGCAACTCATCACACAATTTTGAGCATACAACTTGCATTTTGCATGCATTTTATCGCGCTGTTTTGCGCATCGCGCAATTTTGCGCTGTGACCATTGCTTGCATTTTCCATGCATTTTATCGCGCTATCTTGCGCAACTCATCGCACTGTTTTGTGCACAATGCTTACGTTTTGCATTCATTTTGTTGCGCTATCTTGCGCACCTCATCGCATTGTTTTGTGCACATTACTTGCATTTTGCATGCATTTGTCGCGCTATTTTGCGCATCGCGCTATTTTGTGCTGTGACCGTTTCTTGCATTTTCCACGCATTTTATCGCTCTATCTTGCGTACCTCATCGCACTTTTTTGTGCACAATACTTGCCTTTCGCATGCATTTCTTGCTCTATTTTACGCATCGCGCTATTTAGAACTGTGACCAATTCTTGCATTTTGCATGCATTTTATCGCGCTATCATGCGCATCTCGTCGCACTGTTTCGTGCACATTACTTGCAGTTTGCATGCATATTGTCGCGGTATCTTGCGCACCTTCTCGCACTATTTTGTGCACATTTCGTCGCACTGTTTCGTGCACATTACTTGCAGTTTGCATGCATATTGTCGCGCTATCTTGCGCACCTCCTTGCACTATTTTGTGCACATTACTTGCATTTTGCATGCATTTGTCGCTCTATTTTGCGCTGTGACCATTACTTGCATTTTCCACGCATTTTATGACGCTATCTTGCGCACCACATCGCACTGTTTTATGCACATTAGTTGCATTTTGCATGCATTTTGTCGCGTTATTTTGCGCATCGTGCTATTTTGCGGTGTGACCATTACTTGCATTTTCCATCCATTTTTCATGCATTTTTTCGCGCTATCTGGCGCACCTCATCGCACTGTTTTGTGCACATTACTTGCATTTTGCATGCATTTTATTGCGGTATCTTGCGCACCTCATCGTACTATTTTGTGCACATTACTTGCACTTTGCATGCATTTGTCGCGTTATCATGCGCACCTTATCGTACTGTTTCGTGCACACTACTTGCATTTTGCATGCATTTGTCGCGCTATTTTGCGCATCGCGCTACTTTGCGCTGTGACCATTTCTTGCATTTTGCATGCATTTTATCGAGCTATCTTGCGCACCTCATCGCACTGTCTTGTGCACATTACTTGCATTTTCCATGCATTTGTTCGCGCTATCTTGCGCACCTCATCGTACTATTTTGTGCACATTACTTGTATTTTTCATGCATTTGTCGCGCTATCTTGCGCACCTCATCGTAATATTTTATGCACATTACTTGCATTTTGCATGCATTTGTCGCGCTATTTGGCGCTGTGACCGTTACTTGCATTTTCCATGCATTTTGTCCCGCTATCTTGCGTGCCTCATCGCACTGTTTTGTGCACATTACTTGTATTTTGCATGCATTTCTCGCGCTATTTTGCACATCGCGCTATTTTGCGCTGTGACCATTTCTTGCATTTTGCATGCATTTTATCGCGATATCTTGCGCACCTTATCACACTGTTTTTTGCACAATACTTGCATTTTGCATGCATTTTATCGCACTATCTTGCGCACCTCATCGCATTGTTTTGTGCACATTACTTGCATTTTGCATGCATTTGTGGCGCTATTTTGCGATGTGACCATTACTTGCATTTTCCATGCATTTTATCGCGCTATCTTGCGCACCTCATTGTACTGTTTTGGTGCACATTACTTGCGTTTTGCATGCATTTTGTCACGCTATCTTGCGCACCTCATCGCACTGTTTTGTGCACATTACTTGCATTTTGCATGCTTATGTCGCGCTATTTTGCGCACTTCATCGCACTATTTTGCGCTTTGACCATTTCTTGCATTTTGCATGCCTTTTATCGCACTGTCTTACACAACTCATCGCATTTTTTTGTGCTTAATAGTTGAATTTTGAATGCATTTTATCACTCTATTTTGCGCATTGCGCTATTTTGCGCTGTGACCATTACTTGCATTTTCCATGCATTTTATCGCGCTATCTTGCGCACCTCACCGCACAATTTTGTGCACATTGCTTGCATTTTGCATGCATTTTGTCGCACTATCTTGCCCACCTCATCGCACTGTTTTGTGCACATTACTTGCATTTTGCATGCGTTTGCCACGATATTTTGCGCATCACGCTATTTTGCTCTGTGACCGTTTGTTGCATTTTGCATGCATTTTATTGCGCTATCTTGCGCACCTCATCGCACTATTTTGTGCACATTACTTGCATTTTGCCCGCATTTTATCGCGCTACTTTGCGCATCGCACTATTTTGCGCTGTGACCATTTCTTGGATTTTGCATTCATTTTATCGCGCAATCTTGCGCACCTCATCGCACTGTTTCGTGCAAATTACTTGCATTTTGCATGCATTTTATTGCGCTATCTAGCGCACCTCACCGCACTGTTTTGTGCACCTTACTTGCATTTTGCATGCATTTGTCGCGCTATTTTGCGCATCGCGCTATTTTGCACTGTGACCATTTCTTGCATTTTGCATGCATCTTATCGTGCTATCTTGCGCACCACATCGCACTGTTTTGTGCACATTACTTGCATTTTGCATGCATTTGTCGTGCTATTTTGCGCTGTGACCATTTCCTGCATTTTGCATGCATTTTATCGCGCTATCTTGCGCACCTCATCGCACTGTTTTGTGCACAGTACTTGCATTTTGCGTGCATTTGTCGCGCTATTTTGTGCTGTGACCATTTCTTGCATTTTGCATGCATTTTATCGCGCTATCTTGCGCACCTCATCGCACTGTTTTGTGCACATTACTTGCATTTTGCATGCATTTTATCGCACTATCTTGCGCACCTCATCGCACTATTTTGTGCACATTACCCGCATTTTGCATGCATTTTATCGCGCTATTTTGCGCTGTGACTATTACTTGAATTTTCCATGCATTTTATCGCGCTATCTTGCGCACCTCATCGCACTGTTTTGTGCACACTGCTTGTGTTTTGCATGCATTTTGTCGCGCTATCTTGCGCACCGCGTCGCACTGTTTTGTGCACATTACTTGCGTTTTGCATGCATTTGTCGCGCTATTTTGCGCATCGCGCTATTTTGTGCTGTGGCCATTTCTTGCATTTTGCATGCATTTTATCGCGATATCTTGCGCACCTCATCTCCCTGTTTTTTGCACAATACTTGCATTGTGCATGCATTTTATCGCCGTATCTTGCGCACCTCATCGCACTATTTTGTGCACATTACTTGCATTTTGCATGCATTTTATCGTGCTATTTTGCGCTGTGACCATTACTTGCACTTTCCACGCATTTTATCGCGCTATTTTGCGCACCTCATCGCACTGTTTTGTGCAGATTACTTGCATTTTGCATGCATTTTGTCGCACTATTTTGAGTTCCTCATCGCACTGTTTTGTGCGCATTACTTGCATTTTGCATGCATTTGTCGCGCTATTTTGCGCATCGCGCTATTTTGGGTTGTGACCATTTGTCGCATTTTGCATGCCATTTATCGCACTATCTTGCGCAACTCATCGCACTGTTTTGTGCTTAATACTTGCATTTTGCATGCATTTTATCGCGATATTTTGCGCATCGCGCTATTTTGCGCTGTGACAATTACTTGCATTTTCCATGCATTTTATCGCGCTATCTTCCGCACCTCATCACACTGTTTTGTGCACCGTTTCTTGCATTTTGCATGCATTTTATAGCACTATCTTGCGCACCTCATCGTATTATTCTGTGCACATTACTTGCATTTTGCCTGCATTTTAACGCGCTACTTTGCGCATCGCGCTATTTTGCGCTGTGACCATTTCTTGCATTTTGTATTCATTTTATCGCGCAATCTTGCGCACCTCATCGCACTGTTTCGTGCAAATTACTTGAATTTCGCATGCATTTTATTGCGCTATCTAGCGCAACTCATCGCACTATTTTGTGCACGTTATTTGCATTTTGCATGCATTTGTCGCGCTATTTTGCGCATCGCGCTATTTTGCGCTGTGACCATTTCTTGCATTTTGCATGCATTTTATCGCACTATCTTGCGCACCTCATCGCACTATTTTGTGCACATTACTGGCATTTTGCATGCATTTTATCGCGCTATTTTGCTCATCGCGCTATTATGCGCTGTGACTGTTACTTGCATTTTCCGTGAATTTTATCGCGCTATCCTCATCGCACTGTTTTCTGCACAATACTTGCATTTTGCATGCATTTTATCGCACTATCTTGCGCACCTCATCAAACTATTTTGTGCACATTACTCGCATTTTGCATGCATTTTATCACGCTCTTTTGCGCTGTGAGCATTTCTTACATTTTGCATGCATTTTATCGCGCTATCTTACGCACCTCATCGCACTGTTTTTTGCACATTACTTGCATTTTCAGTGCATTTTGTCGCGCTATCTTGCGCACCTCATCGTACCATTTTGTGCACATCACTTGCATTTTGCGTGCATTTGCCGCCATATTTTGCGCTATGACCATTACTTGCGTTTTGCATGCATTTTGTCGCGCTATCTTGCGCACCTCATCGCACTGTTTTGTGCACATTACTTGCATTTTGCATGCATTTGTCACGCTATTTTGTGCATCGCGCTATTTTACGCTGTGACCATTTCTTGCATTCTGCATGCATTTTATCGCGCTATCTTGCGCACCTCATCGTACTGTTTTGTGCACAATACTTGCATTGTGCATGCATTTTATCGCACTATCTTGCGCACCTCATCGTACTACTTTGTGCACAATACTTTCATTTTGCATGCATGTTATCGTGCTATTTTGCGCTGCGATCATTACTTGCATTTTCCATGCATTTTATCGCGCTATCTTGCGCACCTCATCGCACTGTTTTGTGCACATTACTTGCATTTTGCATGTATTTTGTCGGGCTATCTTGTGCACCGCCTCGCACTATTTTGTGCACATTACTTGCATTTTGCATGCATTTGTCGCGCTATTTTGCGCATCGCGCTATTTTGCACTGTGACCATTTCTTGCATTTTGCATGCCTTTTATCGCACTGTCTTGCGCTACTCATCCCACTATTTTGAGCATAATACTTGCATTTTGCCTGCATTTTATCGCACTATCTTGCGCACCTCATCACACTATTTTGTGCACATTACTTGCGTTTTGCATACATTTAGTCACGCTATCTTGCGCACCTCATCGCACTGTTTTGTGCACATTACTTGCATTTTGCATGCATTTGTCACGCTATTTTGCGCATCGCGCTATTTTGCTCTGTGTCCGTTTCTTGCATTTTGCATGCATTTTATAGTACTATCTTGCGCACCTCATCGCAATATTTTGTGCACATTACTTGCATTTTGCCTGCATTTTATCGCGCTACTTTGCGCATCGCGCTATTTTGTGCTGTGACCATTACTTGCATTTTCCATGCATTTTATCGCGCAATCTTGCACACCTCATCGCGTTGTTTTGTGCACATTACTTAAATTTTGCATGCATTTTGTTGCGCTATCTTGCGCACCTCATCGCACTGTTTTGTGCACATTACTTGCATTTTCCGTGCATTTGTCGCGCTATTTTGCGCATCGCGCTATTTTGCGCTGTGACCATTTGTTGCATTTTGCATGCATTTTATCGCGCTATCTTGCGTACCTCATCGCACTGTTTTGTGCACAATACTTGCATTTTGCATGCATTTGTCGCGCTATGTTGCGCGCCTCATCGCACTGTTTTGTTCACATTACTTGCATTTTGCATGCATTTTATCACGGTATTTTGCGCATTGCGCTATTTTGCACTGTGACCATTACTTACATTTTCCACGCATTTTATCGCGCTATCTTGCACACCTCATCGCACTGTTTTGTGCACATTACTTGCGTTTTGCACGCATTTTGTCGCGCTATCTTGCGCGCCTCATCGCACTGTTTTGTTCACATTACTTGGATTTTGAAAACATTTTATTGCGCTATTTTGCGTATCGCGCTATTTTGCGCTGTGACCATTACTTGCATTTTCCAAGCAATTTATCGCGCTATCTTGCGCACTTCATCGCACTGTTTTGTGCACATTACTTGTGTTTTGCATGCATTTTGTCGCGCCATCCAGCGCACCTCATCGCACTGTTTTGTTCACATTACTTGCATTTTGCATGCATTTTATCGCGCTATTTTTCGCATCGCGCTATTTTGTGCTTTGACCATTACTTTCATTTTCCATGCATTTTATCGCGCTATCTTGCGCACCTCATCGCACTGTTTGTGCACATTACTTGCGTCTTGCATGCATTTTGTCGCGCTATCTTGCGCTCCTCATCGCACTGTTTTGTTCACATTACTTGCATTTTGCCTGGATTTTATCGCGCTACTTTGCGCATCGCGCTATTTTGTGCTGCGACCATTACTTGCATTTTCCATGCATTTTATCGCGCAATCTTGGACACCTCATCGCGTTGTTTTGTGCACATTACTTGCATTTTGCATGCATTTTGTTGCGCTATCTTGCGCACCTCATCGCACTGTTTTGTGCACATTACTTGCATTTTCCATGCATTTGTCGCGCTATTTTGCGCATCGCGCTATTTTGCGCGGTGACCATTTGTTGCATTTTGCATGCATTTTATCGCGCTATCTTGCGTACCTCATCGCACTGTTTTGTGCACAATACTTGCATTTTGCATGCATTTGTCGCGCTATTTTGCGCATCGCGCTATTATGCGCTGTGACCATTTCTTGCATTTTGCATGCATTTTATCGTGCTATCTTGCGCACCTCATCGCACTGTTTTGTGCACATTAGTTGCATTTTCCATGCATTTTGTTGCGCTATCTTGCGCCCCTCATCGTACTGTTTTGTGCACATTACTTGCATTTTGCATGCATTTGTCGCGCTATTTTGCGCATCGCGCTATTTTGCGCTGTGACCATTATTTCATTTTTCATGCATTTTATCGTGCTATCTTGCGCACCTCGTCGCACTATTTTGTGCACATTAGTTGCATTTTCCATGCATTTTGTCGCGCTATCTTGCGCCCCTCATCGTACTGTTTTGTGCACATTACTTGCATTTTGCATGCATTTGTCGCGCTATTTTGCGCATCGCGCTATTTTGCACTGTGACCGTTACTTGTATTTTCCATGCATTTTATCGCGCTATCTTGCGCACCTAATCGCACTATTTTGTGCGCATTACTTGCGTTTTGCATGCATTTTGTCGCGCTGTCTTGCGCGCCTCATCGGACTATTTTGTTCACATTACTTGCATTTTGCAAGCATTTTATCGCGCTATTTTGCGTATCGCGCTATTTTGCGCTGTGGCCATTACTTGCATTTTCCAAGCATTTTATCGCGCTAAATTACGCACCTCATCGCACTGTTTTGTGCACATTACTTGCGTTTTGCAAGCAATTTGTCGCGCCATCTTGCGCTCCTCATCGCACTATTTTGTTCAGATTACTTGCATTTTGCATGCATTTTATCGCGCTATTTTCCGCATCGCGCTATTATGTGCTGTGACCATTACTTGCATTTTCCATGCATTTTATCGTGCTATCTTGCGCACCTCATCGCACTGTTTTGTGCACATTACTTGTGTTTTGCATGAATTTTGTGGCGCTATCTTGCGCACCTCATCGCACCGTTTTGTTCACATTGCTTGCATTTTGCATGCATTTTATCGCGCTATTTTGCGCATTGCGCTATTTTGCGCTGTGACCATTACTTACATTTTCCGTGCATTTTATCGCCCTATCTTGCGCACCTCATCACACTGTTTGGTGCACATTACTTGCGTTTTGCATGCATTTTGTCGCGCTATCTTGCGCGCCTCATCGCACTGTTTTGTTCACATTACTTGCATTTTGCATGCATTTTATCGCGCTATTTTGCGCATTGCGCTATTTTGCGCTGTGACCATTACTTACATTTTCCATGCATTTTATCGCGCTATCTTGCGCACCTCATCGCACTGTTTTGTGCACATTACTTGCGTTTTACATGCATTTTGTCGCGCTATCTTGTGCATCTCATCGCACTGTTTTGTTCACATTACGTGCATTTTGCATGCATTTTATCGCGCTATTTTGCGCATTGCGCTATTTTGCGCTGTGACCATTACTTACATTTTCCATGCATTTTATTGCGCTATCTTGCGCACCTCATCGCACTGTTTTGTGCACATTACTTGCGTTTTGCATGCATTTTGTCACGCTATGTTGCGCGCCTCATCGCACTGTTTTGTTCACATTACTTGCATTTTGCATGCATTTTATCGCGCTACCTTGCGCACCTCATCGCACAGTAATA
>NW_021026972.1:833440-861405 GCF_004153795.1 Camellia sinensis
CCACACCACAAAAAAAAAAGAAAAAGAGAAGGATTAACGAAAATGGGTTTTCCCCAAAAAAAAATGGGAAGGGTTTTTTTTTTTTTTGCGAGTTTTTGTTTTTCAAAAGAAGAGAGCAAAGTTACAAAGTGACAAAAAAAAGAACTTTCCCCAATTTGATATACCGCAATAAACTGCACGAGCCTTCACCAAACCAACCCCCTCGAAGCATCAGACATACAGTTGACACGGCTCGAGCTCACAATTGACCTCCCTCTTAGAAGTTTTGCAAACTGCAGAAACCACCTCGAACGACTAAAGGAGCGCTCGAGCACAAAGGATCACTCCACTTCCAGAAGTTTATTAGACCTTAAAAAAAGTACGGGAGAACCCCAAAGACGACTTCGAGTGACAAAACACTAATCGAACAAACAAGAAAGAAACAGAAAGCAATTTTCTTGAAAAACTAACTCCCAACCTATTCACAACACAACAAATAACTCCAACAACTAAATCTGAATAACAACAAGATAAGGAGTATAAACAACAGTAAAAAGTATTGGAACCCGGACCAAAAACATGAAAGGGTCAGGTTTAACCCATGCTAATATAATCTTTCCCCTATAAGAAATTTTGTCCCCAAAATTAAAATCAAAGACCAATCACACATTATTCCAATTGCAAATAATAACTCATGTTAGAAACGTGTTAAAACATGGCCATTCAACCTAAGGACACTACCGTTTTAAATCTACAAAACATTATAACGTTTATATATTACAACATAATGGAATTTTTAATACAAAACTCAAACACCAACAAACAGGTCCGGATACTTCTCACGGACTTTGGCTCACATTCCCAAGTTGCCTCCTAACTCCATGTGTTGCCACAACACCTTAACCAATGGGATAGTCTGCCCCAAGACTTGATCCCGAGTATCTAACACTTGAACCGACCTCTCTTCATACGAGCGTCCTCATCTACCTCTAAATCGGTCTAATCCAGCATGTGTGAAGGATCAGACTCATACAGATATGAAACATGTCATGAACCCCATAAAGTTAGGGCGGTAGGGCCAAACAGTAAGCAGTAAGCAGTAAGCTACCTCCCCAGTTTGCTCTAGAATTCTCAAAGGACTTAATGAACCTAGGAAACAACTTCCCAAATCTCATCAAACCCTACCTCGGCAAGATCTTAAGAAACACATGATCCTCCACCTCAAAAGATAGAGCCTCCTCCTATGACCGTCATAGCTTTTTTGATGACTCTAAGCTGAAGCCGACCTCTTACGAATAAGTGCAACCTTCTCTATCATTTGCCGACCAATTTTGGACCTAACATATATGTGTCACCCACCTTGGCCCAACACACAAGAGATCTACACAATCAGACATAGAGGGCCTTAAAAGGTACCAAACCAATACTCCTGAAACTTTATTATAGGCAAATTCACCAAAGGCAAACGCCTCTCCCATGACCCTTTAAAATCGAGAACGTAAGCCCAGGCATGTCCTCGAAAATCTGAATGGTGGGCTCAAACTACTCGTCAATCTGAGGATGATAAGTAGAGCTAAAAGTTAACTTAATGCCCAAGGCACCCTGTAGGCTCTGCCACAACCAAGTCGTGAAATGTGGATCCTCATCCGAGACGATAGTCACTGGGACCCTATGAAGTCACACTATATCTCTAACATGTAGATCAACAAGGTAGTTTACTGAATCACTCGTGTGCATAGGTATAAAGTGTGTAGATTGGTTAACTGGCGACAACTACCCACACAGCATCATTACCCCCATTGAGTCCTCAGAAGACCCACAATAAAATCCATTGTGACATGTTCCCACTTCCACTCGGCTGTAGGTAAGGGTTGCAAGAAACCGCTGGTCGTTGATGCTCGACCTTTATTTGTTGACAACTAAAGCACCTCGAAACAAACAAAGCTACATCTCTCTCATTTCCCTCCACCAAAACTGGCGACTAAGATCGTGATATATCTTTGTGCCTCTCGGGTGTGTCCAAGCGTTAATGGTAGAACTCTCAGAGTACCTCATCTCTATAAGATTCTGGCACAAAAAGGCAATTTTGACATCTCATACTTGCATCTAAATGAACATTCAAGCCATTCTCTTCTTTCCACTGGAGATCTTCCCTCGGATAGCCTCTATTTTGTGATCACACTATTGTGCCTCTATAACCCAGCTAACTAAGGTAGGCTGTGCAATTGCGGTAAATAAAGTGCCAACTCAACGGACTCGCCCAGGTACAAGTCAAATTCATTGATGGCACCAACATCTCCCACTCCCGGATGGCAATACTTGTTACTCACAGATTTCCTACTCGAGGCGTCAACCACTACATTCCCTAGATGTAATGCAACTCAAAATTGTAAACCTCCATAAACTCTATCCATCTCTTCTGTCTCAAATTCAAGTCTTTCTATGAGAATCGATATTTCAGACTTTTGTGATCGAAAATTTCTCCCCGTGCAAGTAATGTGTCACGCACCCATCCCGTCCCTAGTAGAATGGTGTCGTGATGCCAGTAATCCGAGATTACCGAAGGCCAACTTACAAAGTCACACACAATCAGAGTATACATATGGGGCTTACATGTGCAGAAGAAATAAATTTGAACTTGAACAAGCCATAAGAATTGTGCTAGATCAAATTAAATGACAATACATCTTAATTAGTTTACAACTTGGATACAAATAAATAAAGTACAAAATACATCTTGATCAAAAGGCTTCTCAGCCGACATATACAAAAGAAAAATAACTACCAGCCGAGAAGCATAATCTTCAAGGTGATGCAAAACATAAACCAAAACATCTTGCAAACAATCATCTAGGGTCACCGCCCTGCTCATCACCTACATATATATAGAGAGGGTGAGCTTGATACTTAGTGAATGATATCAGTAATAAAGGTTTTGCATGAAGGATATTCAAGATCTCTTTTCTAAACAATACATAGCATAACTAATATGAAATCAAGGGATGAACCAAGTCCATCTAACAAGTCTTTCAAAACTTCAAGGGATGCTTACTAGCATCAATATAGTACAAGGGATGACATAACAAAGGTGCTACAAAGTTGGAGTCCCCTAGCACGTACGGACTTGTGCTACAAAAGGTTTAATGTCACGTCCCGAACCTGCCCCTAAAGTTCAGGCATGACCACTTCAAAAACGGACACTTAACTCGATGTATATAAGATATGGGGCCGAACGGAAGCATTTAATCTTATATAACAACGTACAAATCATCCATTAAGCCATCGCTACTATGCCAGGATACAAACAGACATATGCAAATAGACATACAGAGACATGCTCGAAGAATTTTAGTTATGTAAACTTGCATATACAGACCCAGCCCTCAAGATTGGTGTATAACAGAAACATTGGAGGGTAAAAAGAATTATACACACTTTAACCTTAAACAGACCATCAGGGTACAAAACTAAACGCTTAACAAAACTCTGTAAAATGAGCTGCCTTCATTTTGTGCCTGACACTCTGAGGTTGACCAAGGAGGAATGGAAGCCATGGTTAAGCTGACCTCCAGGTGGAGCGCCTACAGAAACAAGACAGAGCATAAAGTGAGCCAAGCTCAGTGAATAGTAATACATAAACAATTTACATTTAACGTGAATGGCAATGGACATGTATAAGTGCAAGAGAGCATATAGTTAACTTATCCTGTAATTATTTCCAGTGTTAACTTTAAACAGAATGGTTTCAAGCCCTTGAACAGAGTGGCATAAACCCCTATCAGAATGCATAAAGCCCTTAACAGAATGGCGTAAAGCCTTACAGAATGGCATAAAGCCCTTAACAGAATGGCGTAAAGCCCTTAACAGAATGCGTAAAGCCCTTATCATGTATGTATGAACTCAAGAGGTGGCTCGCACGGATTCTAGAGGTGACTCGCATGGTAGCACTTAGTTCCGTACAGCACTTTGTTTCATACTAACGGATCATACAGAATGGCCATAGGCCCGGATATCACAAATTGCCATAGGCCTCACAAATGTTACAGAACAGCTATAAGCTTCACAACTTTCATAGAACGGCCATAGGCCTCATGACTTTCACATCGGCTTTAAGCCTAGTTCACATATGTATGATGGACTCAAGAGGTGGCTCGTACGGATCTAGAGGTGACTCGCATGCAGCACTTAGTTCCGTACAGCACTTTGTTCCATACTCGATAGGTTCACACATTCACAGAGTGGCCCTTGGCCTGATGGGTTCACACATTCACACATTCACATAAATTCATAACTTCACCAATTCTTTTGATGTATCCATAGCTTCACACTGTTCCCCTGAATCACTCATATCATGTCATAACATAGCAGAAATAGAACTGATAAATAGAAACAGGGCATTCTCAGTTCTTCAGATTACCATTATACCATAGTGTACCTACATTCCATTTTCTTGTCATGAACCAATACTGCTAACTCGCAGATAACAGAATGTTAACATTAACTATTAACAGTAAACAACGTATGACCTAATGATGCGTTTAGATTTCCTCATGGTTCATTGGTTCATTGCAAATCGACATACTTGTCTTGCAATTAGTAGAACGTTCATTTTAACGATGACCCGAACATTAATAGGTCAGAACAACCAACTTCACAGTGTTAAGAGTGTATATGCAATTCTTATACGGAATCTGGGTAACTTACAAGTTGATACATTGACGATGATCATGGACCTTAACCAAAATGCAAGGTAGGTTCAGAGTCGTACCGATGTACGCCCAAAATCTTTCAATGTTCACATCGAAATCATTGTTCAAGAATGATCCTAAGTTCCTTTTTATTCATTAAGCACGACATAGTTCACTTACAGAGGATAGACTATTAATATTAACTATTAATCAGAGCATACACATTTATTCCATCATCGTTCGTGTGCGTACATAGTTAACCTGCAATTACAGAGTGTCATGGTGACCATTAGCTGTAAATAAACCATACTACGACAGTACTACTACTCACAGTGTCGAGATGACGTTTTACTTCCTCCCAGGGTGTGTCCTGCATACGTCAAAACTTGCTAATTAGTTCATTTTGCTTATCATTTTAACTTTCTGTTTCATTTCACTTCGAAGGAATGTATCATTATCAAAAGGCCTCGAATACATATTCCGATAATATTAGAGGATTCTACACGCAAAACGGAGCAACAATATTTTTCAGCATGAGCCGCACGTGCGGCTGTGAGCCCTGCACGTCGGCAGTTGGCCCCGCACGTGCCTTTTAGGCAGAACCAAACCACAAAATTTCAACATTTGCCGGCACGTGCGGCAGTGACTCCCACACGTGCGGCGATTGCCCTGTTTTGGTCCGAAATTTGCAACAAATTCTCATCCTTTGGGGGATGTTCTCAAGGCTCTAAAATGGATCCTTTCATTACTAAATCATGATTCAAAAACATGTAATTCAAGGTACAACATACCATAATCTAACTTGAATTAAACCCATGAACATAACTCAATTGGTTTGAACAAAAGTTGAAGCTCATCAATATAATTCCATTCTTGAGGCTCTTAACTTTACACACACATAACATAGATACACAAAGGCATGGCATACACATGAATACCAATTTGAGAAGTAAAGAGAAGAGACAAAATGTATGCTCTCACTAGATAACTTGAATTGGATCCAAAATGCACAAATGAGAGGATTATCATACCAAGTCTTCAACACACACATCTAGGACTTTCATTCCACTATAGATCATACACATCAAGAGCTTCCTATTTCAAATTGAGGAAGAAGATTGGATTAGGGAAATTAAACTTACCTTAGCTTCAATTTCTCTCAACTCTCCCTTGTTCTTATCCTCTCTTCACTTTTCTCCAGGGAATATGTTATAAGAAAGTTCCTAAGTCTTGAGTTCATAGAGGCTCTTATAGACATACATATATAAAGGGTGAATAAAGACGAAAATCAATCGTTTAAACATCTGAAAGTGAAATTCCACAGAAACGCTTAATATTACCTAAAAATTATGTTGATCACATATATAAAATCAATTTCAGATAAATAGGCCCCCAAGGCTTCCAATTTATGATTCAAACTTTATAGTTGCAACAGATACATTTCTTATCAAACAGATAGGCATCTTTAAACATGAAGTTCACTCTCTTAACCGTAATTTCTCATAGGATTTCACAATAAGCATTCGAAAGCACAAAACAGGGACTAAAAATATATCAGAAAACATGTACGAGGGTCGGGTTATTACATTTAAAGTCCCCTAGCACGTACGGACTTGTGCTACAAATGCTTATAGTCCCTTAGCACGTACGGACTTGTGCTACAAATGCTTATAGTCCCTTAGCATGTACGGACTTGTCAAGAATGTTATCAAAATCAAAGCTAATACTTGATACACAAAATAGGGATAGTCATTCATGCTTAACAAATACGTTTCCAAAACAAGCAAGGCAAAGCTTTATCAAATGTCATAACATAGCTTTATTAAAAATACCACTCACTTAGTTCTTCGAATGTCGGGGTCAAAGCAAGAGTCCAAGTCCTACAAACACATGGCAAAGTCTATTGAATGCACTCTCAAACAAGCTTTACATGAATGCAAATGATCTCAGCATTCCTTCAAAACTAAGTTGGACCAAAACAAAACACTGTTTCTCATCTCGAGAAATCATAACGGGCACCAACCAGGTCTTGGCCGAGGTCCCATACCTCCTTGCCGAGGTGTGGTCCCGATGGCCACATTCAAGGAAATGAAGTTGGAAAAATCTGGGTTTCCCTCTGCTGAAGAACATGAAAAATATGAATGCTCAATCACAACTTGTTATTACGAAATCTGGGATTTCATGAGATGAGTTTGAAAACATGGACCTGGGTACCCATACTTGAAGATCTTATGAAGACAAATACAAAAACATGAATCTCGATGCAAGCTTTCGGATCAAACAAGGCTTTTATTCAAGAACACATGAATATCACTTTCTCTTTCTAAAACTAAACTTTAAATCAATGCATGGCTTACAAATCGTGCTCGATCATGCAATGCAACTAGATGAACAATAAAAACAACAAGAGTAGAACAAGATTATAACCTCAAGGTGTGAAGATCAAGCTTGGAAATCTATTCCCTCTCTAAGAACTCCTCCTTCTTCTTCCTAGAGCCTCTCTCTCTAAAAGACAAGGATATGATACAAAATGATGTGTTTCTCAACAACTCACTGACTTAACCCTCTGCTGGGACACATGGCATCGGTTGGTTGGCTCTTCTCAAAAAGGTGACTGAGTGAAAAGACAAGACTACGACAAAGTGTGTTCAACAAGCAAGATGGCATAGGCACTCCGGCAGGTAATGATCTCGGCTAAGGACAAAGCTTCAGCAAGAGGGGTCCCAATGATCTCGGCCGGGATGGATAACGCATGGTCCAAATGTGCCACACCTTGGCCTAGATGTGCCACATCTCGGCCTAGGTTATACCGGTCTAGAACAAGACCACTAGGTGCAAGGATCAAGGATGTCTAGATGGTAACATCTCGGCTTAGATGATTCATATCTCGGCCTCGGTGGAGTACACCTCGGCCTAGATGATAACATCTCGGCCAATATGTCAGGGTGGAGGTAGAGGTCAAACAAAGTGGTTCCAAGATAGTACTAAGTGTAAGACGTTCAAAGGTGCGACCTAGGCTTAACAAGACCTCGGCTACACACCGGGCAAGAGGCGGAACACACAAACAATACGCAAGCCAAATTACATAAGCACAAAACAAGACGGAAACCTTACTTAAGGCAAAACAAGTTGAAAACTACAAATGCAAGCTGAACAAAACAAAACGTGCAAATGCACATGAACATGACTAAGATGGGGATGAGGGTCACTACATAAGGTCTTTAGATTTTTAAGGCAAAAATCACTACTGCTAGTTCTAAGTTGTGGGTAGGATAATTTGTCTAATATGTTTTCAATTGCCGTGAACCATAGGCTACCACTTTTCCTTCATGCATCAATACAGAACCCAAACCTTCCCATGACACATCACAATAAATTGAATAGCTCAAACCCCTCTCTGGAATAATCAAAATTGGAGCAGTGGTGAGTCTAATTGTAAGCTCTTGAAATAGCTTTTTGGAAGTCTCACTCCACACAAATCTAACTCTTCTAATGGTGAGGTCAGTCTAGAGAAATCTTTTACAAAACGTTGGTAATACCTAGCTAAGCCTAGGAAAATTAGGATCTCAAAGGCATTCTTAGGTTATTCCCAATCTTGCACTGCATCTATCTTGGATGAATCTACAGTCACCTCTTTCCTGGACACCACATAGCCTAGGAACTTAACCTTGCTAAGCTAAAACTTTCACTTCTCAAACTTAGCATATAAATGGTGTGCTCTAAGCAACTCAAGTATAACCTATAAGTGCTCTTCGTGTTCCTTCTTGGAAGGTTAGTAGACTACGATGTCGTCAACGAAGATAACCACGAATTGATCAAAGAACTCATGAAAGACTCGATTTATCAAGACCATAAATGAAGCCAGTGCATTGGTTAGCCCAAAAGGCATTACTAAGAACTCATAATGCCATACTGCATACATAATGTTGTTTTCTAAATATCATCTTCTTTCACCCTCAATTGGTGATACCCTGATCTCAAATCGTTCTAAAAAAGTAACGCGACCCCTTCAACTAGTCAAACAAATCATCTATTCGTAGTAATGGGCACTTGTTCTTAACAATTACTCGGTTTAACTTTTGGTAATCGATGCACAACCATAATGTGGCATCTTTCTTCTTTGCAAAAAAAGTCGGTGCTCTCCAACCAGATGCTCTCAAACTACTCTCGACAATTCACCTTGAATTGTACTACCCTCATCAGCTACCGTGGTGGCAAAAAGAAAACTGAATTCTCCTCAACCCTTAAGGTCATACAACAGAGGAGTAGGACTATCACCCTGGTCACACGTAAAATAGAAGGACTCTCCTGATGGTGTGCACACCGACACCCTTTTACGATGGCAATCTATCGAAGCCTAGTAATAATTTAACCAATATATATCTAGAATTATGTCAAAAGCATGCATGCCAAGAACAACAAAATTGAAACAGAGCCAATGATCTGTAACCTCAATCTCATAGGAGTGGCATACTCGACCCAATGCCACTCTGCCCCCAATAAGTGTCTCAATCAATATAGGAGACTCCAATAGCTCAAACTCCAACCCTAAAGTGGATACAAAAGAAGATGATATGAAGGAATGAGATGCACCAGTCTCAATCAACACATTGGTAATAGAGTTGAACAACAAGAAGTTACCTCTCACAACAGAAGGTATTGGAAATTGATTTGGCGTGGTAACAACAGACACAAGCCCTGAAGGCCTCTAATCCACCTGCTCACCCCTCGGAGCATAGGCTTGATACACAGGTTGAGCCAAAGTGGCTCCCTGATTGGCCTTCTAGGCCTGTACTAACTGTGCTGGTTGATGGCTCTATGTCTGCCTCAAACCAAACGCACCAGATGTGCCACCAGACTGAGGGCAAAACCTTCTCAAGTGCCCCGACTGCCCACATTGAAAACAGGTAGGCGACTTCCCTCTATTTTGGCCCTGACCTTGAGAATGAGTCAAGAATGGTGTAGACTATTGCCCTCCTCCTCTCTGTGGGCAAATTGAAGACTTGTGGCCGAACTGACCACACTTGAAACAAGTGAATCCACCTTGGTTACCTCTCCCTGACCCAAACTCGGCACAAGAAAGGTGGATCTAGACTGCGTAACCTGGAACTACTGTAGGGTGGAACTTATTTGCCGTTTGTTGTCTCTCGCAACACCCTGAATATCCTAAGTCCTCTGTTTGGAGCCCCTCATTCACTCCTCCTCTACTTCGATCACAGTCTCTAACTAGGCCACTGACGCCACAAGACGGTTGTAATCCCTAATCATATACTCGACCACCATGAAAAGGAGCTCGGTCCTTAACCTCTTTTCGAACTCAATGCAACGATGTTCCTCCGTCGCCATAAGTTTCGATGCAAACCTCGAGAGGCTAGTGAAAGCCGCCTCAAATTCAGCCACTGGTGTTTTTAATTGTTTGAGCTTCAAAAGCTACTCCCTCAGCTTCTCCCTTGCTGTGAGTGGCAAAAACTTGTTCTAGAAGGCATTAAAAAAAGCCTTCCAAGTCACCCTGATATGTCATCTCGCATACTTTCACCATTGACCTATATCGCCTTTAAGTCAAAAAGACGCCAAGGTCACCCTCAAACCATCGTCCTCGATACCAAGCATGTCAAATCTTCACTATCTGCTTAAGCCATTCATCGGCCTTCAGTGGCTCCTTTGGATCCCTGACAAACTCATCCAAATTCGATTAGAAGAACTCCATCTTTAGAAAAGATGGCCCTGTCTCCGTACATGGCCTAGACTTGATTTTTAGCCTTTGGAATGTCCATAGATTCCCACAACGCTCCTGCCATTTTGCGAAGTAAAGTGTGCATAGCTTGCTGACCTGTTGGCTCGGTCACGTTGGCTTGACCAACTCCCTCCTACAGTGTTAAAATTTCATTCGGTATTGGCACCTCTTGCCATCTAGGTCTGCCATACCTACCACCACCACATCCACATCTACATCCACATCCTGGCATTCTAATAAAGGTAACACAATAATTTAGCACATTTGTAAATGTGCCAAAGCTAATTCACTCACGTCCTAATACAGCGGACAATAATAATTCATTCTACGTAAGCACCAAGTCAGATAATCACAAACGAATTTCCTTTCTAGATAGTAGCCGTTCTGCAACATTGCCAGAGTTTTAGTTAGAATTAGCAGTGATCAAGTGCTATTCTAATAGGACTTCTGGAGTTCGTAGACCCAATCAATATCTGAGAAACCAAATCCCATACTCACCTAGTTGCATAAACATGTTATCACATAGCATACCAGGTCTACTTCTAATATTATCTAGTGAGATAAACCCATTATTGTAAAACCATGTCCCACGATCCCAAAGTATTCAAATCTGATAGTTCTGATACCAAGTAGTAACGCCCCTCCCCTCAGCCCCCCCTAAAAAAATAATAATAATTACAACCCATCTCATAATATTCAAAGGAAAAGTAGAAACTTACATAATATTGACCTTCTATTAATTCTCTTTTACCTTACAAAAGATGACATATGCATGCATACATTCATAAATCCTAGATCCTGAATATATAGCATATGACATGTATAAATGAACTAGAACAAAAGTAAGTACAAATAAGTTGATGCCTTACTAGTTGCATCTTTCCAAGTCTATGCATGGGAACAATAAAATGAGTTGAACTCCATACATATAAAGCCCAAGCCTGTACAACAAATATTTACGTAAAAGAAACAAAAAGAAGCTCTCGGCTCCTACGTCCTCCAAGCTACGTCCTTGGTGGAGGCCATATCATCGGCACCTGAAAGTTGTCTTCCACATAGGGTGAGCAAAAGCCTAGTAGTTGACTTAACAGACTATATGATGCTTAACAAAGTCATATGGTGAATGCATATGCATGTCGTTTACCAAAACATTATACTTTCTCTTTCAAAACAATGTAATGTTATAGTTATATATATATATATATATATCAATTCATAAAACAATACTTTTTAAACTCAGAAAATAGGGTAATGGATACAAGCACTGGGAATCTCTAAGTACGTGTCTATTAGTAAGCTATACAAGCATTACCCAAGCCATTTTACCTGTACTAACCAAAAGATCGGCACCTAACCGCACGGGTTTCTAGATTTTCACCAGGGACACACTGACCAACATAATAAAACCAGAACCATACTCCCTAACTAGATTCACCAAGTTATACACCCCTTTTTTCTCAAAATGATACATTTTCAATGTATAAGTATGAAACAATGCTCAATGCAAGATGTATGAGTAGTTAGTTTCAATTAACCTAATCCTTATGCAATTTTTACAACAATCAAAGCTATCCTCCATCGATAGCTCAAAACGGATATCTCTATGCAACAGATAAATTTTCAACAACAATTATAATTTCATAATCTCAAAATGGAAGTGATAATACATATTCAACTCCACTCTCATCATCAACAGATATATCATTACCTTTTCAAAACTCAACATCTTCCCCTTTCATTCATAGGTCAAAAACTAATGATTTCCAGTAAAACATCCTTTTCTTTCAAAAACACATTTAAAGGAAAAATTTCCAATATTTCAACACAACTAAACAATATACGCATTTCCACAACCTTTCTCAAGAACCCATTTGAAAACCCCTCTTTTACATTTCAAAACCAAACCCTAAATCAAACCCCCAACTCCCAAATCACAATACTTTGCAAAGAGCACATAAAGAAGCTAAGAATCATACAAGAAGGTTGAAGAAATCCCTATCTCAAGAGTAGAAGAAGATGAAAGGAAGACTTAATTCTAGACGAAGTCAAAAATGCAAGTTTCTTCGATTAAAATGTTTACCTTTACGAGATCTACATTTTACTTCAAAGCACAAAGGCGATGAGATCAACCGATTTGGGTATATTTGAGGTGTTTAGACAAGAACTAGAGAAAGTGTGAAGAAATTAGGTCTTGAGGTGTTTTAGAGAGAGGAGAAAAATAGAAAGTGATAGAAAATGACTTTTTTTCGGATCTAATATACACACAGACTGCTCGTGCCAGCAAACCACC
The DNA here is from genome assembly GCF_004153795.1 of Camellia sinensis. Classification (NCBI taxonomy): domain Eukaryota; kingdom Viridiplantae; phylum Streptophyta; class Magnoliopsida; order Ericales; family Theaceae; genus Camellia; species Camellia sinensis. Next base: position 846,132 of record NW_021026972.1, read on the forward strand.
TACTCAAGCGTCAGACACAAGTAAGTGACGCAGCTCAAGCGACTGAAACAGGCTCGAGTGCACAATGACCCCCTCCTAGAAGTTTTATAGACTGTAGAAGACCGCTTGAGCATCTAAAGGACTAATCAAGATCACCCCACTCTCAGAAGTTTTACAGACCCGCAAAAGTATTAGGAGAACCAAAAGACCACTTGAGCAACCAAACCACTACTCGAGCACAAAAAAAAGGAAATAGATTACAATTCTCTTGAAAAACTAACTGCCAACATGTTCACAACACAACCAACAACTCCAAAACAATTTAATCTGAATAACAACAAAATAACAAGAAGTATAAATAACAATAAAAAAATCAGTTCCCAAATCCAAGAACATGAAAAGGTCGGGTCTAACTCATGTTGTTATAATTCCACAATGAATTTTTTGAGGAAAACTTTTGACAAAGTTCTTTGGGCAGTTATTATTTAGGGCCCTTATATTATCCCTAAGGCTAGCTCTATTACTGGGATGGCTATCCAATGTAGACTCAACACTAGGGATAGGTTAAAGTTGTTTGGTTTAACCCAAGTTTTTTACTGTGTGTAGACCGCCCGAAACTCCGGCTCTACGTGTGAAGGCGCGAATCATTGTTCATAGCTACTACAGTTCGGACTCGTGTCACGGTTCTGTATCTAGTCTCACAAAGTGCAATGTAAGACTGATAAATCACCAAAGAGTCCAAATCCGGCAAATCGTTTTGGAAAATCAATTTTAATGAAGTAGTGCCAAACATGGACTGGTTTGCCAGATTACAGAGCCGCCACCTAAATATTTTATTTTGAAAAATTTAGGAAACCCTGACTCGTGCCTAAGGCCACGTGTCCGTCATCACCAAAGTTGTCTCGGCTCGGGAACTTGGGTACGAGAGGGGAAGGTCATGCAATGAGCACCCCCGCTCGCCCAATCAAAGATCGGCTTTACTAACATGATATGTGTTTTTGAAAACACATGCGTTCTTATTCTGGTTTATTAGACTAGCTTACTATGTGATGCGCGCAGCATACAAGTATAGACTAAATCGCTCAAGTTGGAACAAAACATCTCATGTTTGTTTGTTTGAAAATGGTTTGAAAAATGCTACTCGCAAGTAGGCTAAGACATGGATTTGCCACCTCAAGTGGGCTTAGAAAACATGATTTGCCACTCTCAAGTGGGCTTAAAACTCGCATTTTTGATGAATTGTCCCAATTCTAGCAATGAAGTCTTCATCCACAGCACATTCATACAATTAAACACATAAGCAGTTAGCCTTCATGGCAGCATGCTATCATGGCAGTCACTTACAACACATGCAAGGATGCTAAAGCGTAAATACTTACCTAGTATTTCGAGGCCAAAACAGAAGTTAGTTAGTAATCATGCATGATCCTAGCTATGTTAAGATGCCTAATGCAACGCATGCAAAAATGCGACTAAAGTAGGCTCGGCTATTCTAAGATGTCATGTGAATGCGACTTGAATAACATGTATTCAAATAGGAATTGAGATACAATGTAGTTAGTATGATGTGCCAAGCCCGGTGCATGCAAGATAGATGAATGGATGTACGCATGCAAGCATAAGGATGTTAACTAAAATATGCCCTAAAACTAACCATCGAAAGTAGGTAAGTAAAAGGGAGAAAGAAATGGGGGTTGGAAGACATGCATCACAACACACGCACACTTATTTACAACATTGCCCTCTCGGAGGAGGGTCCGAATGAATTTAGCAAACTAGCTAACGCTAATTAAACTAATTATTACAGAACAACTAATTAACTAACTTGGCTAATTAATTATTACAAAACTTTAACTAATTAATCAAATTAATTAAATTACAAAACCAACTAAGTAAGAAAACTAAATAGGCTGCCACAGCTCTGCTTCAGAATGATGAATGATGCATGCTCGGTCGCATCCTCCGAAAATCCACCACCGTGCCTCGTGATGCGCTGTTTGCACTGTTTTAGACTTCTGAAATCATGCCAACCTCCAAAAACACTTCTGATCCACCTCATGGACATCTGAGAGGTCATCGGCCAAGAGGGTGGACCATCAGCCAGAGCTTATGGCTATCGGCCAATTTTATAGCCGATCGACAGACTAATTGGTTGATCGGCCACTGCTTCTGACAAACTCTTCCTTTTTACTGCAAACAAGCACTAATAGAGGCATGGCAAGTGTATTTACAAGAAAATGTGTGTGCAACTACACCCCTTATCATTGTCTTAAGCTCAAAGGAGTGTAGTGCTCGGCTCTCGAGCCACCAATCACGCATCTCAATGCATGATGGCCAAAGAGGCCGAGTCGCACAAATCAATGTTAATGAACGCACACAAATACCACATAAGACTCGATGAACCTCCACCTTATCATACATGATCAAAGGTGTCGGCGACCTAAGGAAATGAGGCGCGTTTCATCGCTTCAAGTATGAAACACCCCTCGTTCCTGTCTTTCGATCAACATCCGATTCCAAACACAATGCAATGCAAGGCATGCACACATAATGCAATGCGACAAACAGACAAAAGTCATGCAATACAACAAGCATGCACAACATGCACAACAATGCTATCTAATAACATGCTAAACATCATGAACATGCAACATGCAAACACCATGAGCATGCAACAACATGCAAACAACAATGTCATGCAACAACATGCAAAATAACAATGCCATGGCAAGGGCCATGTAATGCAACACTTAGTGGACTTAAACCGCATATTGACAGACCTAAGGGGGTCTAAAAACAGTGGCCAACATACCAAAACTTAGGCACAAAAGGGGCTAAGGACACATGCTCGTGTGATGGCTCCTCAACTAGGCATAAGAACACAACTCTCAAACATGAATGAAGAGGTGACAAATATGGGAATGTGACAATGAAGTAAACTCTGAAATTACATTCCAAATGAGGCTAAATCATGCACAAATGACAAAGAAAGCATGCTAGTGGGCTCAAAGCTTAAAGCTAGCCAAGAGACTTACACCATGGCCATATCAAGCAAGCCCCAAAGGGCCAAGGTGACTCAAAATAGTCCCAAGGCAGGCCAAGATAAGGCCAAAACATGCATGGAATAAAGCCAAAACAAGCTAGCATGGTAAGCACAAAACATGACGCATACAAGGCCTATGAGGAGGATTACACTACAGCCTACCAAAACCAAGCATGAATATGGCTTCGCCAACAAAATCAAAGTTATATCATGGAAAAATAACTCCAAAAAACACACTGAAATGATAGCTCACAAGCTTAGAGATGAAGGCATACACAATGGCTCATGTTTAAGGCATAAAGAACAAACCTTCCAAAGCATGGAAAGAGTGACACATGCGAGTGTATGACCACACTAAATGCACTGAAAATCAATATAAAATGATGCCAAATCATGAAAATAGTTTAAGTAATGCATGCTAGAGGACTCAATAACACAAAGCTAGTGAGCTAGATTGAACCATGGCTATACAAAGCAGGCATGCATGACCAAAAACAACACAAATTAGAGCTTAAGACATGCTAAACATGGACAAAACTTCTTGGAGTTAAGCCAAATTAATGCTAGAATGATGGTCCTAAAGCAAGATGCATGTTAGGCTAGTGAATGGATTTGCACTACAAGTGCAAGGAGCATGCATGAAATGATCAAACAAGCCAAAAATAGTGTTATATCATGGCAAAACAAGGCCTAAGACATACTAAAAATGGAGCCACAAGAGGTAGAAAAACATGCCAACTTAGTGAGCCATCACACAAGCATTCAAGAGAAGAGGAGGGGGGACAACCCCTCCTATTTAAGGCTTCAAAACACACTTTCCACCACTAAAAATTCCTCTGGAATTCAGTGGTAGAAAGGCCAAATGAAAGATGATAATAAAGGCTCAAAGAGGTGGCTCAACACAAGGCCAAACAAGGCACAAAGGGGGGGGGGATAGACCACCCCAACACCAAAGAGGCCTTAAACAAAGATGTTAAGCACTCCAAAGAAAGACTTTTTCAGTTAAAAAGCAAGGCCTAAAACAATATGCAAGGATGGCACAATATGGTATACAAAAACAAAGGCTTAAAAGGGGAATACACTCACCCTTGAAGCACAACTTCGAAACCAGCAGCTTCTGAGGCAAAAACCAACTTTCAGAGCTCAAATAACACTCCAAGAATCTCAACTCAAAGATGGTGGTGTATTGCTAGGTGTTGTAGTGCAAAAAGTGAAGACAAACACACTTTAAGGCACAAACTCACACAAAATATAGAGAGAGAGATATATATATATCTTGTATATCAAATCTCAGAACCTCTGGAAAAGGGAGAGGACCCCTTCTTAATAGAAAATCAAGTCCCAAGCTTGTTAAAGCAAGCTTGGAGCTTTGTTAAAATCCATCCATACACGTGTATGGAGGATACACCAAAGTGACCAATAGCTGGAAACTAGTTGGAAGAAAAATATCTGCAAAAGCAGAAAAAGGGTCTCAGCAAAAAAAGTGGCCGATCGACCAAAAAGAGTGCCGATCGGTCAACATTTATGGCCGATGGCAAGAAGGAGAGGCCAATAGGCACAGGGCCTGGCCGATGGGTTGTGGAGCTGGCCAACAAGCCACCCACCTTCCCTCAGAAACAAATCCACAATGCTCCTTGGTCTACAACCAAGTACAAACAGACAAGTTGAGAGGTTCCATGGCAAGGTGCGCGGCCGAGACCTTCAGAAACTCAAACGAACACGAAGCATGGATGATCATCGAGTGTTCAAAACGATGAACGTCAAGTCTTGAGGACGGTCAAAAATGGGTGTCTACAATGTGCTTTTTTGTTATAATCCTAAATGAGAATCATAAAATCATTTTGGTTTTTTCACTATCCTTTTCTCTGACAGAGTTTGGAGTAATTTGAAGTCTATAATTAATGTATCTTAACCTAACCTTCAATGGTCAGCCTTGGTTAAGTATATTTCTAATTTGTTAAAGGGAATTCGTTGGCTTGCTATTATTTCTAAACTTGTGTTTACTTGTACAATATATCAGTTGTGGCTTGCTAGGAATAATAGAAATCTTTAACCAAGATATGAGCCCTGAAGAGGTGGTTATTAGGAGAAAATTGTGGATATAATCGATTTCAAAATTCTTTCTATGTCTAATTTGCAAGTTTCTCCTAGTGATAGTTGGTTTTCTTTGTATGGAGATTGCCAATTCTATCTTGAAAGGTAATTCAAATTTAGCTAAATGAAGCAGATCATCTTAAGTGATGGGAGTTTAGTAAAACGTGGGTTCAGTGAATGTGAGTAAATATTGTATGTTATCTAACTGTTTGCTCTTGTGCAGTTACACAAGGCTGTAAGTGAGAGCGTTCAGTTATACCCATTGAGGATTGAGTGCGTGTGAGAAACATATACAATCATGTTCAAATCACTGTCCATAATGAAGAGATCTAATGTGTATGATTATATATATATATATATATATATATGTATATAGTGCTTTCTCCTCTTTTTTGCAGATATATGGATATGTTGTTTGTGTGGTTTGAGGTTCAACAAAATGGGTTGAGTGTTGTTAGGATAACATACTGAGTGGTTTCCTTTAAATTTTTGAGTGTTGTTAAGCTTATATAATTGTGGGTTGAGTGTTGCAAGCCATATATGTTTGTTTGTTTCATTTTCATCAAATTTTTCCAAAGTGATGTTGTTTGAATATTGGTTGTACTTATCCTATTTTCAATATTTAGATAGGGTCTACTAATTGTCCGAAGTTTGAGGAGGTGCGGTAGAACAGCCAAGTTCGCCAAGGTGGAGATGCAATTTGTCTTTCGTGTGTTTTTTGCTGGTTACATGATGTATATAACAGTGCTATACTTTTGTTTTTGTGCCCACCCTTTTGGCTGTGCAAGGGTCTTAATAGTTTTATGTTATAGTGGGCTCTTTTTGCTATAGGCTCAATGTGTTGTATACCTACCTTTACGAGTTGTGCAAAGGCATATTTTTGTAGATTTTCCTCTGTTTTGGGCTCACATGTTGGTGTTCACAACCCCTATAACACTTCTGGGGCCTTTGAACACTTTTCTAGCCCTCTATATGGTTGGTTGCCTTCTACTATGGGTTGTGAATGGTTAGTTGTTGACTGTTTCTTTAGTGGCGTCTGTATTGATTTTCTTTTGTTGAATTGGTTTGATCGTAATGTGTGTGGCAGGCTGCTCTTAATTGTATTGTATAGTTTGTGTTAGGGGTTGGGAACAATGCCCCTTGTACTTGTTTAAATTTTCCTGTTTTTATTTGTGACTTATTCACCAAAGAAAAAAAATGTGAAAGTTCATAATCAACATTTAGTGAGAGATTTTCAAAAGGTAGACGATTTATGATTTTGGAATGTGAGATATTTTCTCCGTAGAATAAGGGAGAGTATTTTCTTACTCATGAGAGAGAGAGAGAGAGAAAGAATTTTCTCCATAGAATAAAAGAGAGATTTTTTCCCTAGAATGAGGGACATATTTCTCCATGGATTAAGTGATTTCAAAAATGAAAACATGTGCAAAAAATTGGACGGAAGATTTGGTTATATTACGCTAAATAGGACCTAATGGAATATTAAAAAAGAAGATGAGTTAAATGGAATATAACATTTGGGGATACGTCTTTCTAAAAACCTTTATTTAATACACTTTAATAAATATATTGAATATTTTAAAATAGTAGTACATTTTTCCTAGAGTCTTTTCTTTCTTTGTTTGGTTTTCTTTGGCTAAAATTATAAATATATCTCATGAGCTTTGTTTAAAATATAAATTATCCCTTGTAGTTCTAGAAATAACAAATACTCTCTTGTTAAGAATTTTTTATTTTATAGAATTAACAACAAAAAAAATTCTAACTACTCTCCTATGCAATAATAAAATTACATGAATTGTTAACTGAAATATATTTCTGATATCATTAAAACTGTTAATTAACTTAATGATTTATTAATAAATAAGGTCAATTGTTATGTAATTAGAAACTTTAAGAGGTGCGATATAATATCTAAAATCACATAAGGCAATCTGTATTTAAATAATTCTCAAGTGGAGTGTGTGTAGACATCCCATTTTGAACCGGCCCTAAGACTTGGGCGCTTTCTTCCAAACACCCAATGATGAAGTTGGAATGTGCTATCCTTCGAATTCCTCAACAAGAGAGCGGGTTCAAGCTTTAATCCAACCTTAATAACCTATTTTTGGTAGCACAATTCCAAACATTTCTAACAAATGTCCTGAGGCTCGCCTTTTGAAACTCCAAATGTCGTCTTTTTAGTCGACTGAACATGGGATATAATGGGAATGAATGGAAGGGGTAGAATCTTCTAAAATACCTACTTCTCCTTTCAAATCATGCAAACTTTACCCTATTGATCTCTCGGTATATTTTTCATCTGGCCGTACAACAATTTATGGAAAGAAGAAAAATGTAGTTGATTGGATGAATAATGGTATGCCCGCTAAATTGTCCGGGGTACACGAGCATTTTTGGGAATTTTGGCTATGTTTTTTCAAATATTTAAGATTATTTTTACATTGGCTTCCCTCTGCAACGTTCATACAAATATCTTAGATATTTGCCTGGCTTCCTATGTAAGCTTCATGCAAATATCTTAGATATATTTCCTTGATTTCCTATGTAAGTTTCGTGCAAATATCTTAGATATTTTGCATTTGGCTTCCTATGTAAGCTTTGGCTCCAAAAGTCTATAATATCAAACCTCTCCAAACTCTTACAAAAGGTTTGGAAATGATTTTCAAAGCTTCAAAACAAAAACTACACTCCACCTAAAAGCTTCTCACTATTTTCATCTCTCCCCTTCTACATACACGCACCTAAACTCCATCAAAGCTTGATCTTAAGGCTCCTTGCTAAATGTTCAAGCATCCCCAAGAACTTTGAGGGTTGCTAGGAGAGATTTGTGACAAGAAAGCTTATCATCTCTTTAAGATGTAAAATTTTGCCCTTTTTCTACTTTTCTTTTCTCTTTTTTTCATCTCTAACCTCTGTATTTTCAATTATTGTTATGATGTAATCATGTGATGGGTCTCATGGATGTGGAGAAAACTACGATGTAGCCACCCATCCATATAGATTGTGTTAATTGGAAACTTGTTGGATGTTAAGGGTAGTAGAAAGTAGCCACCCATCCACAAGCTTGGTTATGTGATGTAATTGCTTTCAGTTTCATACACTTTCTCATTATCTATCTCATCATCCAAACATGTTGGCTCATTTGCTCCAACCCATTCCCAATTCTAATGAGTAGTGGTGGTTGTTGTGCATGGAGCTATTTGGATAATTCTTTGGAAATTTGGTATTGAGGAGGATGTTGGCTTTCATTTTGTTAATATTTATCTTGGAACTAAAGTAAGAGGTTTTTAGGTCAAAAATGTTGAAAACTCTATTCTCAACCATTTTGGACATGGAAAGGGATGGAAGCATCCTTATTCCATGAGAATGAAGAAGAATCTTTATAATTTTTTAATGGATCTCTTAACTTTCAAGGCAAGCTTCCAACTAAGACATAGTGGGCATTAATATAACTCTCTCTAAATTAAATAACATAGATTGGGGTACTAACCTACCCTTATTCACAAAGAAATGATGTAGGTTCCCATTTAGTTCTTAGGCTTTTTGCTTTGATTCATTTGATTTGTTGAATTATTGCAAAATATCTATTGTATAACGGCTATGATATAACGATTATTAAAAGGTTGAGGCCCATCTACTCTTCCGTAAGTGTTTTTTTGTGAGAGGGAGAGGTAGAAAGGAATGTGGCGCCCCAAATTTTAGGGAACAATCAAGGTACATAAATACAACAATACACAGAGCTTTAACTAGCAGATACACAACATTATACAATATTATGCCAAAATATAAGTAATTAAACTAAAAGAAAAAATTTAATAATAGCTAACAAAAAAATTCTACAAATAATTAAATACAGATCAGCTTCTTGATACAAAAAGATTAATCCAAAATACAAGAAATATAAAGTCTATTCTCTAGTGGCAGCATGGTTCCTCAAAAACTTTTAGGGATTCTGTTCTCGATGTAATACTCACCTTCACCTGGCATAAAAATGCCATAAGGTTGGAATGCCTAGTAAACACAAAGAACAAGCACAATTATAACATACAGTGAAACCAATAATTAAGCAGAGCTTATAATTAAATTTCGGTTCTCAAGAATAACAGTCCAATTTAAGTTAGTTCTAGAAACTCCTCGTGGAATGTTCATTCCTACCCAACCATTAACACTAGCCACAAGCCAATTCTGACTCCCTATTGGTTAAATACAATACCAACGCGCCGCTTACGCAATAACCACCAGGGCATCGCTTACCACAAATTTCCAATGATGCCCACGCACCTAGGTTGCCATACCCTAGTGGTGACATCAACGGTTTACCCCAAGGGAATGGCTTCAGGGGTACTCTCCCTATGTGAGACCCTCACTGCCATCCCTTATACCTCCCAAATTCCGTTAAGCAACCAGAATCCTTTCAGTGCCAAGTTAGGGTTCGAAAAACACACTTGCGCAAGACTTCATGAAATGAATACATTCCACTATATTGTACTTTTGAATCCATCATTCATCATCCCATAAAATTTACTACAGTGATCGCAACCATTACCCACCCATTTGATTTTCCCTTTATTAAGTGCATTAATGTTCTCAGTTATAGCGAAGCATGGTCAAGATAATTACGAATCCAAACTAAACATAATGTAATTTATTCATGGTAAACAAATTCATAATTTTATCATAGTTTACATATCAAGATTAAAACATTCCAAGAAAACATAGCACATAAGAGTGACAAACCAAAACTAAGAGCACATTAACACACAAATTTCCAGAATTTCAGATTTGAATCAGTTGGAAAATAATTATGGAAAAAATACTTTTTATCGGCCCTAAATACCTGGCCTCATGTGAGTTTTGTAGATAAATGACTCTAGTCAATTTACAAAAGTATGATAGGTATTGTTAGATTTTAAGATAATTCAAGAATTATCAGATTTACCGATTTGTTCACTATTACACAAAACGATTTTTCTCTCAAACCTCTTCACTCTCTTTGAGTTCAAACAAATTTTTAGTTGGAATATAACACCAAGATTAAGATTTTGAAATAAAAGCCGACTCAAGTTTTTTTTTTTTTTTGACATTTTCTAAAAATTGTAAAACTTGACTGTTTTTCTATTCTATGAGTAACAAACTTAGAAAATTATTTAGGTTAAAAAAAATATATCCTTAGGTCCTACCAAAATTATCACATACTTTAGACATACCTAATATTACCATCATAAGACGAATACGATTTTGATTTTATGGAGGTTTTGATGAGGATAAATAAATTTAAGAGAGGGAAAAGAAATTGTTGTCGTATATTTAAGAAAAGACATAGGTGTAAGCATATATATTCTTTGAGTTAACTACAACATTTAAGTACAAGAGTGTTAGGCCTAGATTAACAACATATATATATCATAAGTTATGATCAGTAATAGGCATGTATTAGGAGGGGAAAACAGTGGTGCAAAAGAAACTTGAGAGAAGAGGTGATGTAGGTTTTACCTGTTGTAGAAATTCAAGAGAACAAAAAGCACTCTAACACATTCTTCTTTAGTTTTCTTCTTCTTCTCTCTCCCTCTATTCTTTTTTTTTTTTCTTCTCTTTCCAAGATCCATATCTCTCGACTCCTCTAAATGAGTGCTGAAAAAGTGAAATGAGAGGGGAGAAGTTATGCATATATATAGAGTATAAGAATTGGGAGGTTTCTTTAGGGACTTAGTTCATAAGTACAATTTCTCAGTTGTCCATCAGCATAAGGCCCTTCCATCCATCACAATGGCCAACTACTTGAGCTCCAATAATATACTATATAATATATATATATGATGAGATACTTTGGTCACTTATAAACCAAAAAATAATAGGCAACAAGTACATTAATAAGAAAATATTACAATTATGGTTTTGGAATGAAATAAAATAGAGTATACGTGGACCAAGTCTAAATTTAATTAAACCTTCAATATTATTATTCATATACCTAATATTAGAAATCTTAAAATAATAAATTCAGGTCCATTAAATTAAAGTGCAAAAGAAATGCGAGAAACCAAACAAAAACGGTTTATCGGGAATTTTAAGGATTTTAAAAAATAATTATCTATAATTAACAGGGTCTAATAATTAATATAAGGGTTTTAAAAAGGTTGATGATTAATCTACGTGATCGATTACGGTTTACTCAATTAATCCGTGATCCTTCCCGATTCTAGGGTTTAAAACCGCAAATTAAGCAAAAATTCAAGGAATTTATTGAAATAAACTCAAGGCTAGGATTTAAAGGTAATTAACAAAAATTGGGTCTCTACAAGGAATAAGCACCCCTTGGACATTGTGCTTTTGGCTTCTATTCTGGATCCTTTCTACACCAAGCTGAGTTTCCTTGGCAGGTCATATTTTGGCCAAACATCTTTTTTATGGTCGGCCAAATCCAACATTTGTGTTGTGGCCGGATGGATTTTCCCAAAGCAAAACATATAGTTTTTGGGGAGTGCCTCTTCCAGGTGTTTCTTGGACTGTTGGTTAAATAGTTTTGTTTTATCTAGTATGATTTGTTAGATTTTCACAATATGGGCTAAATTCAATTCATTTATTGTAATAATTCCTCCAACCCCAGTCTTTTCTTTCTTTTATTAATTTCATTCATTTATTGTAAATATTTTCTTCCTCTCCCTTCTGTATTTCTCTCTTTTCATTTGAATTATTGTAATAAGTTCCAACCCACGTCTTTTTTAAATATCCATATTATTCTTTACATGCTTCTTCGTGTATGTTGTATATAGCATCACATTTATTATTATATATTTATGCTTTGCATCTATCTTTCATGCTCAGTCTACTAATTTTGCATCTAGTTCATTTATGTGCCTTGGTGCACTAATTCATGCCTTGAGATGATTTATGTATCGATGTTTTAGCCGAATCTCTTGTTGCATTTTCGATCATATTCTTTTTGTATATAGGATCTGCACATGTTTTTATAATTTATGCGATTTGAGGAGATAAACTAGATGAGCATTTAAAGTTTAACATCCCGGGTGTGTATGTTATTTTCTAATGTATAGCACTTTATCAATATGGCTACATGCTTAAGTGATATATCCTCCTTGAATGCCAGTGGATTGAAAGTCTGTGTTGCTTGGGTTGGAATGATGTGACTGATGCATGTGAGCTCGTTTCTTTGTGAGTTGTACAATTTATTCAAACACAACCTTTCTTAAAATGTATAAAATCAAAGCAATACCAATAAGCCGACAATGATTATACTTGTTTGGCTTCATATAGTAAAATGTTAGCATTATTAATAATCAGAATTAAGTATATTATTGTTTATAACTCATAATCATGACTTAGTAGATGCAATAAGTGAATCAGGTAAGCAAGAGTGCTTAATTAATGACCTTTTCCAGCTCCTAACTTAAGGTTTCAAACTGAGACATCTTTCGTTATGACAATAGTGGCCTTTTTGGAAAGTCACGGGTTTCCTTATTTCCCTAAAAGATTAAGGTGGCGATCTTGAATTTGTGATGCAGTCTATTTTCTGGCATAGTTTTGAAAAATGGATATTTTTAATAAAGTTTGGCAAATCTAGACTTCTCATTTTTCTGTTTTGCACTACACTAGTGAATATCTGATAAAAGAATCAGGAGTCTTTTAACTTTTTGGGCATGATCGTGTAACCCCGGAACACCTACCAGTTTTTTTGGTGACTCGATTGGGGAAACTAAGCAGACCATTGACTCAAACTCTGTTGATATGAGATTTCGTTTACATAATATATGTTCATTGCATTGCCATGCATGGTGCGCTTAAGTCACTATGTGTTGCCCATTCTGATCTCCTGAACAGCTCCTAAACATGGGCCTCTATCATAGTGGAACACAAGCCTCGGATCTGGACCACCAATGTACTGCTTGATCCTCCCTTCATTATAGGTGTTCGGTAGGTGTTGATATATCAGCTTGTCTTTCTATGATACCCTTTTTGGACAAACTGACCAAGTACATGTACAGATGCTCTAGTAAACTTCCAAAATTAGGATATGATGTTTTCCTATGTCTAGCATGTGATGAAATGCCACTTTTGAATAGTGATCCTTAGATCGTAGAAAGATAGGATAAGGAAACCTTAACCTCTAGGGGTGTTTTGGAAATGCCTTTCTTTATATGCAAAATGTGAAATCCTTAGAAAGAGGACACCCAATCCTTGAGAGTTTTTATTTTCTTAGGAGGATTTCTTTTTAAAATTTGGGGTCATATCAGAATCAGAATTTAAGGTCAGAATCTAGGGGGGTTGTGTTTGTTTGGTAGAGGATCAGAATTTGGGAATTTTATCTGAAATGGTTGATTTATAAGTAGATTAGAACTAAAAAGTCAAACTTGCGTCGTGCTTTATTCTGACCAACATGTCCAGTACCATGATCTAATGAAGTATTTGTTTTGAATGTGAGGATTCATTGAGGTCAAGAGAGTTTGTTTTGTATGCTTTTGGTGGTCGCCACAGAAGTCCATCCCCCAATTCAGAAATAGCCATACTCAATCCAAAAAAAGCCCAGTGCAAATCCAACTCGAAAAAAAGCTTAACCCATCCCACTCCAAAAATTCCGACCTATACCAAATCAAAAACACTCCAGTCCATCCAATCTTGCAAACAGGCCGTCTCTAATATGGTCCACATCCACCCAGTTTCCAATAATTGCTAATTCACGCCGATCCCATAATGGCCAAAATCCAAGTGGATCTAGTAGACCGTGCTTATAGTTCTCCAACGGACTATGGATACTCTTGATTGACACAGTAGCTGCTTAGCTATGCCCATTGTTTGGGATGTAACAACTAGCCGGGCAAACTGCTTACACATCCACTGCTAATCAATACATCTGGTTCCAAGACGCCGCATCTGCAGTATAATTCCTAGAACCTTGACCAACTAGAAAAAGCAGCCTAGGCTCTAGCTCAGTACATCTTGTCAAGGAGCTCGCTTCCCTTATCTTACTGAGTTTGATCCGACTTGCTGAGATAGCCAAGTTAAGAGAAGTGTGTTCAAAAAGTCAACAAGGGATCAATTCTATCCCGGATAATTGAGAATGGGTATACAAAATTGTTTCTCAAATTCTCCAAGAAAAAGATTCATGATGCACAATGTGACAGGTTTGATGGATCAAAGGACTCATGTGCATATCCGACTTGTTTCCAAAAATGTCTTAAAGAGAGCCGATAGGCTTAGGCTCGAGCCCCAAAATCTATCTCTGTTGGGTGAATTTTGTCAGGTATAGTTGCTGCTTGGTAATGGCTATTGGAGGAACTTAGTGAAAAAAGTTAAAGGAGAACCTCTTGAGGCCATTCATCACTTAGTACTCCTATAATGCCACAAATTTTAAGTAACTACTCAGGACTCAAGCAATCTTGTTAGAAGAAAGCCCAAAGAGAGCTTCCATGGAATTCAAATAAGAACAAGAATGGAGGGTCCCACACAAGGCGGCCATCGATGACTAACAGGCCTTTCAGAGAGAATCGGATTCGAATATCCAAATGAAAATCTACATAGCAAGATGCTGGCAAAAAATGATAGTCCTTTTTCTTTTTTACCTTTAAAGAGCTACATGAAATGAGGGTTTAGATTGGACGATGCCACGAGCAAGGGATCATATTAGAACGAGAAAACCAGGGAAGACACTTTTTGGTTATTGGTTGTTGCTCACGGTTCCAAATGCCTATTAGCAGTAGTGTAAGCACACCACGAATATTCAAAAGTCAGCATTGTTTACCACCTCGCCAAAACAACCCAATCCCATTACTAAAACCAACTTACAACCTTACATATTCACCCGATCCAAAACCAAAGCTTTCACCCTCTTTAAACGATAACCTTATCCCAAGCTTATGAAGTGTTTGTTGGATAAGGGACACCTCAAAACACCTGAAATTCTAGACCTCTTCCTAATCCTCTCCTACCCCAAGGGGGCCAAAGATGCAATCCAAGTGGCTGTGCCTTCTAACTCAGCAACATGGCATGGTCGATCAAGTGTATCTGTCTTCAATCATAAGATTTAGGATCTCATTGAAATAATAAATCATAGTTCCAACCGCACGGCCAAACTTTCACCACTAAACCCACTAACCTAACCCATAATCGAGTACCCACTACTTCTTCGCCTTAACCTCA
>NW_021026972.1:861430-890029 GCF_004153795.1 Camellia sinensis
TATATCATGCAAATAGCCCAAGCAAAGCATGCTAGAGGACTCAAGAATTAAAGCTAGTGAGGTGCACAACCCTAGGACTATGCAATACTATGCACAAACAACCAAACCAGCCCAAAACAGAGTTATATCATGGCAAATCAGTGGCAAAAACAAGCTGGAACTAAGGCTCAAAGGAGTAGAAAATCATACTCCCTTGGTAGCTCACAAGTAAGGCACAAAGGCACAACTCTCAAAAGCTCTCAAGGAGTGAAAGAAGTGAGACCATGACACATGTATATGCTCTGAAATTACATACCAAATGATGTGAAAACATGCAACCATCACAAATATAGCATGCTAAAGTGCCCAAAACTCAAGACTAGCTAAGGCACTTACACCATAGCCACACAAGGAAAGCCCCAAAAGGCCAAGATCATTCCAAAAAAAGTTTAAGCAAGTCAAAACAAGGCTAAGAACCTGCTGGAGCAGAGTTAAAACAAGCTAGAATTAGGGGCACAAAGCATGATGCATGTTAAGCCTACAAGGAGGATTGCACTACAAGTACAAAGACCAAGCAAGAGATGACCCCACCAACTAAAATCAGAGTTAAAGCATGCCAAAATAAAACCAAAAAACATGCTGGAGTGAAGTCAATACATGCTAGAATAACAAGCTAACCTATGAAGCATGTTAGGCTAGTAAACAAGTTTACACTACAAGTGTAAAAAAGAAAACAACATGAGGCCAAACCAACCCAAAACAAAGGTATAACATGGAAAAATGAGGCCTAAAACATGGTAAGATAGAGCCTCAAGAGGGTAGAAAAACATGCCAAAGTGTTAAGCCAACAACACATGCAAACAAGGCACAAAAGGAGGGGGGGGATAGACCACCCCCAACACCAAAGAGGCCTTAAACAAAGATGTTAAGCACTCCAAAGAAAGACTTTTTTCAGTTAAAAGCAAGGCCTAAAACAATATGCAAGGATGGCCAATATGGTATACAAACAAAGGCTTAAAAGGGGAATACACTCACCCTTGAAGCACAACTTTGAAACCAACAGTTCCTGAGGCAAAAACCAACTTTCAGAGCTCAAATAACACTCCTAAGAACCTTAGCTCAAAGATGGTGGTGTATTGCTAGGTGTTGTAGTGCAAAAGTGAAGACAAAACACACTTTAAGGCACAAACTCACACAAATATAGAGAGAGAGATATATATATATCTTGTATATCAAATCTCAGAACCTCTGGAAAGGGAGAGGGACCTCCCTTCTTATAGAAAATCAAGTCCCAAGCTTGTTAAGCAAGCTTGGAGCTTGTTAAAATCCATCCATACACGTGTATGGAGGATACACCAAGTGACCAATAGCTGGAACTAGTTGGAAGAAAAATATCTGCAAAAGCAGAAAAAGGGGTCTCAGCCAAAAAAGTGGCCGATCGACCAAAAAGAGTGCCGATCGGTCAACATTTATGGCCGATGGCAAGAAGGAGAGGCCAATAGGCACAGGGCCTGGCCGATGGGTTGTGGAGCTGGCCAACAAGCCACCCCCTTCCCTCAGAAACAAATCCACAAGCTCTTGGTCTACAACCAAGTACAAAACAGACAAGTTGAGAGGTTCCATGGCAAGGTGCGCGGCCGAGACCTTCAGAAACTCAAAACGAACACGAGCATGGATGATCATCGAGTGTTCAAACGATGACGTCCAAGTCTTGAGGACGGTCAAAAATGGGGTGTCTACAATGTGCTTTTTGTTATAATCCTAATGAGAATCATAATCATTTTGGTTTTTTCACTATCCTTTCTCTGACAGAGTTTGGAGTAATTTGAAGTCTATAATTAATGTATCCTAACCTAACCTTCAATGGTCAGCCTTGGTTAAGTATATTTCTAAATTTGTTAAAGGGAATTCGTTGGCTGCTATTATTTCTAAACTTGTGTTTACTTGTACAATATATCAGTTGTGGCTTGCTAGGAATAATAGAATCTTTAACCAAGATATGAGCCCTGAAGAGGTGGTTATTAGGAGAATTGTGGATATAATCGATTTCAAATTCTTTCTATGTCTAATTTGCAAGTTTCTCCTAGTGATAGTTGGTTTCTTTGTATGGAGATTGCCCAATTCTATCTTGAAAGGTAATTCAAATTTAGCTAAATGAAGCAGAATCATCTTAAGTGATGGGAGTTTAGTAAACGTGGGTTCAGTGAATGTGAGTAAATATTGTATGTTATCTAACTGTTTGCTCTTGTGCAGTTACCAAGGCTGTAAGTGAGAGCGTTCAGTTATACCATTGAGGATTGAGTGCGTGTGAGAAACATATACAATCATGTTCAAATCACTGTCCATAATGAGAGATCTAATGTGTATGATTATATATATATATATATATATATATGTATATATGTGCTTTCTCCTCTTTTTTGCAGATATATGGATATGTTGTTTGTGTGGTTTGAGGTTCAACAAAATGGGTTGAGTGTTGTTAGGATACATACTGAGTGGTTCCTTTAAATTTTTGAGTGTTGTAAGCTTATATATTGTGGGTTGAGTGTTGCAAGCCATATATGTTGTGTTGTTTCATTTTCATCAAATTTTTCCAAAGTGATGTTGTTTGAATATTGGTTGTACTTATCCTATTTTCAATATTAGATAGGGTCTACTAATTGTCCGAGTTTGAGGAGGTGCGGTAGAACAGCCAAGTTCGCCAAGGTGGAGATGCAATTTGTCTTTCGTGTGGTTTTTGCTGGTTACATGATGTATATACAGTGCTATACTTTTGTTTTTGTGCCCACCCTTGTAGGCTGTGCAAGGGTCTTAATAGTTTTATGTTATAGTGGGCCTCTTTTTGCTATAGGCTCAATGTGTTGTATACCTACCTTTACGAGTTGTGCAAAGGCATATTTTTGTAGATTTTCCTCTGTTTTGGGCTCACATGTTGGTGTTCACAACCCCTATAACACTTCTGGGGCCTTTGAACACTTTTCTAGCCCTCTATATGGTTTGGTTGCCTTCTACTATGGGTTGTGCAATGGTTAGTTGTTGACTGTTCTTTAGTGGCGTCTGTATTGATTTTCTTTTGTTGATATTGGTTTGATCGTAATGTGTGTGGCAGGCTGCTCTTAATTGTATTGTATAGTTTGTGTTAGGGGTTGGGACATGCCCCTTGTACTTGTTTAAATTTTCCTGTTTTTATTTGTGACTTATTCACCAAAGAAAAAAATGTGAAAGTTCATATCAACATTTAGTGAGAGATTTTCAAAAGGTAGACGATTTATGATTTTGGGAATGTGAGATATTTTCTCCGTAGAATAAGGGAGAGATTTTCTTACTCATGAGAGAGAGAGAGAGAGAAAGAGATTTTCTCCATAGAATAAAAGAGAGATTTTTTCCCTAGAATGAGGGACATATTTTCTCCATGGATTAAGTGATTTCAAAATGAAAACATGTGCAAAAAATTGGACGGAAGATTTGGTTATATTACGCTAAATAGGACCTAATGGAATATTAAAAAAGAAGATGAGTTAAATGGAATATAACATTTGGGGATACGTCTTTCTAAAAACCTTTATTTTAATACACTTTAATAAATATATGAATATTTTAAAATAGTAGTACATTTTTCCTAGAGTCTTTTCTTTCTTTGTTTGGTTTTCTTTGGCTAAATTATAAATATATCTCATGAGCTTTGTTTAAAATATAAATTATCCCTTGTAGTTCTAGAAATAACAAATACTCCCTTGTTAGAATTTTTTATTTTATAGAATTAACAAAAAAATAAATCTAACTACTCTCCTATGCAATAATAAAATTACATGAATTGTTAACTGAAATATATTTCTGATATCATTAAAACTGTTAATTAACTTAATGATTTATTAATAAAATGAGTCAATTGTTATGTAATTAGAAACTTTAAGAGGTGCGATATAATATCTAAAATCACATAAGGCAATCTGTATTTTAAATAATTCTCAAGTGGAGTGTGTGTAGACATCCCATTTTGACCGGCCCTAAGACTTGGGCGCTTTCTTCCAAACACCCAATGATGAAAGTTGGAATGTGCTATCCTTCGAATTCCTCAACAAGAGAGCCGGGTTCAAGCTTTAATCCAACCTTATACCTATTTTGGTAGCACAATTCCAAACATTTCTACAAATGTCCTGAGGCTCGCCTTTTGAAACTCCAAATGTCGTCTTTTTAGTCGACTGAACATGGGATATAATGGGAATGAATGGAAGGGGTAGAATCTTCTAAAATACCTACTTCTCCTTTCAAATCATGCAAACTTTACCCTATTGATCTCTCGGTATATTTTTCATCTGGCCGTACAACAATTTATGGAAAGAAGAAAAATGTAGTTGATTGGATGAATAATGGTATGCCCGCTAAATTGTCCGGGGTACAGAGCATTTTTGGGAATTTTGGCTATGTTTTTCAAATATTTAAGATATTTTTACATTGGGCTTCCTCTGCAACGTTCATACAAATATCTTAGATATTTGCCATGGCTTCCTATGTAAGCTTCATGCAAATATCTTAGATATTTTCCTTGATTTCCTATGTAAGTTTCGTGCAAATATCTTAGATATTTTGCATTTGGCTTCCTATGTAAGCTTTGCTCCAAAAGTCTATATATACAACCTCTCCAACTCATTACAAAAGGTTTGGAAATGATTTTCAAAGGCTTCAAAACAAAAACTACACTCCACCTAAAAGCTTCTCACTATTTCATCTCTCCCCTTCTACATACACCACCTAAACTCCATCAAAGCTTGATCTTAAGGCTCCTTGCTAAATGTTCAAGCCATCCCCAAGAACTTTGAGGGTGCTAGGAGAGATTTGTGAACAAGAAAGCTTATCATCTCTTTAAGATGTAAAATTTTGCCCTTTTCTACTTTTCTTTTCTCTTTTTTTTCATCTCTAACCTCTGTATTTCATTATTGTTATGATGTAATCATGTGATGGGTCTTCATGGATGTGGAGAAAACTACGATGTAGCCACCCATCCATATAGATGTGTTAATTGGAAACTTGTGGATGTTAAGGGAGTAGAAAGTAGCCACCCATCCACAAGCTTGGTTATGTGATGTAATTGCTTTCAGTTTCATACACTTTCTCATTATCTATCTCATCATCCAAACATGTTGGCTCATTTGCTCCAACCCATTCCCAATTCTAATGAGTAGTGGTGGTTGTTGCATGGAGCTATTTGGATAATTCTTGAAATTTGGTATTGAGGAGGATGTTGGCTTTCATTTTGTTAATATTTATCTTGGAACTAAAGTAAGAGGTTTTTTGGTCAAAAATGTTGAAAACTCTATTCTCAACCATTTCGGACATGGAAAGAGATGGAAACATCCTTATTCCATGAGATGAAGAAGAATCTTTAATAATTTTTTAATGGATCTCTTACTTTCAAGGCAAAGCTTCCACTAAGACATAGTGGGCATTAATATACTCTCTCTAAATTAATAACATAGATTTGGGTATTAACCTACCCTTATTCACAAAGAAATGATGTAGGTTCCCATCTAGTTCTTAGGCTTTTTGCTTTGATTCATTTGATTTGTTGAATTATTGCAAAATATCTATTGTATACGGCTATGATATACTATTATTAAAGGTTGAGGCCCATCTACCTCTTCCGTAAGTGTTTTTTGTGAGAGGGAGAGGTAGAAGGAATGTGGCGCCCCAAATTTCAGAGACATCAAGGTAATATAATACAACAATACACCAGGGCTTAACTAGCAGATACACAACATTATACAAATAATTAAGCACAAAATGTAAGTAATTAAACTAAAAGAAAAAATTTAATAATAGCTACAAAAAAAATTCTACAAATAATTAAATACAGATCAGTTTCTTGATACAAAAAGATTATCCAAAATACAAGAAATATAAAGTTTAATCTCTAGGACATCATGGTTCCTCAAAACTTTTAGGGATTCTGTTCTCGATGTAATACTCACCTTCACCTGGCATAAAATGCCATAAGCTTGGAATGCCTAGTAAACACAAAGAACAGCACAATTATAACATACAGTGAAACCAATAATTAAGCAGAGCTTATAATTAAATTTCGGTTCTCAAGAATAACAGTCAATTAAGTTAGTTCTAGGAAACTCCTCGTGGAATGTCATTCCTACCCAACCATTAACACTGGCCACAACCAATTCTGACTCCCTATTGGTTAATACAATACCAACGCGCCGCTTACCGCATAACCACCAGGGCATCGCTTACCACACAATTACCAATGATGCCCACGCACCTAAGTTACATACCCTAGTGGTGACATCACGGTTTACCCCAAGGGAATGGGCTTCCAGGGGTACTCTCCCTATGTGAGACCCTCACTGCCATCCTTATACCTCCCAATTCCGTTAAGCAACCAGAATACCTTTCGTGCCAAGTTAGGGTTCGAAAACACACTTGCGCAAGACTTCATGAAAATGGAATACATTCCACTATATTGTACTTTTGAATCCATCATTCATCATCCCATAAAATTTACTACAGTGATCGCAACCCATTACCACCCCATTTGATTTTCCCTTTATTAAGTGCATTATGTTCTCAGTTATAGCGAAGCATGGTCAAGATAATTACGAATCCAAACTAAACATAATGTAATTTATTCATGGTAAAACAAATTCATAATTTATCATAGTTTACATATCAAGACTTAAACATTCAAGAAACATAGCACATAAGAGTGACAAACCAACTAAGAGCACATTAACACAAATTTCCAGAATTTCAGATTTGAATCAGTTGGAAAATAATTATGGAAAAAATACTTTTATCGGCCCTAAATACCTGGCCTCATGTGAGTTTGTAGATAAATGACTCTAGTCAATTTACAAAAGTATGATAGGTATTTTAGATTTTAAGATAATTCAGAATTATCAAGATTTATCCAGATTTGTTGACCGTTACGCAATTCGATTTTCCTCTCAAACCATTCACTCTCTCGAGTTGAAACAATTTTTAGTTGAAATATAACACCAAGATTAAGATTTTGACATAAAAGTGGACTCAAGATTATTTTTCTGGAATTTTCTAAAAGTAGAGAAAGTTGACTATTTTTCTGGTTCTGTGAGTAATAAACTTAGAAAAATTGTTTAGGTTATAAAAATACATCTTTAGGTCCTACCAAAATTATCACATACTCTACACATACCAAATATTACACCATAAAAACAGATTTTGAGTTTATGGAGCTTTGATAGGAAAATAAATTCAAGAGAGGGAAAAGATTTGTTGCTGGAAATTTAAGAAAGAAAGAGAAACATACCATTTCTTGATTAATACACATTTATACAAGAGTGTAGGCCTAGATTACAACATATATATATATATATACAAATAGCATGTATTAGGAGGGGAAAAACAAGTGGTAAAAGAACTTGAGAGAAGAGGTGATGTAGGTTTTACCTTTGTTGTACAAGACTCAACACAATTCTTTTTTTCTTCTTCTTCTCTTCTCTCCCTCTATTCTTTTTTTTTTTCTCTCTTTCCAAGATCACTATCTCTCGCTCCTCTAATGCATGGCTGAAAAATGTGTAAAATGAGGGGGAGAAGTATGCATATATATAGAGAAAGAATTGGGAGGTTTCTTAGGGACTTAGTTCCATAAGTACAATTTCTCAAAGTTGTCCATCAAGGCCATCAAGGCCCTTCCATCCATCACATGGCCAACTACTTGAGCTCCAATAAATATATATATATATATATATATGAGATATTTGTATTTATAAACAAAAAATAATAGGCACAAGTACATTAATTAAGAAAATATTACAATTATGGTTTGGAATGAAATAAAATAGAAGTATACGTGGACCAAGTCTAAATTTATTAAACCTTCATATTTATTATTCATATACTAATATTAGAAAATTTAAAATAATAAATTCAGGTCCCATTAAATTAAAGTGCAAAGAAATGCGAGAAACCAAACAAAAACGGTGTTATCGGGAATTAGGATTTTAAAATAATTAATCTATAATTACAGGGTCTAATAATTAATACTAGGGTTTTAAAGGTGATGATTAATCTACCGTGATCGATTACGGTTTACTCAGATTAATCCGTGATCCTTCCCGATTCTAGGGTTTAAAACGCAATTAAGCGAAAATTCAAGGAATTTATTGAAATAAACTCAAGGCTAGGGATTTAAAGGTAATTACAAAAATTAGGGTCTCTACAAGGAATAAGCACCCCTTGGAAGATGTGCTTTGCTTCTATTCTGGACCTTTCTACACCAAGCTGAGTTTCCTTGGAGGTCATATTTGGCCAAACATCTTTATGGTCGGCCAAATCAATTTGTGTGTGGCCGGATGATTTTCCCAAAGCAAAACATATAGTTTTTGGGGAGTGCTCTTCCAGGTGTTTCTGGAACTGTTGGTTAAATAGTTTTGTTTATCTAGTATGATTTGTTAGATTCAACAATAATTGGGCTAAATCAATTCATTATTGTAATAATTCCTCCAACCCCATGTCTTTTCTTTCTTTTATTATTTCATTCATTTATTGTAATAATTTCTTCCCCTCTCCCTTCTGTATTTCTCTCTTTTCATTTGAATTATTGTAATAAGTTCCAACCCCACGTCTTTTTATCTCTTTTCTTTACATGCTTTTCGTGTATGTTGTATATAGCATCACATCTTATTTATTATATTCGTGCTTTGCATCTATCTTTCATGCACTAAGATTCAACTAATTTGCATCTATGGGTTTCATTATGTGCCTTTGTGCACTAATTCATGCCTTGAGATGATTTATGTATTGAATGTTACTAGCCGAATCTTTTGTTGCATTCTGTGTATATATTGCATTAGATATTTGTATATAGGATCACGCACATGTTTATAGCATATAACTTTTGTGGCTTACCATGGAAGAGTACTAGGTGAGCATTTAAAGTTTTAACATCCCGGGTGTGTATGTTATTTTACTATGTATAGCACTTTATCATATGGCTACATGCTTAAGTGATATATCTCCTTGAATGCCAGTGGATGAAAGTTGTGTTGCTTGGGTTGCGATGATGTTGACTGATGCATGTGAGCTCAGTTTCTTTGTGAGTTGTACATTTATTCAAAAACCTTTCAAAATGTATAAAATCAAAGCATACCAAAATAAGCGACATGATATATACTTGTTTGCTTCATATAGTAATGTTAGCATTATTAATAATCAGAATATGAGTATATATTGTTTATAAAACTCATATCATGACTTAGTAGATGCCAATAAGTTGATCAGGTAAGCAAGAGTGCTTAATTAATGACCTTTCCCGCTCATACTTAAGGTTTCAAACTGAGACATCTTTCGTTATGACGAATAGTGGCCTTTGGAACAAGTCACGGGTTTCCTTATTTCCCTAAAAGATTAGGTGGCGATCTTGAAATTTGGTGATGCAGTCTATTTCTGGCATAGTTTTGGAAAAAAATGGATATTTTTATAAAGTTGGCAAATCTAGACTCTCATTTTCTGTTTTGCACTACACTAGTGATATCTGATAAGAAATCAGGAGTCTTAACTTTTGGGCATGATCGAGTAACCCCGGGACACCTACAGTTTTTTGGTGACTCGATTGGGGAAACTAAGAGACCTTGACTCAAACTCTGTGATATGAGATTCGTTTACATATATATGTTCATTGCATTGCATGCATGGTGCGCTTAAGTCACTATGTGTGCCATCTGATATCCTGAACAGCTTGCCAAACATGGGCTCTATCATAGTGGGAACACAAGCCTCGGATCTGGACCACCAATGTACTGCTTGATCCTCCCTTCAATTATAGGTGTTCGGTAGGGTAGATATATCAGTGTCTTTCTATGATACCCTTTTTGACCAAACTGACCAAGTACATGTACAGATGCTCTAGTAACTTCCAAAATTAGGATATGATGTTTTCCTATGTCTAGGATGTGATGATGCCACTTGTTTGAATAGTGGATCCTTAGATCGTAGAAAGATAGGATAAGGAAACCTTAACCTCTAGGGGTGTTTGGAATGCTTTCTTATATGCAAATGTGAAATCTTAGGAAAGAGGACACCCAATCCTTGGAGAGTTTTATTTTCTTAGGGGATTTCTTTTTAAATTTGGGGTCATATCAGAATCAGAATTTAAGGTCAGAATCTAGGGGGTTGTGTTTGTTTGGTAGAGGATCAGAATTTGGGAATTTTATCTGAATGGTTGAATTTATAGTAAGATTAGAACTAAAAAGTCAAACTTGCGTCGTGCTTTATTCTGACCAACATGTCCAGTACCATGATCTAATGAAGTATTTGTTTTGATGTGAGGATTCATTGAGGTCAAGAGAGTTTGATTTTGTATGCTTTGGTGGGTCGCCCACGAGAAGTCATCCCCAATTCAGAAATAGCCATACTCAATCCAAAAAAAGCCCAGTGCAATCCAACTCGAAAAAAGCTTAACCCATCCCACTCCATATAATCCGACCTATCCAAATCAAAAACACTCCAGTCCATCCAATCTTGCAAAGGCCGTCTCTAATATGGTCACATCCACCCAGTTTCATAATTGCTAATTCACCCGATCCCATAATGGCCCAAAATCCAGTGGATCTAGTAGACGTGCTTATAGTTCTCCAACGGACTATGGATACTCTTGATGACACAGTAGCTGCTTAGCATAATGCCATTGTTGGGATGTAACAACTAGCCGGGGCAACTGCTACACATCCACTGCTAATCAATCATCTGGTTCCAGACCCGCATCTGCCAGTTGATAATTTCCTAGACCTTGACCAACTAGAAAAGCCAGCCTAGGCTCTAGCTCCAGTACATCTTGTCAAGGAGCTCCTTCCCCTTAATCTTACTGAGTTTGATCCGACTATGCTGAAGATAGCCAAGTTAGAGAAGTTGTTCAAAAAGTCACAAGGGATCAATTCTATCCCCGATATTGAGAATGGGTATACCAAAATTGCTCTCAAATTACCAGAAAGATTCATGATGCCACATGTAGACAGGTTCGATGGATCAAAGGACCTCATGGTGCATATCCGATTGTTTTCTAATGTCTTAAAGCCGATGGGCTTAGCTTGAGCCCAAAATCTATCTCTGTTCGGGTGAATTTTGTCAGGTATAGTTGCTGCTTGGTATGCTAAATTGGAGGACTCGGTGAAAAAAAGTTAGAAGGACCTGTTGAGGCATTCATCACTTAGTACTCCTATAATGCACAAATTGAAGTAACCACTCAGGACTTAAAGCAATCTGTTAGAAGCCCAAAGAGAGCTTCATGGGATTCATAACAAGATGGAGAGCCAAGGCGGCCATGATGACCAACAGACCTTCAGAGAAGAATCGGATTCGAATAGTCGTGAGAAATCTACATAGCAAGATGCTGCAAAAAATGATAGTCCTTCTTCTTTTTACCTTTAAAGAGCTACATGAAATGAGGGTTTAGATTGAAGATGCCACGAAGCAAGGGATCATATTAGACGAGGAAAAACCCATGAGGAAGACCTTTGTTCACGGTTCCAATGCAATTAGCAGTAGTAGCATCATTGCGAAATATTCAAAAGTCAGCATTGTTACCACCTCAGCCAAAACAACCAACCCATTTACTAAAACCAACTTACAACCTTATAATTCAACCCGACCCCAAAACCAAAGCTTTCACCCTCTTTACATAGCCCTATCCCAAGCTATGAAAGTGTTGTTGGATAAGGGACACCTCGAACACCTAGATCCTAGACCTCTTCCTAATCCTCTCCTACCCAGGCAAGATACAACCAAGTGCTATGCCTTCTACCAGCAACATGGCCATGGTACTGATCGATGTATCTGTCGTCATCATAAGATTCAGGATCTCATTGATAATAAAATCATAGTTCCACCGCAAAGGCCAAACGTCACCACTAACCCACTACCTACCCATAACCGAGTACCACTACCTTCTCGCCTTAACCTCATCCATACACTATCATCCACCTACAACCCTAGGATATACATCATTTTGTCTCATCTACCCAAGCCTAAGGTGTTCATTCTAGAGGGTACCTGTAGCTCGAATTTTTCGCACTCCTTTCGGAAGGCGAATATGCCCTATAGTGTCGGACTCTCGTGGTTCTGAATTTATTTCACAAGTGTAATGTGAAATAATGAAAACGCAAAAGAGTCCAAATCTGACAATTCTTTTGGAAAATAGATGTTTTGAATCAAATGCCAAAAATGGACTGTTTTGCCCGATTTGCAGAGTCGCCACCTGAATATTTTGTTTTGGAAAATTTAGAAAACTCGAGACTCGTGCCAAAGGCCATTAGTCTGTCATCACCAAAGTGTCTTGGTTCAAGGAACTTAGGTACGAGAGGGGAAGGCCATGAATTGAACACCCCGCTCGCCCGATCAAAGATCGGCCTCTACTAATCATGATGTGATTCTTATTTACATTATATGCTCTTGTTCCGGTTATTATACTAACTTTACTATGTGATGCATATAAGTATAGACTAATTTTACAATCATTGGAACATTTGATTCGTGTTTGTTTTGAAAAAGTGTTTTGAATATGTACCACTTGAAAAAGTGATCGCATATGAACATTATTCAAATTATTCCAATTCAAGCAAATAGCCTTCATCCATAGGCATTCAAGCAGTTTATCAATTAAGTAGTTAGCCTCATGGAAAGAATGCTAGATATAGCAATAATCACACTTATGCATCATGCTAAAGCAAATAAAAGCTTACCTCATACTCTTTCAGGTTCAATGCAGGTTGGTATAATGTTCAAAACTGAGTTTCTAGGGTAGAAATATAGTGGATATGGCAAGTTGGGATTGTTTAGAGCTTGAAATCAGATTTCTTTGTCGAGATTTCAAACCATTTACACAATGTAACCTTCATCATTAAGTGTTCAGAATCAAGTGCCTAAGTCTTACGAGTGGTCAAAATTGGGGTGTCTACAGTATCGACTTGTGCATAATGGACGCACCTGAACCCTAATCGTCTCAAACCCCGAAAAATGAACTCTAGAAAGGCCCAACTCAATAATCCATCCAAACCAATTCAGTTCAAATACACTAAGTGCGCAAATGGCTGAACCCACTACTTCTAAGATGTTGGTATGATTAAAGACCTTCAGAGAATTGTGACAGATTTAACCTTCGCGGTTTTGGTCTCATCATCTATTACATCCTATATTGGGAATTTCGTATCAAAAACCCTTCAATCTTGGTGCAAACTAAAAATGAATGAGCCAACCCAAAGTTGAAACTGTGATGAAGGTTGATGGTGATGATAAAATGGTAGCTCAATTGGACACATTGTCCAAAGATATCTCAAGCTTGGATGGTACCATATCAACAGCAAATGGGTCTTGCCCAGATATAGCCATCTAATTCCTTGACAAGGCTGCAGCAAGCAATAAGAATGAGTCTTGGGCAAGTATTGATCCTTGTGCACATCTCCGATGGGTTATTGAGACTTTGAAGATCAAATGGCTATACAAGTGGCAAATCCTTGTGCTTATTAAGAAAATTGTGGATGAAACTTTTGCACTCAATATCGCAATGTCCAGATGAGGGTTATCGCAAGTAAATTCAGGCGTCAACAAACAAAGGAAGGCCAAGCCATGGAAAGAGATGCCTTACCAGAAATATCCATCCTGGCTCCAACCCCAAACCTATAAGAGTCCTTCCCATGAGTACCCAGTCTACACCCACCAGCTCCTTTGCCAATGCTTCTAGGACTGGTGTTCGCTGCTTTCAAAATCGCACCTTCAATCCCTTCTACATGGCCTCGTCCAAAGCTTTTCAAATCATCACAAAGGAAGGCTACCTCAAACCCCTTGACCCCCGACCTATCCCTGAAATTCTCCTAGCCTGGTATGACCCGACCAAATACTGTGCCTCTAACTAACAGCATGGTCATGACACCGATCGTTGCTATCATCTTCATTATGAGATTCAAGATCTCATCAACAACAAAACGATAGCTCCACCTCAAAAACCCTATATCCCTACCAACCTATTACCACCCCACAGCATAAATTGCATCCATGTCTGGCCAATAATCAACTTTGACCCTAGCCAGTACATCATACCCGCTAACAAACCCAAACCTATGGTGTTTATTCCTGAATCTTCAAATCTCTGCCTTATCAAAAATTTTGAGAAAAAAAGTAAAATAAAAAATTCTTTGAAGAGTTGGAAGGCTTACTCAATCTTAGTGTGTTTGACCTTAATGAGGTTAAAGTAAAGCGGGAGGCTCCCTTAACTATTGCCATCAAGGATAGTTAGAATAATGAGTCTGAATACTAACTAGGGGCAATTGTTGAAAGTGCTTAGAAAGGACCTTCTGAACCAGGGGCATGGTGTGGAAATTGCAGAGGGAAGTTGCTTCGGTCAAAGAGAAGTTCAGAGGCTACCAAGAGAGTTTCGATAGTGATGCTGAAATAAAGACAAGTTGGGACCCACCAATGGGCTACTTGAAGTTTGTCATGAATTCTACCAATGGAGTTGGAAAATGAAGAACCCGTTTGTGTTTAGGATACTAATGATGATGTGATTTTGGTCAAACTTTGAGCTATGTCTTATGGGTGGTTGAGTCGTGAGCCGAGTTAGAGTCTTGTTTTCTTTGTCTTTTCTTGTGTCGTTGTTTCAGTTAGGTCATTTCCTTTTAGTTGCTGTTGTATA
Organism: Camellia sinensis; assembly: GCF_004153795.1. Classification (NCBI taxonomy): domain Eukaryota; kingdom Viridiplantae; phylum Streptophyta; class Magnoliopsida; order Ericales; family Theaceae; genus Camellia; species Camellia sinensis. The sequence continues at coordinate 876,084 of NW_021026972.1, forward strand.
CCCTCGGATCTTTGCCTTTAATCAATAAGAGAATGAGAGTCAAGTTTTTGATCATTTAATTGTGCCTACAATAATCCATGTGTGACCTAATGAAAACAAGAAAAGCTTTGAAAATTTTCAATTAAACATAGGAAATGTGTAATTGTTCAAATGTGCTATTAAGAATGAGATTTCACTAATAAGCTCTAGCATTGATGAGGATCCCCCAAATGGTTCGAATGAATTCTGAATTGTTATCACAGTGTTCTTCATAATCATTCCAAAATTTCAAGTGGTTTCTTGTTGCAAACTTGTGAGGATGAATTCAAAATCGTGCGTGGTGTTTTACACTATTTTTAGAATTCTCTTCACACTCTATCAATCATTTTGGCGGGCACAAGATGGCTTTCAGACCTCAAAAATCCTAGAATTCCTCCCAATGGTGCTTTCACTACTTGAAAAGGAAAAATAAAAAGAAAAAGGAAAAAATAAGAAGAAAAATAAAAAAATAAAGAAAAAAGAAAAACGAAAAAGTCAACCATCAAGCCAGGGGCATCCATGAAATGAAACAAACTGTGAGGAAAGGAAGTTCTATATGAATTCAAAGAAACTAAACACAAGAAGGTACCACATTGTGAGAAGAATTGACCTTGTTTGTAAAGTGAAAGCAAGGAAGATGACATGCACAAGTCAATGGAGAAGCAAGCTCGAATCAAGGCGAAGTGAATTTCATTATTAAGGCAAGGATGATTGTTGATCAAATTGACCGCAAGTGTTGTAACACTACCCTTGAGAGGCTCGCTGGGCCGAAAACTCGAAAGGGTGACTTAGGCAAAACTTAGAGCATGAAAAAGTGAAAAATGAAAATAATGAGAGCTCGCAGGGTAGAAAATCCAAAAGGGCGGCTTTGGCAAAAGTTACAGCGTAAAAGGAGAGTGTCAATACCCGAGTGAACCTTAACCGTGAACTACATGAGATTTGATTCTAATGTTGAGATATGTAGGCAACCTATTCTTAAGGTTTGACCCAATATCCTTGCCCAGTCCATATCTTTAGCTTCGTATCCTTCCTTGAGCTATAATAACTGTCGTACATAGCATATTCGCGTCAGATGATGAGGAACTAGTTTGAATAAACAAGTGGAGTAATTTTCAATATTTGAACTTATCAGTGAAATCTTCAAACATGAGCTCATAGGGAATTGAAACCTGACCTTTTGCAAAATATATTGCTAACGGCGATTCTTGAATAAATGAGTGAACATAAGGAAAACTATGGGCACAATGAATGATCAGCCACCTTGAGTCTTTTCTCTTCTTCTTTGGCTTTTGGGGTCAGTTGTAAGTCTTATTGTTTTCTTGTCAAGCATATGTCTCGATCTGGGCTTATCGAGTCTCTTTTGTGTCTATTAGTGTGTGCATGGCTCGAAGTTCAATAGAGTGGCATGGTCAAAATTTGAAACATGAACCTTCGCTTCAAATTCAAAACAAATCGATGTGTAGAAGTCATTAACAAGCTGAGAGTGCCTATACAAGGGGCATCAAGTCCATGATCATTACAAAGTGTATGTGAGAAATCCATCGCTACTTTCTCAACACTCTAAGGCTTGAGAGAAGTATAAGTCGAATTGGTTGGCAGCTGTTTTATGATCTGATGATCCCCATCATAGGAGCCTACATAATGTTGAAAAACTACAAACAATGGTTTGACACCAGAGGGAAGAGTACATCTGACTTGGCTATTAGCTAAACAAAGGGCATGAACCATACTTTTATCTTAGCTATTTGTCAAGCACTTTCCTCTTAGTAAGGGTGGGTTCACCCCCATGATGATTCTGATATGATTCAAACTTTGACAATTATCCCTGACCAATTCAAGACTCTCTTTGGTTTCCTTCTTTCCTCATATTGATATATGTGCTTTGACTCATGCATGGATGCTCACACACTTTAGTGGCTTTGAACTACATGATTGGTTGCTCTAGCTCTCAACTTTGTTCTGTACTTGTAACTATCAATAACTGAGTTGTATTGAGTTGCCTCGATTTGTGTTTAGGTTTAACCCAGGGAGTTGGTTTTGCTTCAATAAGTTGCACAAATTGTCATGCTCTGTCACATAATGTGGTATGACCTACACACTACCTTGCATTCATTCCATGAGATATGTGGTGTACCACTCTTCATACTGCTTATCTCATAAGTTGCATCATGCATCGCTCCATACACTATGCATATCTCACATCGTTTATCGCACACTACTTTCCATGCCTTGAGATATGCATCATGCACCCTTTTCACTTTTAGTATTTTTTTGAATAAAGTGCATCCCCTTGCACGATCCTTTTTGCATTCAAAAAGGTTATGTTCCTCATATCTGCATCTTTTGTTACGCTTCATCATCATTAGCACGAGGCTTGCCTTACATATTGCCATCTTTGCATTTTATCATCATTCTATTGCACTACATTGCATAGATTAACAGCTCTCAAGGCAGTGCAAAAGCATGGAAGTCCAACTCTCAATCAGCTTCTATGCCTATTTCTGAAGCTAAGAGGTATACCGCTTTTTGTGTCTACCGCATGTTGTATTTCATGCATTGCATTCTTTATCGTATTGCCTTCGCCCTTTGTACATAAAGGGTGCTTGGTTTGTTTTTCCTTGGTTAATATTGTCATGTTCTCGTATGAAAGTATGGTTAGGGTTGTCGATTAACACCACCTTTGTTTCCTCTTAGTCAACACCCTTCCTATTTTCACAATTTCACTGCGATTATAGTGTGTTCCTCTTCATACGATTCTAGCATGATTAGAGTGTGTTCCTCTTCGTGCAATTCCAACACAGTTAGAGTGTGTTCCTCTTCTTGTGATTTCAATATGCTTAGAGTGTGTTCTTTTTCTCCTTTTCTCGTGATTTTAGCGCAGTTAGCGTGTGTTCCTCTTCTCGTGATTTCAGCGCGGTTAGAGTGTGTTCATTTTCCCACAATTTCAGCATGGTTAGGGCCTGTTCCTCTTTCCGCAATTTCAGCACGGTTAGAGTGTGTTCCTCTTCTCGCGATTTCAGCACGGTTAGAGTGTGTTCCTCTTCTTGCGATTTCAGCGCAGTTAATGTGTATTCCTCTTCTCACGATTTTAGCGCGGTTAGAGTATGTTCCTCTTCCTACGATTTCAGCACGGTTTGGGTGTGTTCCTCTTCCTGGGATTCAGCATGGTTAAAGTGTGTTCCTCTTCCCGTGATTTCAGCACAATTAAAGTGTGTTCCTTTTCTCACGATTTTAGCGTGATTAGAGTGTGTTCCTCCTCTTACGTCGCAATGTGTTTGGAATGTGTTTGGCCTCGACCACCCTTTCTTCTCTTGCACAAAGTGCATTTGGATTTGCATTTCTTCTTTCATGTAGAAAACATGTTTGTGCATCTCGTTTTATATCACTCATGCAAAGAATAAGTTTGAATGGCATTCTTTATTGCCTTTGCAACTGTTACCAAGCTTCATGTCATTTGCACGAGGTTCGCCTCTCTCATGTGCCATCTTTGTATCTTTATTATTATTAAATCACATACCATCAATGTTCAAACCAACGGTGTAGTACACGTAAACCCAACTTTCAAGCAAAATCGACTTCGTGTAGCATGTAAGTCCAATTCTCAGTTGCATTTCATCTGCATCCTACTCCTGAACTATGCTGGTTTGATTCCTTGCAAGAGGATACATAAGCAACCCTCAGGTTCAACCAACTGTATCTGCATTTTTTTTGTCTGCCCAAATCTTATGACCTCGTCAAAAGGGTTGTCTACGAGATTTGACATCCACTCACATCATGAAATGACGCATTGAGCTCTGTCAAAGAGGGGCAACTGTAGACACCCCATTTTGACCGGCCTTAAGAGTTGGGCGTTTTCTTCCAAACACCCGATGATGAAAGTTGGAATGTGCTATCCTTTGAATTCTTCAACAGAAGACCTAGGTTAAAGCTTTAGTCCCAACCTCACACCCATTTTGGATAAACTATTTTAGGCCACCTAAAACCTTTTTAAAACACTTTGGTGGTGCAATTCCAAACATTTCTACAAATGTCCCGAGGCTCACCTATTCAAACTCCAAATATTGACTTTTTTTAGTAGGCCAAGCAAGGGATATAGTGGGAATGAATAGAAGGGATGGAATCCTCTAAAACACTTGTTTCTCATTTCAAATCATGTAAACTTTACCCTATTGATCTAACGGTATATTTTTCATCTGGCCATACAACAATTTATGGTCGGATGAAAATGTAGTTGGCAGGGTAAATAATGGTACGGCAGGCTAAATTGCACAGATACAAAGCATTTTAGGAATTTCAACTTTTTTGCAAATATTTAAAATATTTTTACATTTGGCTTCCTCTGCAAGCTTCGTACAAATATCTTAGATATTTGCAATGGCTTCCTATGTAAGTTTCATGCAAATATCTTAGATATTTGTCTTAGTTTCCTATGTAAGCTTCATGCAAATATCTTAGATATTTTGCATTTGGCTTCCTATGTAAGCTTTGCTCCAAAAGTCTATATATATATAGCCTCTCAAACTCATTTCAAAGGGCTAGAAAATGATTCTCAAAGGTTTGAGAGCAAAAAACTACCTTCCACTTAAAAACTTCTCACTATTTCATCTCTCCCCTCCTACATACACCACCTAAACTCCATCAAAGCTTGATCTTAAGGCTCATTGCTAAGTGTTCAAGCCATCTCCAAGAACCTTAAGTCCATGTTTGTTTGGGCGGACTGGATTAGCATTCCTATGACTAACAGTCCTAAGACTACGAATCCGTTGGATTATGTATCCTATCTTAACTAATAGTCAAGTTTAAAATAATTAGTCCGTACTTCAATTGTTTAACCAAATATCGGATTAATAATTTTATTGGACTATTAGTCCAATCCCAAGCTCATGTCCACCCAAACAAACATGGCCTAAGGGTGCTAGGAGAGAGTTTGTGAACAATAAAGCTTATCCTCTCTTCAAGAGTTGAACCTTTGCCTCTTTTTTTTTAATTTTTTTTTAACTTTTCTTCTCTCATTCTTCATCTCTAAGCTCTGTTTTTCATTATTGTTGTGTTGCAATTTGTAGACGTCCCCGAACGTCCCGAGAGGGAAATCCCCCGCTTTGTTCATTTGAGGTTCACTATAGTTCAGGACTCAAATATCACGGTCCTGTATCTAATCTCACAGAGTGCAATGCAAGACCAATGAATCATCAAAGAGTCCAAATCCGGAAAATCGTTTTTGAAAACAGATTTTTTTAAAAGAAGTGCCAAACATGGACTGCTTTGCCAGATACAAAGTCACCACCTAAATATTTTATTTTGGGGAATTTAGGAAACCCTGACTCGTTTGCCTAAGGCCACGTGTCCGTCATCACCAAAGTTTCCTCGGCTCGGGAACTTGGGTACGATTGGGGAAGGTCACTTCGTGAGCACCCCCACTCGCCCGATCAAAGATCGGCCTCTACTAACCATGATATCGAATTTTGAAAACATTGTGTGCTCTTATTCCGGTTATTAGCCTAGATTTACTATGTGATGCGCACAGCATACAAGTATAGATTGGATCGCCTGAATTGGAACAAAACATTTCATGTTTCTTTTTTAAAGCGGTTTGGTACTCGTAAGTAGGCTTAAAATGTAGATTTTGCCACCCTCTAGTGGGCTTAGAAAACATGGTTTTGCCACTATCTAGTGGGCTTAAAACTCACAGTCAATGCATTATTCCAATTTAGATAACCCAACCTTCACCCACAGGCACTCAGGCAGATATATCACATAAGCAATTAGCCTCATGGTAAGTATGCTATCATGGTATTCACTCACACACATGTAATGATGCTGAAGCATAAATACTTACCGAATACTCCAAGCCAAAGAAAGAAGCTAATTAGAAAACATGCATGGATCCTAACTATGCTGAGATGCCTAATGCTACACATACAAAAATATGCAACTATAATAGGCTCGGCTATTCTAAGAATGGCATATGAGATGCTACAGCTAACACGTATTCAACTTGGAATTGAAATATGATGCAGTTAGTATGATGCGCCGAGTCCGATGCATGCAAGACAAATGAATGGATGCAAACATGCGAGCATAAGTATGCTAATTGAAACATGCCATAATCTAACCATCATAAGCTGGTAAATAAAAGGGAGAAAGAAGTGGGGTTGGAAGACATACATCACACTCACGCACACTTATTACAACATTGCCCTCGTTCGGAGGGTCCGAATAAATAATACAGTCTGAATAAATAATTACAGTCCGAATGAATGATTGAATATTACAAAACCCTAATTAATTAACAAATTAACTAGGAAAGCGAATAAACTAGCATGCAAATTCATGGACCGCCTCAGCTCTGTTCCGAATGATGAAAGATGCATGCTCGGGTTGCCTTGCGCAAAAATCCCTTGCGATGCCCCGATTCACCTCTGTTTGCAATTAATCCCAGAATCCTGTGCAAGGATTTAGAAAGTTGCTGATTTCTAATTTGCTGCAACAGAGAGCAAGAAAGGGGCATGGCAAAGTATTTTTACATATGTATGCACACCTCGATCCTCGTGCCACCAATCACGCATCTCGATGCACGATGGTCGAGGAGTCGAATTGCATGACTCGATGTGAAATGAATGCACACATAAACACAACAAGGCCTAGACTCCATCATGGTCAATCCGGAGTGTCGGCGATCGGGAATTGAGACACGTTCTGTCACTTGGAGTACGAAACGTCCCTCGTTTCCTGTGCTCAGGCTAGCTCCTATCCCAAACACAATGCAAATGAGAATAAGATGGCATACACAATGCGACTAACATGTAACCTAGCATATGTAATGCTATGGACTAAAATGGCATACACGATGCACGTGATGTAACACGGCATACACAATGCTCTAACATGCAATCCTAGCATACGCAATGCTATGGACTAAAATGGCATACACGATGTACGATGGACTTACACCAACATGAGTGGACCTCAGCCACACTCACGTCAATGGCCATATAATGGAAATGAAACAACCGAAACACATGCAGACATGCACGGATGCAAAGTATCGATCCTAAGGCATAACATGCAACTCTAACTAAGCATGGCAGAGGATGAAATATGGCATACATACACACAAATTCCAGCTCTGAAACATGATACAAAATGGTCCCGAAACATGCAAACATGGCACACAATGCAAGCTAGGGGGCCCGGGTACCGAAACTAGTGAAGTACATTACTCTAGAGGTACCCAAAACAATGCACTAATGGCAAAATCAACCCCAAATAGACCCTAGGCAGGTCTGAAACAGAGGGGAAATGGCCTAAAATGATGGCTCAGAATGCAACGAAATGGAGCTCATTCAATGGTCGGTAAACAAGGCATTCATGGACAACTCTCAAGCACACTTAAGGAGTATAAAACATGGCAATATGGCATTGATACAAGCTCTGAAATATGATATATAATGGACCCAAAACATGAACACACCTCAGTATATGCATGTAATAAGCCTCAAAACTTGGAGTTAAGCATGGGTATTGAACTACAAGCATGCAAAACAAACATCATTAGACCATGAGACCCAAAAACAGAGCTAGGGTAGTCCACAATATGCACAACATCAATTTAAGGCAAGGCCAAAAAGAGCTAAAATCAAGGGTCAACAAAGCATGCGAAATAAGCTAGTGAACCATGATTTACACTACAAGTATGTGAAGCACATGAGGGCTCACTGAACGAGCCAAAAACAGAAGTATGCCATGCCAAAATATACCCAAATAACCACTGAAACTCAGTCAATGCATGCAAGAATGAAATGTTTCTTTGGAAGGCCATGAGGTGGATTACTCTACACATACATGATGGACATGCAAAGTGGAAAGACTACCTCTGGAAAGAGGTTATACAGGCCTAAAATTCACTGAAAAGGGCTTGAAATGGGTCAATGAAGCATGCAATGAAAGGTCCCTTTGAAAGGCCTTCAGGAGGATTGCTCCACACATGCATGATAGACACAAAATATGGCCAAAGGGCTCTGGACAGAGTTAAGGTAGACCTAAAAACTCACAAATAATGGCCTGAAACAAGACTTCAAAGCATGCAAAATGGGGGTCCTTTGGAAGGCCAAAAGGGCCACCAAACAAGATAAGGAGAGAGGGGGTCACCCCTCTCTGATTTTGGCTCTCAAAATAGTGTGATAGCCACTAAAAATCCAATGGATTTTAGTGGCTAGAAGGCCAAACAAAGCATGCAACAAAGGCCTAGATGCAAGGCTCAAAACAAGATGCAAACAAGCATACAAGGGGGTAGATGACCCCCAACAGAAAAATGCCCTTAACCAAACTTCAAGAGGGGCTCAAAAAAAGACTCTTTTCAGTTTAGGACAAACCTCGAAAATGCTTTCAAGCAAGGCTAAGATAGGAAGCAAAATAAGCCTACAAAGAGGGATGGAGCATACAAGGAGGTAGATGACCTCAAACAGAAAAGTGTCCTTAATCAAACTTTAAGAGGAGTCCAAAATAAGACACTTTTCAGTTTAAGATGAAACCCAAAAATGCTTGCAAATAGGGATAAGTTATGAAGCAAAATAATGCAAAAATGGGGGAAATGATGACTTACCCTTGTAGCACAGCAATGCAGCAAGTTCTGGACCAAGAAGGTGAGCCTTCAACCTCTGAAAAATAGATCTGAGGTGATTGAATGGATGGTGGAGGTGGTAGGCTATGAGGTGTAGTGTAAATGGCCAAGAATATTAGGGTTTGGAGCTTGAAGAAGAGAGCTATGGAGGGTGGGGTGTATCTATCTCAGCCAAATGTTTCTAACCCTTGGAAATGGAGGGGGAAGGTTTGTTTTATAGAGGAAGAGAGCCAAGGCATCTTGGAGAAGCCTCAAGAGAGGGTCAAAGCTTCTCAAAGAAGCTTAACCAAAAGGGTCAAGCTTCTTGAGGAAGCTAGACTAAAGGGGTCAAGCTTCCTCAAGAAGCTTGAAAAAAGGGTCAAGCTTCTCCTTGAAGCTAAGCAAAAGGATCAAATCTTCCTTAAGAAGACAAACAAAAGGCTCAAAATCTCGGAGGAAGGGTCAAGTGCTTCACAGCTGGCATAGCTGTGTTGCACTCAAGAAGGCCAAAAAACAGAAGGTAGGCCGACCAATTCAAGTGTTTGGCCGACCACTTACCCTAGTCGGCTGAACAGGGTTCAAAAGGGTCAAGGTGAAATGCTGGTCGGCCATACCAGAAAGGTGGCCTCCCAGATGAGTACAACACAGCTGTATGGTGGGAGACTAGAAATTGTGGCCCAGGAGAGAGGAAAACTAGCTTTCTAGCAAGGTTCAAAAGGATCAGGAAGAAAAGCTGGTCGGCCTACCCATATTGGTAGCCTCCCAGATGAGCACAACACAATGGTGGTATAGGAGACCAGAAATTATGGTCCAAAAGTGAGGAAAACCAGTTTTCTGTCAAGAAAATCGGCTGGAGGAGAGAGAAAATGATTTCCAAAAGAATTGTTGGTCTCCCACTATATTACCACCTTCTAAACCATGAAAATAGGGTCCATACCAAAAATGAACCCTAACCGATGCAAAACGAGGGTTCGGGGGCCAAAACACGCGGCCCGGGGCCCCGAAAATAGGCTGCTAGGTACCGGAAGTGGCATGTGACTACAAAGGTGGTCTCTCGGGCCACAGTGTCCCTCAAAAGAAAGGAAACAAGGTGTGTACCAAAAACTGGAGCAAACGGAGGTAGTTAAGCGGTCCCGAACCGAGGCACACGGCCAACGGCTCTGAAAACCGGTAACTAGTCTCCAAACGGGAAAAATGGCCTACGACCACGAAACGTAGCCTACGGCCACTGAGAGATGGTCTACGAGACCTCTCACTCCCTTCGGGAAAAGAAAACAGAGAAAACAAGACCTGATTCGCAAACCGAAGCAAAGCACAAAAGAGCCCCGAAGTCCAGGGGCAAGGCTCGCAGCCGAGACTCTGAAACCTCAGAATGAGCACAATATGCACCATCACCGAGCGCTCAAACGGTGACGTCTGAGTCTTAAGGTCGGTCAAAAATGGGGTGTCTACACAATCATGTGATGGGTCCTCATGGATGTGAATGGAACTAGGATGTAGTCACCCATCCATTGAGTTGATTGTTCTCTTTACTTTATTGTGCTTTGCACACTTTTCTTACTTTCTGGTGCTATAATTCATTATTGTTGTATATAGATCTGTTAATTGAAACCTTGTGGATGTGGAGGGAGTAGAAAGTAGCCACCTATCCACAAGTTGGTTATGTAATGTAATTGCTTTCCATTTTATACACTTTCTCATTATCTATCTCATTATCCAAACATGTTGGCTCATCTGTTTCAATCCATTCTCAACTCTAATGAGTTGTGGTGGTTATTGCATGGAGCTATTTGGATGATTCTTGGGATTTGGTGTTAAGAAGGTTGTTTGCTTCCATTTTGTTGATATTTCTCTTGGAAATAAAGTAAGAGGTTTTTGGGTCCAAAATGTTGAAAATTCTCTTCTTAACCATTTTGAACATGGAAAGCAATGGAAACATCCTTTTTCCATGAGATGAAGATGAGTCTTCAATAATTTTTTATGGATCTCTTACTTTCAAGGCAAAGCTTCCACTAAGAAATAGTGAGCATTAATTTACTCTCTAAATTAATAGTGTGGATTTGGGTAGTAACCTACCCTTATTCACAAAGAGATGATGTAGGTTCCCATCTAGTTCTTAGGCTTGAATTTCTTCTTGCTTTGATTCATTTGATCTGTTGAATTGTTGTAAAATATCTATTGTATACGACTATGATATACTATTATTAAGGGTTGAGGCCCATCTACCTCTTCCTTAAGTGTTTTCTGTGAGAGGGAGAGGTAGAATGAATGAGTACCCTTTGGAAGATGTGCTTTGCTTCTGTTCTGAACCTTTCTACACCAAGTTGAGTTTCCTCGAAGGTCATGTTCGGCCTAATATCTTTATGGTCGGTCGGACCAACTTATGTGTGGCCGGATAATTTTTCTAGAGCAGAACAGACAGTTTCTATGGAGTGCTTTTCCGAGTGTTTTCGAAACTGCTGGTTAAATTATTTTGTTTATATAGTATGATTTCTTAGATTCAACAATAATTAGGCTGAATCAATTCATTATTGTAATAATTCCTCCAACGCAACGTCTTTTCTTTCTTTTTTATTTCATTCAATTGTTGTAATAATTCCTTCTCCCCCCCTCCTCCTCCATCTTTCTTTCTTTTCATTTGAATTATTGTAATAACTTCAAACCCCACGTCTTTCTATCTCTTTTATTTACATACTTTCCGTGTATGTTGTATATAGCATCACATCTTATTTATTGTATTCATGTTTTACATCCATCTTTCATGTATTAAGATTCGACTAATTTGCATCTGTGGGTTTCATCAATTCTTATGTGCCTTTGTGCACTAATTCATGTCTTGAGATGATTTATGTATAAAATTTGAGTAGTCGAATCTCTAGTTGCATTCTATGTATGTATTGCATTAGATATTTGTATATAGGATCCTACACGTATGTATTGCATATTACTTTTGTGGCTTACCACGGAGGACTACTAGGTGAGCATTTAAAGTTTTAGCATCCCGGTTGTGTATGCTATTTTACTATGTCTAGCAACCTATCATATGGCTGCGTGCTTAAGTGATATATCTCCTTGAATGCAAGTGGATAAAGGTTGTGTTGTTTGGGTTGGGATAATGTTGATTGATGCATGTGAGCTCAGTTTCTCTGTGAGTTGTACATTTATTCAAAAATCTTTCAAAATGCATAAAACCGAATCATACCAAAATAAGTGACATGATCTATACTTATTTGCTTCACATAGTAATGTTAGCATTATTAATAATCGAAACATGAGCATATATTGTTTACAAAACTCATATCATGGCTTACTAGAGGCAAATATTTTGATTAGGTGAGCGGAGGTACTCAATTCATGACCTTTCTCCCTCATACCTAAGGTTCCAAACCGAATCATCTTTTGTTATGACGAATAGTGGCCTTTGGCACGAGTCACAGGTTTCCTAATTTCTCGAAAAGATTAGGTGACGACTCTAAGATTTGGTGATGCAGTCCATTTCAAGCATATTTTTGCAAAAACAAATAAATTTTTTGTAAAGTTGTCAGATTTGGACTCTCATTTTCTATTTTACACTACACTAGTGATATCAAATCAAAAATCAAGAGTTTAATTGTTGGGCAAACTCGGATACCCACGGGACACCTGCAATGTGTATTTGTAATTCATCCTTTTTTTTATATTTTGGGATAAATTAAAAATGCACCCCCTAAGGTTTGCTTAAAATATGATTTACCTCCCACGATTTTAGAAATTACATCCCTCCGTTTAAAATTTATAATTTCATAACAAATGACTCATTTTATTAATAAACTATCAAGTCAATTAACAATTTTTATTAATGTTAGAAATTTATTTCAATTAAGAATTCAGGTAATTTTATCATTGTATAAGAGAGCAGTTAAAAATTTTATTTTTTCAATTAATTATCTTTAATAAAAAAATTCTAATAAGGGATATTTATAATTTGTTAAACATAAAAATAATTTGTATTATAAATAAATCTTAAAAATGCATTTATAACTTACTCTATTTTTTTAACTTACAACATTGTTATTGGAAAAGTTACAATAATTTGAAAGTATATGTAGATAGTGCACGGGTGAGTGGAAAGTTGGCTGAATAGGTAAAATAGATGCAAATGTCAAAAACAAAAGAGTGTATTTTGGTCTCATTTAAATAAACATATAAATAAAAAATTTTAAAAAATAAATATATCGTTATTCTAGTTTCTATAGTAGTGATATAGTTTGGAGGGTTACTGTGTCCCTATCTTTTTACCTTGTCCCCCACTCTATCCAGAAAAATGAATTCCCTCAATTTTTTCTCTTTCAACCCTCACCTTAATATCAAGTATACCCCTAACCCTAAACTCAAACTTAAACCCAAATCCTAGCCCTCAACCCTAATCCCATCCCCACCAGCTCCAACAACCACCGCTGCTACCTAGGGTGGCCAACATACAATTCCTTTTCACCGTTTCGTAGCCTAGACCTAGGGTTTTCAGATATCGGTGATGGCAGAGGCAGTAACATTGTTATCATCCTCCAGCACCAGAGTGGACACATACGACACTTCGGTGATTGGCGTCGAAGCGATCTCATTGGTGCAAAATCGTTGGCGAATACTAAACTTCCTCACTGAAATCGAGCGTGCAAGGCAGTGACCTTCGCTGGATCTTGCTCGATTCCCACCAACTGTTCGAATGGCCTACGAATGAAATCGAAATAGAAAAAGAAATCAAAGATTGAAGATTTGTGATGAGGGGGGAAGAGAGAGAGATGAGAATGGGGGTTTAGGGTTTTGAGGGATTTGAGAGTACTATTTGAAGGGATAGTAGAGACAACAATCGCTGAGTTGACGAATTGTAGTTCGAAGCTCATTTCTGCAACTCTCTTTCGTGCCTATTGACGATTCTCTCTCTCTCTCTCTCTCTCTCTCGAAGTGGTAGCGGTGAAGGGCTATGAAGGTGGTGGTGGTCACGATGGTGCTACAAGGTTGGTAGCGCTGGAAATAGCTGAATAAGAAAAGAGGAGGAGGCGGTAGCAGGGTAGAGTGGATGGGATCTAGTGATGGCAGGGAGGTTGCAAGCCAGAGTAGAATGGATGCGTAGGGTTCGGGTTAGGGTTGGGAGGATAGAGATGGAGTCAAAAATAGAAATTGGTGTTAAGGATAAAATTGTAATAAGAAAAGAAAAATGTTTGGGAGCACTAATTAGTGCTCCTACTAATTAGGTGGGTCCCGTCATTAATGATGTGATGTTTTGGCCTTGGAGTTGTATTTTTTTATTTTTTTTTTACTTTTTTAATGCATTAATGCTATTAGTGGTGAT
>NW_021026972.1:893522-1002805 GCF_004153795.1 Camellia sinensis
TCGATACATGTATTCAACTTGGAATTGAAATACAATGCAGTTAGCATGATGCGCCAAGCCCGGTGCATGCTCTGCAAACTTGGCAAAACTACTGGTTGCATGAAATTCCTGTTCGACGGTCACTCAAGCGGAAGACTAAGTAAAAAAGGTCCTTGCTCGAGCGCTATTTTGGTCGCTTGAGAGGTCTATAAAATTTTATAAAACTTCTGGGAGCTCGATTTTCACGCTCAAGCAAAGCTTTTCTCTCTCGAGCGACAACACGATTTCTGAAATTTCCACAACTGTGTTTGAGCTTCAAACATGATATTCAAAGGTCCCAAACTCGTGTTTTAGGTTCAAAAACATGGGAAAACTTTATAAAACATGGAAACATAGTTAATTTGGAACCAATTGCTCAAAACCATGGCAAATTCTCAACTGAGGACTTCAATTTCAAGTTATAAAACAAGTTTAATTCAAATTGAGTGTATCTTTCATCAAAACATATTCAAAACATAGTCAAATGACATGAGAAGCATGAAAACATGAAGGATTCTCCAAATTGAGGCGTAATTGTGCCATGCATGTAGGAATTTCATGAATTCTAACTCAAATTATGCATGCATATACATGTTTAACTCTTAACTTCCAAATTCAAGGTGGTTGAAGCTTCTATTTAACAATTTCATGCAAATGAACTCAAAACTTAGAATGAATCAACTTCTACATGTTTAATTTTACAAAGATTAGGGTCAAAGATCATACCTAAGACTTGAATTTAAGTGTTGTATAGCTTAATTCTCCAACTCTCCACAATTTCCTTCACAATTCTTCTTCTCTCTCTCCAAGTGTTGAGTTAATTCCCTCCTCTCACAAAATCTCAGCCAAGTGTGTATGTGTATGAGCTCATAAACTTATTTTAGAGCTATTTATATGGTGTGATTAGCTTAGCTTAATCAAGTATGATTAAGGTTAAGTAATTTAGGCTCAATCCTAATTAATTCAATCAGTTTAATCTAATTATTTTGATCCAAATAAATTTTCAATTAAAGTTGCCATAAAATTCTAAATATTCAAATTAGCCTATTACACTATTCAATTTCAGCTTCTGAACTAAATCTGCTCACTTCTTACCTGTTAAGACAATTTATAATGCGGACAAATTGGCTATACTCTATATTGAAGAAATTGTTAGACTGCATGGAGTGCCTGTGTCCATTGTTTCTGACAAGGATTCGAAGTTTACATCGAGATTTTGTCAAAGCCTACAGACTGCACTGGGTACTGAACTGAGACTGAGTAGTGCCTATCATCCTCAGACAGATGGCCAGTCAGAAAGGACCATCCAGACTCTGGAGGATTTACTGAGAATGTGTGTCCTTGATTTTCAGGGAAACTGGGAAAGCCATTTACCATTGGCTGAATTCGCCTACAACAACAGCTACCATTCGAGTATTGGTATGGCGCCTTTCGAGGCATTGTATGGCAGAAAATGTAGATCTCCGATTTGCTGGGTAGAAGTTGGAGATGGGCCTTTGCTTGGGCCCGAGATCGTATATGAGACGACTGGAAAGATAAAACTGATACAACAGAGACTGAAAACTGCACAGAGTAGACAGAAAAGCTATGCGGATGTCAGAGGACGGGACAGAGAGTATGAAGTGGGTGATCACGTTTTTGTGAAAGTGACACCAATGAAGGGCCAGACTCGTTTTGGAGTCAAGGGCAAGTTAGCGCCAAGATACGTCGGACCGTATGAGATTATTGAGAAAATTAATCCGGTGGCGTATCAAGTTGCGCTCTCTCCTGAAATGGAGCACATGCATAATGTTTTCCACATTTCGATGTTAAGAGATTATCTCCGGGATCCCTTCCATGTAATTGAGCCTACTCGGGTAGTGTTGAGTGATGACTACACTTACGAGGAACGGCCTATACAGATTGTAAATAGACGGATCAAGAAACTGAGAAACAAAGAGATTCCGCTAGTGAAAATTGACTGGCAGAACCATGGTGGTGTGTATGCCACTTGGGAAAGGGAAGATGACATGGCTAAAAGATATCCTGAACTGTTCCCACTGAACCCTGTTTTCTTCCAGACTGAAGGTAACTCGAGTTTAGAGGACTAAACTCTTTATAAGTAGGGGAGACTGTAACAACCCTCATACTGTTTACCGATTAATGACTGATTAACAGCTAATTACTGTTAATCGAGACTGATTATGACTGATAATTGAACTGAATAAACTACGGAACTGGCTGACTGAAATTGGAAACCGAATTGATTGAGTATATGTTAGTTAAATTGCATTCTATCTGTTTGACTGTATGATTATCTGTTCATGCTTATATGTTTCCAAAATTGATTGGTGTTTTATGATCAACATAATTTATGTAATTTTATGGTATATTCATTGAAAAAATGATTTGGTATGATTAAATTAGATTAAAATAAGCTAATTGGCCAAGTTGGACTTATTTACCAAACTAGCCTTGTAGTGGCCCACTACCTCAAACCTTTTGAGGCTTATTACACTTAATGCATTTGATTAAAACAACATTTTATCAGCCTTTGTGTTGCCTCAACCGACCAAAGAAGAGAGTTAGAGAGAGAGAGAATTGTTCTTGTTGATTTAGCTTGAGATCTTGAAGAATTGAAGGAGTTCTGTACAATTGAGCTTCCCTATCCTAATACAAGACTTAGGTAACAGAATTGTCAAAATTGAAAGTTGAGCCATGAATTAGTTCTAGCATGTTGAAATAGAACATAATTCACGCATTCATTTTAGTATTGTTGCATTTTGAGGTTGATTACATGGACATTAGTACATGCATGCTCATATTGTTGTTATAGACCATGTTTTCATCTGGTTTTGAAAAGAAATGAGCTCATTTGAACAAGCTTTGGAGCTTTAATTTGGTTTAAAACTCATGCATGACATGTTTGAATGTTGTTCTTGAAGAATGGTTGGAAATTGGGTTTGAATTAAACACCCTTGGGCTTTGATTTCCTAAATTGAGTTTTGAAACATGGTATTCTATGTGTTTAAAAGAGTTTTCTAAAAAATTGGCCCAAGAGGATCGAATTTTATGCATCTAAGCTTGGTTTTGAACCTGGAGCTCGAATCTGGGATTTCCAGATTTCAATCGTCCGCTCGAGCGGTGGAAGTGCCGCTCGAGCGGGAAAATCGAGCTTCCAGCATCTTGCACTGTAGAACAGTCCGCTCGAGCGGAGTATTGGGCGTTCGAGCGGAGGACTGGGTGACACGCTCGAGCGGGCGTCGAGCAGGGATTTCCCCTATCCAGTACTTTTTGGTCCGCTCGAGCGGTATAATGGACGCTCGAGCGGGGACCTTTGTTTGCCTGTACGTTCGAGCGGGGGAAACCTGCGCTCGAGCGGGACCCTGTTTTACGGAAATTTCTGAAAATGTTTTCTAAGTGCATCTTCGCATCCTCATTTCATCCTAGGCATTCTTAGGCCTAGTTTTAGACATCTTAGTGAGGATATAGATGTAGAACACACCGAGGCAAATTTAGGGATTTAATTATTACCTTTCCCAACTGTGAAACTTAGAGTGTGTTCAATCTGTTAACTGTATAGGGTTGGCATTTCGAGGAGACGCTCTAGCCTACTGTAGCCCAGAACTCTGTGAGTAACAATTGTGTAAAGATATTTTCAACTGATTATCTTCTGAATACTGAACTGAACTGTTTACTGAACTGGTATTACTGAATGAATGTATGTCCTTTATTTATGAACTGTACTGTGGCATCCTTAGCACCTACTGTTTACTGTTACTGTTACAGAGATCTCTGTCAGTTCCCTCGTGGAGCCACTACTGTTTACTGACTGATGGCCATCATTACTGTTCGGTCTTGTAAGACCTACTGTTACTGATATGCTAATGGATGTACCACATATGACTGTTTACTGTATTGAGCAACTAAAATACTAATTGAAATGAACTGTTTTCATTACTGTAAGGACATTCATTCTAAACCCCTTTACGCTTTATGTTATTCACTGGGCTTTAGCTCACTGCTCATATATATATGTAGGTGTACAGGCACCGGATCAAAGCTAGAGGCGTCAGGGTTATTCCAGTTTTGTCAAGCCAACCACCGTGCCTCACTGCGAGGTTCCGAGTTCGCCATGCTATGGCTTGGGGTGTCTTTTTCCCCCGCTAGTCCCTGTTACTGTTTTGTATTACTGTATAGACTGTTATCCACTGTACTGTACTGTTATCAAGGGATTAGGTCCCTGTACTGAATGTCTGTAAATGCTTGTATAGCCTGTACTGTTGTGAACATATGAATGCATGAAAAATCTTTTTGGCATACAGACTGTCACAGCTCATTGGACATTGTTTAATTACTGTATTGGCTTCCGCCAAGCCCATGTACTCTGTCTTACTGTATTACTGTTAAGCAGGCCTTCGGTAATCTCAGATTACTGGCCGGTTACGGTACTAAACCAATAGGGGCGGGTTTTGGTCGTGGCACGTACGTACGGCCCGCACGTGCTTTTATTTCAAAATATGAACTTTGCCTCCCCTATTTTCCGCCCGTACGGCTGTGCATCCCGCACGTACGGCCATAAGCCTTGCACGTGCGGTCTTGTGCTCTGCTGTGTAGTCTGAAAATTCAACACATTTCAAACTCTCTAAAGATAGTTTCAAGGCTCTATTTCAGGCAATTTCATTCCCAAAACCATAACATGTGACCATAATAAACATAAATACAACTCACTTAGATCATAGCTCACCTTAATTGCACACATACAACTCAAATTTCCATATCTCTTTCATTTCTTCTATTTTCATGGTGTATTTAGACATATACAAACATATTTATACATTTATGAGTTCACAACATGCAAAGACCAAAGATTTAAGGGTCATTTTCTCAATCTAACTCAAGACCAACTCAAAATGAAAGAATTAACTCTCAAATCAAACCATTGTAAAGACTCCTTATGAATTCCATGATGTGAACTCAAGCAAGATCATTAGTCTCAAAACCCTAACTTCCATGGGTGTCAAAGCTTCATTCTAAGTCTTGATTCTAATCAATTAAGGGACGACATAGAGTAATCTTGGTGAGTTGAACATACCTTAAGCTAGATTCCTTGAAACCCCTCTTCAATCCTTCAATCTTCAAGCCCTAGGTTGAGTTCTCTCCCCATTTCCTCTCTTCTCTTCTTTTCTTCTCTAAAGCCCTTCCAGGGAGATATTTTTATGTTTGAGTCTAAGTGTTGGCTCAAGTATATATCTATACTAACCAAAGTCAAGCTTGTTGAGCCTAAGTGGGCTTAAGTAAGAGTTTTAGCCAAGATTTTCTCATAACTGACAGATACAATTTGATAAACATGTAATACCCTCATCCCAACATGAAATTTCATATTAAACATATAACACACATATAATCACACATCTAATGAGAGATTTAAGCATATGAAAGGGTTGGGTTCTTATACTTTAGCAACTGGATAGGAAAGAATGATGAAAGAGATACAAGAGATGTTCGCAGCTATGAATACCAGGTTAGACCACATCACAACTAACCAAGTTCGTGACTGTTATAACCCTGTTCCATTTTGTGCTAATTGGTCCTTAATATGAATATGATTATGTGTTTAATGTGATTTTGTGTGCCATTATGTGAAAATATGTGGTTTCGAATTTCTATCTGTTCACCGTAGGAATATCTGTTTGATTATCTTCTTTGAAAATTAAATTGAAGACCTTATCGGCCACAGAACCCGAAATTTATTGCGTCATTGTGATTAGCGTAATTTTTAGAGCCTACGGTGAAATTTGATTAAAAATTGATTCGGATCGAATTAATTAGATTAAATTATTGGCATAGTGCTCAAATTATTTAAATATTGGTTATATTGATTAGTGGGCTTATACATAAAAGGGTATATACACTCAACCTCTCTCTTTTAATCAACTTGGCTGATTTAACTTTAAGAAAAGAGGAGAGGGTCGGCTTAGAGAGAGAGGGAGAGCTCACAATTGAAGTTGATCATTGAAGCTTGAATATTTGAAGATTAAACTCAAGAATTTGCTATAGTTTGGAAGATTAAGCTCCTAGGTAAGGGAATTCATGAATTTTAAGTTATCATCTTGTGAATCCAAGTTTGATTAATGGTCAAGAACATGAGTTTAATTGAGTATGATGAAATTGAGTTGGTTTTGTTGAATTGAAGGTCAATGTATGCATGCATGTGTGAAATTGCTTTGAAATTGCATGTTTAACCACAAAATGTTTGATCCATGTAATATTTTGGTTAGAATTCATGCTTGTGGTCACCATTTGCACCATTTGAGTTAATAAGGAGAGATATATCTCACATGCATGTACAATTTACAAGAGTATGAGCTTGAATGCATGAAATGGTTATGTTGGAGGTGAATTTGGTGTAGATTGGGACATGCATGTGATTAAATGATGAGATTGAGCTTCATTGGGTTGTAATTTGGGGTTTATACCATGTTAGTACAAGTATATTTGACGTTTGAGCCAAAAATTATTAGTTTGGAACCTTTGGAGGTCGAATTGAGCTCAAGAACAAATTCTGGAAAACCCAGAATTCTTGATGTCAACTCGAGCGGGGAAACCGCCGCTCGAGCGTGAAATATGAGCTCTCAGCATATTTTGCAGACATGGCTTCCGCTCGAGCGGGGAGCTATGCAGACAGATCTTCAGCTTAAGCGGCCGAGTTCACGCTCGAGCGTGAAATTGATGTAACCAGTACTTTTGCAGACCTTATGGGTCCGCTCGAGCGGGGAAGTCCACGCTCGAGCAGGGACCCTGTTTTCTGAAATTTTGAAAATACATTTTGTGTTTCGTTTTCTGTTCTCTTTCACTTCTAAGTACTCTTAGGCATACATTGAGCATTGTAATTGAGTTAAAGAGATAAGAATGAAGCCTTAAGAGGAAAATGTGAATTTAGAACGGATTAAATTGTTTGTGACCCTTTTGTGTTCATGGAATGTGTAGGGTCGAGCTCCAGGGCAAACCAACCAACTGATCACTGTGAGTAATGTCTTAACAAGATATTTGAGATATGTTATTCTCCAATTGTTTACTTCTATGAAAGTTTTGTAAGTTCATTGATTTGAATGGTGGACAACGATTGATATAAATGATTGGGCCAAAGGCCGATTGATATAAATGATTGTGCCGAAGGCCGATTGATATAAATGATTGGGCCAAATGCCGATTGACATCAATGATTGGGCCGAAGGCCGATTGACATCAATGATTGGGCCGAAGGCCGATTGACATAAATGATTGGGCCGAAGGCCGATTGATACAAGTGATTGGGCCAAAGGCTGTTTGCTGTAACTGTTTCAAAGATTGCTTATGTATCTTCCTTATTCGATATTATTCACTGGGCTTTTGCTCACGCTCATTCATGTACATGTAGGTGAGCCAAGGGACGTCCAGAACCAGCCTCAGTGAAATTGTGAGAAACAGTCCAAGTTTTGAGGAGTCAGCCCAAACGTCTCACGCACGAGACTGTCTGCGCCTTTGTCCTTTGTTCATAGTTTTGTTATGTTGGCGAAAGCATTGGACTACTTTTGTATATAAGTCTTGGGTTTGACTGAATTAAACTTGTATGATCCTATATGTACAGTGTTCTGTGTTAGTACATATTTTAATGTGAGTTATTAACATACAAATGTTTGGAATGTTATGTTGTGCATATAAGCACAGCTCTATGGACAAAGTTTTAAATTTGCTTCTGATTCCCCTTTACTTTGATGAGTTTTGTTTTATTGGTTTGAGGGCATAGGTAATCTCGTGATTACTGGCCAGCTATGGCCTTAACCCATAGGGGCGGGTTCGGGTCATGACAAAGTGGTATCAGAGCACGAGTTAATAACTCACACACTTGTCCAAAAGAGCAACGAGCATCTAGAAAAGATCTAGGATGCATTCATGTGATAGGTATGAATCTGAAAGCATCAAGAATACGCTTAACTGTTAAATGTGAACAACTATGTGTTATATGTTTGTGAACTTCTTGCATTTCAAATTATTTGATTATATATGCTCTTTAGTATATGCATACCTGTGTATCTTTTGTATAAAGTATAATGTAAGTTTAATCAGATGGTGAGAACAAGAGGTGATAAGATAGAGGAATCTTCTACTGCCAAATTGGATAGAATGGAAAAACTGATTCAGGAAATGGCAGAGACATTGTGGCAACAACAGTGGCAGCAGCCACATCCTCCACCTCCACCTCCGGCACCTCCTGTGCCAGATAATCAGAATGATGACCGAATCATAGTCTCACCAAAGAGTTCAAGAAAATGAAACCACCATAATTCTACGGTGGATTAGGTCTTTTGAAAGCTGAAGCTTAGGTCCTCGGCATCGACAAACTGTTTGAAGTGTTCCCATGTTTGGAGACACAGAAAGTGCTTCTAGCCACCTTTATGCTAGAAGACGAAGCAAGAAGATGGTGGATGTTAATGCGTGAGAATTACAAAGATGCTGATTGGGCAAAATTTCTAGAAATTTTCTATGACAAGTATTTCCCGCAGTGTGTCCAGGATAGGAAGGTGGCAGAATTCATGGAACTGAGGCAAGACAGTATGACTGTAGCCAAGTATGAGACCAAATTCACTAAATTGGCAAGGTTTGCACCACACGTGATTGATACAGACTATAAGAAGGCGAGACATTTTTAAGGCGGGCTTCGAAGTGACATTCTGGAGAGGGTGAATGTCTTGAAGCTGGAAACCTACATCGGGGTACTAGACAGGAAAATAATATCAGAAGCTAATATAGCTAGACAAACTAAACCGACAACTGACTGGAAGGGTAGTAAAAGGCAGGGCTTCTTTTCGAAGAAGAAGTTTTCAAAGAAGCAAAATACGGGCTCCTCGAATACTTCTAATTCTTCCCGAGATACAACCCCGTTGTGTACTACTTGTGGTAACAGGCATTGTGGGGTTTGTTATCGTGTGTCAGGAGCTTGTTTTAATTGTGGTAAACAGGGGCATATGGCCAGAGATTGCAAACAGAACAGTGGAAAATTTGTTGCTAGTTCGATAGCATCAATCCCAAAACCAGGAAATGCTACGAGATCTACTCCCGCTGAAGATACCGTGAGACAAGGGAGAGTTTTTGCGCTTGTTCCAGGCGATACCCGGAATGCCAACACATATGTCTGAGGTACCATTTCTATATGTAATCAGGATGCTTTTGTTTTAATTGACTTTGGATCAACACACTCATTTGTAACATGTGCATTTGCATCTAGACTAAGTAGACCTCTAGAATTATTGCCATATCTACTATGTGTGTCTGCTCCATCTGGGGAATCGGTATTGTGTGAATCTGTCTATCATTTTTGTGACATGCGAATTCGGAATGCCATTCTATATGTGGACTTGTTACCCTTGAACTTCAGGCACTTTGACATAATTCTGGGCATGGACTGGTTAACTAAATATTGTGCCACCATTGACTGTGTGACAAAACGGGTTGTGTTTAGACCACCAGAACAAGAAAAAATTGTGTTTGTGAGTAACGGGGTAGTGCCTCTACCTTATTTGATATCTGCAATGACAGCATGTAAATTGATCAGGAAAGGGTGTCAGAGTTATTTGTGCTATGTGTTGTCTGAACAATCTGTAAATGCTGAATTAAATGATATCCCTATTGTTTGAGAATTTCCAGATGTGTTTCCAAATGAACTACCAGGGGAATTGGTGGATAGGGAGATAGAGTTCACTATTGAAACTGCATCAGGCACCCAGCCTATTTCTAAAACTCCCTACAGAATGGCTACAGCTGAAATAAAAGAATTAAAAGAACAATTACAAGACCTGCTAGACAAAGGATTTATCAGACCTAGCACTTCACCATGGGGTGCACCGGTGTTGTTTGTAAAAAAGAAAGATGGAACCTGTACGGGAAAGAAATAAATCTTCTCGTATAATCCTGTTGATCAAGTCTGTGCTCCTCCAAACAATGTTGCTTTGCCACCTGAAAATACAAGCGTGAGCTAACCGGCGGGTGTGTGCTGGAAACCCCTCCGATGCCTAAGTCAGGAATTAGACAATAGACAATAAGCTCTGTGTGCTGGAAACCCCTCCGGCTTGTTTGGTCCCAATAAGCCCTGTCAGTTGCTTAGCATGTCCTTTCACTAATCTGGTACGACGTTATTCCCAGGATACATGGCGTGCCCCCAACATCCTCGTTCTCCTTGTTACCATCGTCATGCCAAAAATTTGAATAGCCCTGATTTTTTGCCTTTAACGAATGTATCTGTAGACGCGCCCGCGGAGGGGGGCCTTATGCTACTACAGTTCGAACTCGCGATTTTGTTGTCGCGGTTCTTAATCTGAACCAAAGAGTCCAAATCTGGCAAATCGTTTTGAGAAACAGATTTTTGAAAAAGTAGTGCCAAACATGGACTGCTTTGCCAGATACAGAGTCGCCACCTAAATATTTTTAAAATGGAGAAATTTACGAAACCCTGACTCGGTACCGAAGGCCACATGTCCGTCATCACCGGAGTTGTCTCGGCTCGGGAGCTTGGGTACGATCGGGGAAGGTCAGCTATGAGCACCCCCTTTCGCCCGGTCCGAAGACCGGCCTCTACTAACCATGATATCCGTTTTTGAAAACGTCATGTGTTCTTATTCCATTTATTAGCCTAGAATTACTATGTTATGCGCGCAGCAAACAAGTATAGACTAGATTGCCTAATTTGTAAACAAGCATTGCATATCCGTTTGTTTTGAAAAACGCTTTGGGTTTTGCTACTCGCAAGTAGGATAAAACATGGATTTCAACGAGTTTTTCCAACTCAAACAATCCAACCTTCACCCACAGGCATTCAATCAGTTTATCATATAAGCATTTAGCCGCATGGCAAGCATACTGTCATGTTAACATTCACACGCATGCGAGATGCTGAAGCATAAATATTTACATCGTACTCCGTGCCAAAACAATAAACTAGTTAGCAAACATGCGTGTCCTAGTTCATGTTAAATTGCCTAATGCAACACATACAGGATGCAATTAGATGGGCTCGGCTAACCTAAGCATGGCATATGAAATGCGATCAACTATCACATATTCAATTTTTGAATTGAAGTACAAATGCAGTTAGCGTGATGTACCGGGCCTAATGCATGCAATACAAATGCATAGATGCACGCATGCATAGCATAAGGTATGCTAAATTAAACGTGCCCTAATCTACCATCATAAGCAGGTAAATAAAAGGGAAGAAAGACGTGAGGTTGGAAGACATACACACACTCACGCACACTTATTACATAATTGCCCTCACTCGGAGGAACCAAATAAATATTACAAATAATTAACTACGCAAGCTAATTAAATATTACAAATTAATTAATCAACTAAGCAAATTAACTAAAACTAAGAAAACAAGAAAATCGCCTCGGGAAACGCGCCGCCATGCATAGGCTGCCTCTGTTTTCCTTCCTTCACTCCTCTGGAGGTTGCCAAAACCTCAGGACTGCTTCCTTGGATGCTGGGAGACATCACCGGCTGCATGGAATTGCCACCGGCAGTGGGATGTGGCCATCGGCACAAAGTGAAGCTGTCAGCTGGGAAATGATTGCCGGTCGGCACTTTACACTGCCGGTCGGCAGAGTGTTCCTGCAGAATCTGCAAATGACAGCAACAGAGGGCAAGGCAAAGCATGGCAGCACAATTCAAGGCATATATGCACCAATCATGTCTCTTATCATTGTAATGACTCAAAGGGACATATTTCTCGGCTCTTGGACCACCAATCACGTATTTCCATGCATGATGGCCCAAGTGACCAAGTGTGCAACTTTCATGTCAAATGAAATGCAAGCCAATCAAACAAACCAAGGCCCAATTCCCATCACTAAGTCAAGGAACAAGGCATGCATGCAAAATGCAATGCAACCTAGGCATGCAAGCTAAGGGTGCAACGTGGCATGGTGATACACTTATGCAAGCATGCAAGAAAACATGAGGCAATGCTAGCCAATGAAAAGGTGGTCTAAAGCATGATTTGGGCGGCTCTAATAAGGCCCAAAACAGTGGCTAAAACGACCAAAAGAAGAGACCAAAACACATATACACACATGCACATGTTAAGGCCCAACACTTAGGCACAAATTAGACAACCCTCAAGCACACTTGAAAGGGACAATCATGGACAAATTAGCATGCATTATAAGCTCTAAAATCATGCTATAAAATGATGCCCAATCAAGCAATAAATCAAGCCAAGCATGCAACAAATGGCCTAGGTGCTCAAAGCAAACCAATGGAGCATTGAACTACACTAAGCAAGACCAAACATGGCATGAACTTATTGACCAAAAACAGAGTTTTAGCACATTAATACAAGGCCTAAGGATCACTTAGATGGCATCCAAATGACTCAAAAACAAAGGCATGCACAAGTGCCAAAACAAGGAGCATTGCTACACAAGCTTATGAGGCGTTAAAGATGCATCCAAGGTAAACATATAGGCATGCAAATAGGACTGAAATGACATGGTGGATGGCCTCAAATCACCAAATCAATGCAAAGATGTCATGCTATACATGCACATACTTAAGGCCAACAAGCCAAAATGCAAAGAGGCTATATGATGCATGCCAAGATCAACCCAAACGACTATGGACAGAGCTAAAACATGGCAAAGTGAGCACAAAACC
Source organism: Camellia sinensis (assembly GCF_004153795.1). Classification (NCBI taxonomy): domain Eukaryota; kingdom Viridiplantae; phylum Streptophyta; class Magnoliopsida; order Ericales; family Theaceae; genus Camellia; species Camellia sinensis. The sequence continues at coordinate 906,213 of NW_021026972.1, forward strand.
TTCACAAATATAAGCCTAAAACACCAAAAGTCAACTCAAGTCAACCCTAGGAGAGAGAAAAATGGAAGAAAAAGTCAAAGCCCGGGAAAATGCACAGAACCCAAGAAGAACTTGAGGGAAACAAGCCTTAAGTGGTGAAACTCCAAGAAAAAGTATCGAAATTGAATTTCAATTTGTTCAAAATGGAGTATACAAAGAGGATTTAGCGAATCAAACGTCTGTGGGGTGTTTGAAGACGCATATAAGGCTCAGATCTAGAGAGGGAAAGTGTCTAGAGAGGGAGAGGGTGGATTTTCGAGCATGGAGAAGTGTGGAAATGAAGAATGGGTGAGTATACTTAAAGACCCAAGGTGAAAAGACTAAAATGGCCCCGATCTACCATTGGTGGCCAACAGGTGGCCGACACCTCCCCTTTGCGGCCGTCCAGTGCCCAGTGCTCCTCCTTTGAGTCTTGATGCTGTTTTGTGTCTTCATTTCTCAAGAAGTGCAAGGAAAGTTCACTTTTAAGTTCGAATTACCTCTGCAGAAGCTCCAAACCGTGTCTTCACACCAAAACTTCAAAACACACTCCTTAGAACCTCAGCTCCAAGAGGAAGGTGAAACACTAGGTGTTTGTGTGCAATAGTAAGACACAAAACACCTAGAGCACAAAAGAGAGGGAAATAGAGATAGGATGTATATCTAACCCTAACCCTAGAACTCAAACCCTAACAATGGCTGTCTAAGCTCTCAAAATATCTCAAGTCTCTAACCCTCTCAAGCCAAGAGACCAGCCCCTCCCTTTATGGAACTTCTTGTCTTGTAAAGCTTACAAGACAAGCTTCATAAGAGGGAGATCCCTCCATACACGTGTATGGAGGGGAGAAAAAGTTATACAGCTGTCCTAAAATATCTGCAAAAGCAGATGAACAGCAATCGGCCGGCAAAAAATGCCATCTTGGCCAAACAAAGTGCCGACCGGCACAAAAAAGTGCTGACCGGCAACAAATAGTGCCGACCGGCAAACTATTTTGCCGGTGGCAGCAAAAACCAGCCGGTGGCCTCTAGCCACTGCCGGTGGTGGGTGGGGATGGTCTACAAGCCCTACCCTGCCTCTCAAAGGCAAGATGTCAGTGTTTGGTGCAAAACCAGACACTAAACGGTCGGGTTCGGAGATCTTGAGGCAAGGCGCGCGAGCCGAGGCCTCCAGGAACTCCAAACGAACACAAACATGGATAATCACCGAGTGTTCAAACAGTGACGTCTAAGTCTTGAGGATGGTCAAAAATGGGGTGTCTACAGTATCCTTCGAGTTTGTATACGTCGAGTCGTTCTTTCTGTGTCTTGCCGAATAGACTAACTCGGTTTATACGAACCTTGCCAACCTGTTTTGGCCGAGGTAACCATCATCCTGGCTAAAGAGTTCCAAAAATTTGTTGGTCAAACCTGCCAACCTGCTTTGGCCGAGGTAACCATCATCCCGGCCAAAGAGTTTCAGAAATTTTGTTGGACAAACCTGCCAACTTCCTGCAGCCTAGATCCTTATCTCAGCTTAGGAGAAGTAAGTGTTGGTTTTTCCAGCTAATCACTTTTTAGCTGATATCCTTACTTCAGCTAAAGAGTACCAAGTGTTGGTTTAATCCAGCCAACCACTCTTTAGCCGATATCCTTACTTCGGCTAAAGAGTACCAAGTGTTGGTTTAATCCAGCCAACCACTCTTTAGCTGATATCCTTACTTCGGCTAAAGAGTACCAAGTGTTGGTTTAATCCAGCCAACCACTCTTTAGCCGATGTCCTTACTTCGGCTGAAGAGTACCAAGACTTGGTTTAATCCAGCCAACCACTCTTTAGCCGATATCCTTACTTCGACTAAAGAGTACCATGTGTTGGTTTAATCCAGCCAACCTCTAGATTGGTTTTTCCAGCCAACCTAAAGTGTTTGGTTATTTCGACCAAACGCCCTGCAGCCTGGATCCTTATCCTGGGCTTAGGAAGGGTGTTGGTTTTTCCAGCCAACCTCTAAGTTGGTTATTCCAGCCAACCTAGAGTAAAGTGTTTGGTTATTCCGACCAAGTGTCCTGCAGCCTGGATCCTTATCCTGGGCTTAGGAAGGGTGTTGGTTTTTCCAGCCAACCTCTAAGTTGGTTATTTCGGCCAACCTAGAGTAAAATGTTTGGTTATTCCGTCCAAACGTCCTGCAGCCTGGATCCTTATCCTGGGCTTAGAAGGGGTGCTGGTTTAATCCAGCCAACCTTTAGATTGGTTTTTCCAGCCAACCTAAAGTAAAGTTGTTTGGTTGTCCCGACCAAACGTCCTGCAGCGTGGATCCTTATCCTGGGCTTAGGAGGGGTGTTGGTTTAATCCAGCCAACCTATAAGTTGGTTTTTCCTGCCAACTTAGAATAAAATGTTTACAATGTTTCTAACTTGCTAAAACTTTCTTTTACAGAAAATAACTATGCTGAAAAGAACTGACTTTATTTTATTGATCAGAGGAAAAAAATTTACACCAATTTTTAAAAGAAAAAGCTAAAAATAAAATAATTTGAGATTAGCAGTATTCCACGGCCTGGGATTTGTCTTGCCGTCCTCGTCTTCTAAGTGGTATGCCCCTTTGCCTGCTAATCCAACCACTTTATAAGGTCCTTCCCCATTAGGCCCTAACTTGCCATCTCCGGGCACCAAGGTGTTTCCCATCACTTTGCGCAGTACCCAATCTCCAACCTTGAATTGTCTTGGATGAACTGTTTTATTGTATTTCCTGGATAACTCTTGTTGATACGAGGCAATGTGAACCAGTGCTCTTTCTCTTCTTTCCTCCGCAAGGTCAAGTTCCAAAATTATGGCTTCGCCATTCAAGTCAGGATCAAAATTTTCGCTTCGAATTGTGGGGAGACCAACTTCCATTGGGATCACTGCTTCCATGCCATAAGCTAAGGAGAATGGTGTTTCTCTAGTTGATCGTCGTGGTGTAGTACGGTAAGCCCATAAAACATGAGGGAGTTCCTCCGCCCACTTGCCTTTGGCTTTTTCTAACCGTTTCTTCAGTCCATCCAATACTACCTTGTTTGATGCTTTTGCCTGACCATTTGCTTGGGGATATGCCGGCGTAGAATTGTAGAACTCTATCTTGTACTCTTCACGAAAGCCTCTGAAGATTCTGCCGTTGAACTGAGTGCCGTTGTCTGAAATTAGGGCTTTTGGTATGCCAAACCGAGTGATGATATTCTGCCAAACAAACTTTTTCACATCTTTCTCTTTGATTGATGCCAATGCTTCTGCTTCCACCCACTTTGTGAAGTAGTCTGTTGCTGCGAGAAAGAACTTCCTGTTTCCGGGTGCTGTTGGAAGTGGTCCTAATATGTCTAAGCCCCACATTGCGAAAGGCCATGGGCTAGTCAATGGTAGGAGTTCTCTAGCTGGTTGATGTATTTGGTGTGCGAATTTCTGGCATTTCTCGCACTTCTTCACATATTTCTCCGAGTCTTCCTGCATGTATGGCCACCAGTATCCTTGCGAAATGGCCCTGTAAGCTAGCGGTCTTCCACCTTGATGGCTTCCGCACACCCCTTTGTGTATTTCGAACAAGAATGCTTCCACTTTGCTGGGATGAACACACTTTAGGTAAGGTCCTGAGAATGAATTTTTGTATAATGCCAAAGATGGGGAGAGCCAAAATCGCTGCGACTTCGCTCTTATTCTGTTGGCTTCTTTTTCTCTTCTGGTAAGATGCCGTCTTTTAAGAACATGATGATGGGATCCATCCAAGAGGGGCCTAGTTCTGCGCAACATACATCTTTTGCTTTGGGGTTTTCAATGCTTGGTCTAGGTAGGTAGTCGATCAGTAGTGGATGAGGGATGGAGGTATCTGCCATTGAGGCGAAGCCTGCTAGTTCGTCTGCTCTGCTATTTTCCTCCCTGCCAATTTGTTCTATCCTTACTACTTCGAATTTCTCGATCTCTATTCTGACCAATTCTTGGTACTTGGCCATCCTGTCATCCTTTGCTTCATAGTCGCCAGAAATTTGGTTTACCACTAGCTGTGAGTCACTGTAGACCATTAGTTCGGTGGCCTTCATATAGAATACTAATTTGAGGCCTGCAAGAAGCGCTTCATACTCTGCTTCGTTGTTTGATGCTGGGAAGCCAAGGTTGATTGCCTGCTCCACTACTAGGCCGTCTGGAGAGATGAGGACTATGCCGAGCCCTGCTCCATGCCGGTTGGATGCTCCATCCATGAAGAGCTTCCACATCTCTCCAACGAACAACTTCCAGCAAGTGGAGGGATCAGAAGATGCCTTGGGGTCTTCCATGTTGCTGGTGTCCTCTTCAAGGTTCATGCTTGTTGTCTGTCCCTTGCTATCTAATTGTTCCAAGTCTTTATTTGTTGGTGAGTCTTGAGTTGGTGTAGCATGGTTTGCCTCTTCCTTCCTTGCTTTGCTTTGATCTGTCTTGGCGTCTGATTGAGTATCCTGTACCAGGGGTTGCGCTTTTCCTGTGTCAACTTCTATCCCTAGTTTGGCCGTTTCAGTAAGATCGACTGGGCAGATGTGATGACTTCCTGGTGTGAATTCTGCGACAAAATCCGCCAATGCTTGAGCTTTTATTGCGGTCCTGGGTTGGAACTTGATGTCGTATTGCCCCAACTCTACTGCCCACTTCAGAATTCGTCCAGAAAAGTTCGCCCTCTCAAACAAAGCTTTTAGTGGAAAGGCCGTGAGGACGACTATGGTGTGGGCGTGAAAGTAGTGTGACAGCTTCCTTGAGGCCATCATCAAGGCCAATGCCAGTTTTTCCAGCGGCAAGTACCTTGTTTCGGCGCCCAGTAATGTCTTGCTGACATAATAGATGGGCAGATGTTGGATTCCATCTGCGCGGACCAACACTGCGCTAATTGCGTGCTGGGAGACTGCCAGGTATAGGAAGAGTTCTTCTCCAGGTACTGGGGTGACAAGAAGTGGTGGGGAAGACATGTATTCTTTTAAGCTTTCCAGGGGGTGGTCGCATTCTTCGTCCCACTCAAACTTGGCCTTCAAGGCATGAAAAAATGGTCGTAGTCTATCTGACGACCGGCTTATGAACCGATTGAGCGCAGCTGCCATGCCAGTGAGATGCTGCACTTCCTTTACCGAGTTTGGTCTCTCCAAATCCTGGATTGCTTTGATCTGAAAGGGGTCTACTTCTATACCCCAGTTGGTCACAAGGAAGCCCAGGAATTTGCCAGATCCTACTCCGAATGCACATTTGGATGCATTGAGGCGTAACTTTTGCTTCTTCAGAATACCAAACATCTCACCTAGGTCCTTGAGATGGTCATTCTCATCCTTGCTCTTGACCACCATGTCGTCGATGTAAGCCTCCGTTGTTCTGCCTAACAATGGTTCAAACATCTTGGTGACCATCCGTTGGAATGTCGCCCCTGCGTTCTTTAGGCCAAAGGGCATGACCTTGTAACAGTACAGTCCTCTTGGAGTTGTAAACGATGTGACCTCCTGGTCTGGTTCATGCATGGCGATCTGGTGGTAGCCTCTGTAGGCATCCAGAAAGCTAAGTCGGTTGTGCCCCGCCATTAGGTCTACCAGTTGATCTATCCTTGGTAGAGGAAAGTTGTCTTTTGGGCACGCTTTGTTGACTGTTTTGTAGTTGACGCAGACACGCCACTTGCCATTCTTCTTTGGCACTACGACTGTGTTGGAGATCCATCTTGGGTAGTGTACTTCTCTAATTGCTCCTGCCTCTAGCAGGTGTCCTACTTCTTCTGCCACTATCTTGGCATGATGGAGTGTCGATCTTCGGGTGCGTTGGATTATTGGTCTGGCGGATGGATGGACATTGAGTTGGTGATAGATGAAGTTGGGATCAATGCCTGGCATGTCGTACGGTGTCCAAGCAAACACTTCGATATTGGAGGTCAAAAATTCCAAGACCTCTAATCTCTCAGTGCTGGACAATGATGAACCGAGCAAAAAGAACTTATCCGGGTTCTCTTCATCTATTCTCACCTCTACCAAGTTTTCCACCGCTTTTTGATTAGCCGCTTTGCCTACATCTGCGAACAGTTCATTACTCTCAAGTTCTTCCACCGAATGAACATATCCTTTGGCAGCGCGGCTGCCGTTTACCGTGACAAAGCATTGCTTGGACATAATCTGATCTCCGTAGACCTCTTCAATTATACCGGTGTCGTTGGGGAACCGCATTACTTGGTGGTAGGATGACTCCACCGATCGCATGGCATGCAGCCATGTTCTGCCCAAGATGATGTTGTAAGTGGAGGGGACCTTCAATACCCAGAACTCCACTTCTTTCGTCACGCTTCCTGCTTTGACTGGAAGAATTATTTTGCCGACGGGCCATTCTAGCATGGAGTTGAATCCAATTAGGGGAGATACAGCAGGCTCCAAGTCTTTGTCTTGTAGCTTCAGTTGTTTAAATGTTTCGTAGTACATGATTTCACATGAACTACCCTGGTCAATCAGAATCCGCTTGACGTCAAAATTCTTGACTCGGAGAGTGACGACCAGGGCATCATTGTGAGGGCAATATATCCGTTCTAAGTCTTTATCTGAAAAGGACATGACGTTTGTGGCTTCTGTCTTCCCCTTCTTGATGGCAGGTTGGGTACTTAGAACCTCTCTTAAATGCTCGACCTTTTTTATTGATCCCCTGAGCTCGCATACACGCTCAGGTTCGAAAACTCCATGTATCACATTGATAATGCCTTGAGGTGGGGCGTCGATTGGCATCCCATTAGGGTTATTATGGTCCTGGGGGGCTGGTTGCGTCCCTCCTTCAATGTATTTATCCAAGTGACCTGCCGCCACCAACTCCTCCAGGTGTTGTCTCAATGGTGTGCAATTCTCAGTGCGGTGCGCCTTTTCTTTATAGAAGGTGCACCGCGATCTTTCGTCGTAGTCTTTCTGTGCTTCTCCAAGCTTAGCTGGCCACTTGACGAAAGGCTCGTCTCTTATTTCGCTCAGAATCTGATATATCGGTTTCTTGAACACTGTGGTTATTGCGGTGCAGATTCTCAACCATCTTTTATCCGGGTCTTCTCCGTTATCTCGTCTGCCACATCCGTTTCTGTTCGGTCGATCTACCGTATTAACCTTCGCTGAGGTCTTCTTTTCTGGTACTGTGGTCGCGCCAGATTTTGCTTTGGCATGTGCGCCATCCTCTTCCACCCTGATGTACTGATGCACTCTTTCCATCAAGGCTTCCAAGGTAAGGGGAGGCGTCATGGTGATCGAGTCCCTTAGTCTGTTCCCGATTGGAAGGCCTCTTTTATACTGCGCAATGTCGAGATTGGTGGGGCAGTCCCCAATCTGGTTGAATGTCTCCCAGTAGCGACTATTGTTGGATCTTAGGGTCTCTTTATCGCCCATGTCGATGGAGAGTAGCTGGTCGATCTCCACCGGGGTTTTAGTGTTTGTTCGGAACCGTGTTACGAATGCCTCTGCCAATTGCGCCCAAGAGGCTATGCTACCCTCTGGAAGTTTCTGGAACCAAGTCAAGCCTAGGTCGCCAAGGCTAGATGGGAAAAGTATGCACATTAAGGCCTCGTTTCGCCTGTATATAGCCATGACCTAGCGAAAGTGGCTCAAGTGGCTCAAGTGTGAGTAGGGGTCCGTCTTCCCTTCATATGTAGTGAATTTGGACTGAAGGAAGCCTGATGGTAACAAACGGCGAAGTCTGCAGCCTTACTAATGCTTTGTCCATTGGTTCGTAGGCAAGGCGCGGTATTAGCATTCCATCCTCGACGCTTCCATGCGTCCAAGGAGCCAACCGCTGTAAGGCAGAAACTCTGTGTGGATCCCGTGCCCTGGCATCCTCCTTGCATCGTGCCTTTTCTTCGAGAACGGTTCGTAAGTCAGATGATCTGGGTAACTCCGTCTGTCTAGATCTGGTTTGGTGCGTATGTGAGGGCCAATACGTGCTTCCTTCAATGTATGATCTTTCAGATCTCGTCCTCTCAGACCTGGAGTGACGAGTTCTGGAAGACCTAGATTGAGTATCGCCTGTCCTGAGGCTTCTGCTTTCTCCTTGCAAGGGTGTGGTATTCCTACTACGATTTTCTGAGTGGCGAGGGGGCGTCTTGTTTTTGCGCCCCTATCTTGTCGCCACTTCTTTTCTCTTCATCTGGCGCTTCAAGGCCTCCATGTTCGCCGCCATCTTCCTTATTAATTCATCTTGCTCCTTTACGCGGTCTTCCAGAGCTTGAGGATCAATCCTCCGCCTTTGCCTGTCAGAACTTTGCGAACGAGAGTGACGGGGGCTGTTAGTCTGCCTCCCCCTAGTATCCCTCCTGGTGTTATGTCGTTGGGGCTCCAAATCTGCTATGGGAGGGATAGAAGGTAGTCCTTCACGCCTTGCACCCCCATCTGGTGTTTGCCCATCGATGGCGAACTGCGGTAAATCTTCATTGTGCGCCATTGCTTCTAAAGAGGAGAAGCTTAATCAAGAGATTTTGTTCTTGTCTCAATTCCCACAGACGGCGCCAATTGTACGAGAAAGAAATAAATCTTCTCGTATAATCCTGTTGATCAAGTCTGCGCTCCTCCAAACAATGTTGCTTTGCCACCTGAAAACACAAACGTGAGCTAACCGGCGGGTGTGCGCCGGAAACCCCTCCGATGCCTAAGTCAGCAATTAGACAATAGACAATAAGCTCTGTGTATTCTAGAGTAAGAATTGGGATACCTGTACAAAGGTCTGGTCATGAGCTTTTATAGACTTTACTTTGGCACAATCCTAGTAGGATTCCAACTCTCCCTATGAGAGTCCTCCTAGGAATCACACACCCTACTCACCACCAACCAAGTGAGATGGTTTTGCACAATCCTAGTAGGACTATACTCTCCTTAGCAGAGTCCTCCTAGGAGTCATACTCCTACTCACTGCCAACCAAGTGAGATGGTTTACACAATCCCAATAGGACTCTAACTCTCCTTAGCAGAGTCCTACTAAGAGTCTCATCACTGCAAGCCAAGTGAGATGGCTGAACCTTTTATCTCGGTTATACATTCCTGCCTGAACTGATTTATCTCGGTCCCCTGCCCTTCGGACCGTGTGATCGAAAGTCGATCTAACGGATGCCACCTTGCCGAGCTACACACAGCTCGGCCCTTGCCATTGATGCTACCTCCTTTTAATAAGCTGCTGCAACCACACCAAGCTAAGTTGTCTCGGTCACACGCTTAAGTAATGATGTAGATGGCACCCGGCTGAGTTATACCAAGACCGGCCGAGCTATACCAAGCCCGACATCCTTCACCAATACCTCGGCTAACCACCAGGCCCACTTATTTCGGCTGATATCTTTACCTCGACTAACATTGCGGTCAGCCAAGTTATTTCGGCTCTGTGATACTTTAAGTACTACCACCAGTCTTAACTTCGAGATGACGCCCTGTAGAGCTATCGTTTAGCTCGGTCCTCTTTCTACCGATACCTCGGTCTATAGTTCGGCCCAAACCCAAAATATGAGATGTCTTCTTGGCCTAAGATCGAGCTACACCAGCCCTTATCTCGGCCCATTACGCGGTCCAACTCCCAAAGAAGACTCTTCCTAGCTCGGCCCAATTTGTTTTCAAATTACCCTCATTGACTATCGGGAATTGAACAAGGTAACAATAAAGAATAAATATCCCTTACCCCGTATTAATGACCTGTTTGACCAGTTACAGGGATCACAAGTGTTTTCCAAGATTGATTTGAGATCCGGGTATCATCAATTGAAGGTAAAGGCGGAAGATGTTGAGAAGACCGCATTCAGAACGAGGTATGGACATTTTGAGTTTCTTGTTATGCCATTTGGAGTGACTAATGCTCTAGCAGCATTTTATGGACCTAATGAACCAAATTTTTAAAACCTACCTTGACAAATTTGTTGTGGTTTTTATTGATGACATTTTGATATACTCTAAAGATAGACTTGAACGTGAACAGCATTTGAGAACTGTCCTGCAAATACTTAGGGAAAGGAAATTATTTTTTAAACTAAAGAAATGTGAGTTTTGGTTGGATGAAGTTGTTTTCTTAGGGCATGTGATCAACAAGGAAGGGATTTCAGTGGACCCACAGAAAATAGAGGCAATTGTGAATTGGCCTACACCGACCAATGTAATAGAAGTCCGCAATTTTATGGGTTTAGCTGGGTACCACAGGAGGTTTGTGAAGGATTTTTCGAAAATAGTTGTGCCTCTTACCCAACTGACGCGCAAAGGGCAACCTTTTGAGTGGAACGATGAAAGAGAATCAGCTTTTCATGAATTGAAAACAAGATTGACCACTGCACCGATTTTGACACTACCATCAGGTATGGAAAATTTTGTAATTTTTAGTAATGCGTCTTCTAAAGGTTTGGGTTGTGTGCTAATGCAGAACAGAAAGGTTATTGCTTATGCCTCCCGACAGTTGAGACTGCACAAGAAGAACTACCCAACACATGACTTAGAATTGGCCGCAGTTGTTTTTGTTTTGAAAATCTGGCGGCATTATTTGTACGGGGCAAAGTGTGAAGTCTACACGGATCACAAAAGTCTGAAATACTTCTTCACGCAGAAGGAGTTGAATATGCAACAGAGGAGATGGTTGGAACTGATAAAGGATTATGATTTAGAGATTCAGTATCACCCCAGGAAAGCTAACACAGTTGCTGACGCCTTGAGCAGAAAATCAACGGGGAGTATGGCTTGTTTGCTTACTGAACAGAAAGAGATCTTGTAAGATTTTGAGAAGTCTGAAATTGAAGTGGTAATATGTGAACATGGCGGATTGATAGCCGCTATTACAGCCGAGCCGGCAATCATTGATGAAATCAAACGGAAACAGAAAGAGGATGAATTCCTCAAGATGGTGATTGATGAATTTGAGACATGTCCAAAGGCAGAATTTAGTATTGAAAATGAAATGTTGAAGTTCCGAAACTGAATGTGCGTCCCAGATGTACCGGAACTGAAAAAGAGGATTTTAGATGAAGCCCACAAATCAGTGTTTGCTATACATCCAGGCAATAATAAAATGTATCGGGATTTGAAACAAACCTATTGGTGGCCTAAAATGAAGAAGGAGATTGCAGAATATGTGTCCAAATGCCTTCAGTGTCAGTAAGTTAAAGCTGAACATCAGAAACCAGGCGGTCTACTGCAACCTCTCCCTATTCCTGAATGGAAGTGGGAACATGTGACTATGGATTTCGTTGTTGGTCTACCTCGGACTCCTCGAGGTATGGATTCTATTTGAGTTGTAGTTGATAGACTGACTAAATCTGCACATTTTCTACCTGTTAGAACTATGTTTACTGCTTATAGATTAGCTACCATATATGTTGATGAGATTATCCGTTTACACGGAGTTCCTGTATCTATTGTGTCGGATAGAGATCCGAAATTTGTATCTAGATTGTGGAAAAGTTTGCAGGAAGCTATGGGGACAAAACTAAGGTTCAGTACTGCATTCCACCCACAGACAGATGGGCAATCAGAACGAACAATACAGACTTTTGAAGATATGCTTCGAATGTGTGCTTTAGATTTTCAGGGGAGTTGGGAAGAATATTTGCCACTTGTAGAATTTGCATACAATAACAGCTTCCACTCCAGCATCGGTATGGCACCATACGAGGCTTTGTATGGTAGGCAGTGTAGATCACCAATTTGTTGGACAGAGGTCGGGGATAGAGCTTTACTTGGGCCTGAAATTGTGCAAGATACTTCTGAGAAAATCAAAACTATTCGGCAAAGGCTCAAAACAGCTCAGGACCGACAAAAGAACTATGCAAACGTTCGAAGAAGACCTCTTGAGTATGAGGTCGGTGACCACGTGTTTATCCATGTATCCCCAATGAAAGGCCAAGTCAGGTTTGGAAAGAAGGGCAAGTTGTCGTCCCGTTACATTGGGCCGTTTCAGATTCTGGAAAGGCTTGGTCCAGTTGCTCATAGAGTTGCTTTGCCACCGGGATTCGAAAAAATCCATAATGTGTTTCATGTGTTGATGTTGAGGGGTTACCTCCGAGACCCGTTTCATGTGATTGATTATCACCGGGTAGCTATTGATGAAAATATGGAGTACGCTGAATGGCCAGAGCGAATCGTCGACTGGCAAGTGAAACAGTTGAGAAGCAAGTCCATCCCGATGGTGAAAGTGGAATGGAAAGAACACTATGGGACGGATGCCACGTGGGAAAAGGAGGATGAAATGCGACTACGCTACCCACATTTGTTTCCTGACGAAGGTAAAATAAGTTTGAGGGACCAAACTTCCTAAAGGGGGGAAGACTATGATAACCCTGTTCCGTTTTGTGCTAATTGGTCCTTAATATGAATATGATTATGTGTTTAATGTGATTTTGTGTGCCATTATGTGAAAATATGTGGCTTCGAATTTCTATCTGTTCACCGTAGGAATATCTGTTTGATTATCTGCTTTGGAAATTAAATCGAAGGCCTTATCGACCACAGAACCCGAAATTGATTGCGTCATTGTGATTAGCGTAATTTTTAGAGCCTACAGTGAAATTTGATTGAAAATTGATTCGGATCGAATTAATTAGATTAAATTATTGGCATAGTGCTCAAATTATTTAAATATTGGTTATATTGATTAGTGGGCTTATACATAAAAAAGCATATACACTCAACCTCTTTCTTTTAATCAACTTGGCTGATTTAACTCTAAGGAAAGGAGAGAAGGTCGGCTTAGAGAGAGAGGGAGAGCTCACAATTGAAGTTGATCATTGAAGCTTGAATATTTGAAGATTAAACTCAAGAATTTGCTATAGTTTGGAAGATTAAGCTCCAAGGTATGGGAATTCATGAGTTTTAAGTTATCATCTTGTGAATCCAAGTTTGATTAATGGTCAAGAACATGAGTTTAATTGAGTATGATGAAATTGAGTTGGTTTTGTTGAATTGAAGGTCAATGTATGCATGCATGTGTGAAATTGCTTTGAAATTGCATGTTTGACCACAAAATGTTTGATCCATGTAAGATTTTGGTTAGAATTCATGCTTGTGATCACCATTTGCACCACTTGAGTTGATAAGGAGAGCTATATCTCACATGCATGTACAATTTACAAGAGTATGAGCTTGAATGCATGAAATGGTTATGTTGGAGGTAAATTTGGTGTAGATTGGGACATGCATGTGATTAAATGATGAGATTGAGCTTCATTGGGTTGTAATTTGGGGTTTATACCATGTTAGTACAAGTATATTTGAAGTTTGAGCCAAAAATTATGAGTTTGGAACCTTTGGAGGTCGAATTGAGCTCAAGAACAAATTCTGGAAAACCTAGAATTCTTGATGTCCACTCGAGCGGGGAAACCGCCGCTCGAGCGTGAAATACGAGCTCCCAGCATATTTTGCAAACATGGCTTCCGCTCGAGCGGGGAAGTTCACGCTCGAGCGGGGAGCTACGTAGATAGATCTTCAGCTCGAGCGGCCGAGTTCGCGCTCGAGCGTGAAATTGATGTAACCAGTACTTTTGCAGACCTCATGGGTCCGCTCGAGCGGGGATCCTGTTTTCTGAAATTTTGAAAAGACATTTTGTGTTTCGTTTTCTGTTCTCTTTCACTTCTAAGTACTCTTAGGCATACATTGAGCATTGTAATTGAGTTAAAGAGATAAGAATGAAGCCTCAAGAGGAAAATGTGAATTTAAAACTGATTGAATTGTTTGTGACCCTTTTGTGTTCATGGAATGTATAGGGTCGAGCTCCAAGGCAAACCAATCAACCAATCACTGTGAGTAATGTCTTAACAAGATATTTGAGATATGTTATTGTCTAATTGTTTACTTCTATGAACGTTTTGTAAGCTCATTGATTTGAATGGTGGACAACGATTGATATAAACGATTAGGCGAAAGGCCGATTGATATAAATGATTGGACCGAAGGCCGTTTGATATAAATGATTGGGCCGAAGGCCGATTGACATAAATGATTGGGCCGAAGGCCGATTGACATCAATGATTGGTCCAAAGGCCGATTGACATAAATGATTGGGCCGAAGGCCGATTGACATCAATGATTGGGCCAAAGGCCGTTTGCTGTAACTGTTTCAAAGATTGCTTATGTATCTTCCTTATTCGATATTATTCATTGGGCTTTTGCTCACACTCATTCATGTACATGTAGGTGAGCCAAGGGACGTCCAGAACCAGCCTCGGTGAAATTGTAAGAAATAGTCCAAGTTTTATGGAGTCAGCCTCAACGTCTCACACACGAGACTGTCTGCACCTTTGTTCTTTGTTCATAGTTTTGTTATGTTGGCGAAAGCATTGGACTACTTTTGTATATAAGTCTTGGGTTCGACTGACTTAAACTTGTATGAACCTGTATGTACAGTGTTTTGTGTTAGTACATATTTTAATGTGAGTTATTAACATACAAATGTTTGGAATGTTATGTTGTGCATATAAGCACAACTCTATGGACAAAGTTTTAAATTTGCTTCCGATTGGCCCCTTTACTCTGATGAGTTTTGTTTTATTGGTTTGAGGGCGTAGATAATCTCGTGATTACTGGCCGGTTATGGCCTTAACCCATAGGGGCGGGTTCGGGTCATGACAGTGACCCTGGAGAAAGTTCTCACAACCAAAATCAAAGTGTTAGAGGATGAACCCTCGGAAGTGGAGGAACTAGAGATGGCAATTTCAACCCGGCCCGACGGGGACCCGACCCCCCGACCCCGATTAGAATGGTTTTTCCCCGAAAAATATCCCCGTGGGGACGGGGATGGTATTCAAAATTGAACCCCCGATCAGTTTCGGGCCGGGGACGGGGATAGCTTTCACAGCCCCAGACCCGGCCCGTCCCCGACCCCCGACCCCGGCCCCGGCCCCGGCCCCATTTCCCCGATGTGAAATTACTGTTATGCCCCTCTGTATATATATATATATATAAAAATCAAATCCTAAAACATAAAACACTTTCGTCTCTGTCATGCCCCTCTCTCATCTCTTTCTGGGTCTCTCTCTCTCTCTCTCTAACCCTCTCATCACCACCACCGATCGATCTCCCTCCCTCCGATCGATCTCCCTCCCTCCGTTGTAAGCATCGTCAAACACACTACCGCCGCTGTTCGCGAGAAGAAGAGGGCAGAGAGTGGGCCAGAACTGTCGCCGTCCACCGCCGCTGTTCGCGACCCCCGCTGTCCGCGACGCCAACGCCGCTGTCCGCGACATCACCGCTGCTGTCTTCCCTCTACTCTCTTCTCGCCTCTCTCTCCAGATTCTCTCTCTCCTTCCCCCTCTAGATCTAGGGTTTCGAACCCCTAGATCTGTGTTTTTTGATCTGTGATGTTGAAAATGGTATGTCTCTGTTTGTCCAATTTTTTTTTTTTTTGATCTGTGATAGTGGATCTGTTGATAGTGTATGTATGTATATGGCTCCATTTTTTTTAATCGGAGATGCAGATGGTGTATGTATGAATATGTCTCTATTTGTGATGTTGTTGTTGTTGTTGATGATGTTGTTGATAGTGTATCTGTTGTTGATGATGATGTTTTTGGGCCGGGGAATTTTCGGGGTCGGGGAAACCCGATCCCCGTTGGGGGCGGGGATGGGGACGTTGATAGGTTCCCCGTCGGGGATCGGGGCCGGGGACGGGGAGGTTTTTACAATCGGGGATCGGGGACGGGGAGTGTGATCCCCGGCCCCGGCCCGGCCCGTTGCCATTCCTATACATCACCCCAGTCCATCTACCCAGGCCTAATGTGTTTATCCCAGAGAGCTTGGACTTATGCATGATGGGTGCATCTGAACCCCAATCATCTCAAACCAGGAACCCACTACTTCTGAGCTGATGAAAATGATTGAAGACCTTCAGAGAACTGTGGCAGATTTGGCCTTTGGGGTTTTGGCCCCATCATCGACCACATCACGTACCAGGGAATTCATATCTAAAGGCTCCCCAACCTTGGGACGGGTTGCATTTGAAGAAGGCCAATCCCTTGGCAAAGTGGAGCAAGTGGTAAGAACAAGGTAGGGGCAGGCATTGGTCCCCATGAACACCTTCAGTGGGATATTGAGGCTTTGAAAGTCGAAGGGCTGAACAAACAGCAAGTACTCGCAGTTGTTGCAAAAATTGTAAATGACACTTTCGCCACTCAGAATGAGAGCAGTCTGAATCAAGAGGCAAGCCAGGAGAAGGGCCGCTGTACCAGGAATGTTCCTTTCAGCTCTAAACCCTTGCTCGAAAGAGATCAGCAAACCCAGGCAGCGCCTACCAGTCCCTTTGCTGGTGCATCCAGCAAAACTCCACAAACCTCAAAATACCCACCTCGAGGCCAGAGGGTGTTCGCACCACTGTACATGTCTTTATCAGCGGCCTTGAGGGTCCTGATTAGAGAGGGGGATCTGAAACCCCTGGAGCCGCGACCACTGCCAGATAGACTTCCTTCCTCCCATGATCCGACCAAGTACTGTGCCTTTCATCAGCAAGTTGGCCATGTCACTGATGGTTGTTTCCGTCTTCGCCATGAAATACAAGATCTGATTGACAATAAAGGTCATCGTCGCACCAACTCAGCAAAGTCTATCGCCATCGGATCAGTGAACTTGGGGGATGATGTGAATATGTGATCGGGGGATGAACCAGCTGCGGGTGGCGCTCGATTTACTCCAAATGTGGCATGTGGCACACACTGTTTTGAGCATTTGCGAATGCTAGTTTCTGACTTGGGTACTTAGGTCAATTTTTGTTGTGTTGTTTTGAGTCTGTCTCTTTGTTTTGAGTCAGTCTTTTTGTTTCGGGTCTGTCTTGTTGTATCGAGTCAGTCCTGTTTTGTTAAAGTCAGGTGATTCCGAGGGTGTTACCTCGGGCATCACTATTTTGTTTTGTGTCTATCTTTTCGCTTTCTTTTGAGTCTGTTTCTGCCATGGAGCCAGTTACATCAACAGTTATGAATGAAACAGCAGTGGTTTTTCATGCTTTTGTGCTTACTTCTGCCTTGTGTCAGTTGTACCAGAAATTCGAATGGAACGACAGTGCATTTCACCTGCTTCTCTGTACTTTTAAGTCATTGCGTTGACCTAAGTTTTTCGAAGCTGTTTTTGAACATTGTGATGAAAACGAAGAGGAAGGAATTCCTTGGGTTTTGCAAAATTTGATCATTTGAGAGAAAGAGAGGCATACTAAGCCTTTAATGATTGAGATCATGCTTGTTAATGTGAGTACTGAGAAGGATCCTGGCTTGATCCAGATTGGTCTCACGCTGTCTTCAGCACGAGCGACTAGTCGCTTTCTTAAAAGATTTCAAAAAAAAAAATGTTTTGCGTGATCCTGCGAAGACCTGTGTGGAATCGCTCTTGAGATTGTGCAGCCTAGGATCGCTCTCAGCCTTGAGACTTGACCCCTCATTTTTAAACCTTCGACTTAAATTCAGAATGGTCAATGGTCAACCATCAAAGGAGGCCTGTGTGGCCATATTTAAAGCAGCCCTCAAACTAGGGGCAAGAAAAGTCAGATCAAGGGGATCAAATGTCGCCAAAAGAAGCTTGCAATGCTAGATCAGAAGTATCCCTGGAACTAGGGGCAAAAATGCCAGATGTGCTCGAAGAGCCGAAGATTGGTCGTCCTGCAAATCAATGAAGAATGGTAAGAATGCCAAACCCCAGAAGAGAAGAAAGAAGAAAGTATTACTGAAGAACTATTGAGTTCCTATCCACAACACTAGGGGCAAATCCGGCCCCCATGGGATGGACTCCTACATTGTCAGCAAACAACAGTCACTCTCCTGGATTCAGACGGATTCGAGATCTCAAAACCATTTGACATGGACAAAGCTACACTTTTACCCTTGAGGGGCTCGCTAGGTCGAAAACCCGGAAGGGCGACCCAAGCAAAAGTTAGAGAAAGAAAAAAAAGGAAAAGAACAAAAAAGAAGAAGAAAAAAATGCAAAGAACAAAAAAGAAACGAAGAAAAGATGAAAAAAAAAAAGAGAAAAGAAAAAAAGAAAGAAAAGAAATGATGAAAAAAAATGAAAAGAATTGAAAAGAAAAGAAAAACAGAGCTCGCAAGGTTGAAAACCCAGAAGGGCGGCCTTGGCAAAAGTTAGAGCGCAAAAAGAGAGGTTAAATACCCGAGTGTACCTTAACCCCGAACTACGTAAGGCTTGATTCTCATCTTTGGGATACGTAGGCAACTTCATTCCGAAGTCGAGCCGTAAAACACTTCAAAATCAACTGTGTCCATGTAATGGTTTTGATCATCTTTGCCTTCTCTGTATCCGAGAGTTCGGTTGTCATCGTTACTCTGAGGACTGATTGCAATGCACCGCGGTGTCATTCAAACAAGGGGCAACTTTCCGTTGCCATTCAATGCGCTGCAGTGTCCTTTAGACAAAGGCAATTTTCCATTGCCTCCGATCTGAGGTTGTGCGTCTCAAGAGTAGGTTTCGTGCTTGTTAAGCATTGGCCATTTGCAAATATAGTTTTTGAGAATTTTTACTGAAGTTGACTAATTTTCTTGAAAATTGTTCCATCTTTTCCAAAAATTGGACCATTTCTTGGACCCAAAAAAGGAAAATTTTTAGTGCTCATAGCATGACTTGCATGATTTCAATCAAAAATCGAACAAGTGTGTTAATCTAACTCTCATGTTGGCCAAAATTGTTTTAGTAGAAAACCAAAACAAAAAATGGTCAAAATAATGAACTAGGGGCACAGTTGAGTCAGGCTTCCTGTCTTTTCTCTGTTGTCAATGCATTTGCCAGAAAGGGCACTCTACTTGCTAGAAAGGGCACAACTGAAGTTAACAACAAAGGGTAGCAAGCTCTCACATCCTCCAAGCAATGAGGTATCAAGCCAAGTGCGAAGCACGAGTTGGAATGGATCAAGATATTCCACTCCCTCATATGGACAAATCTGATCACGTCCAAGCTCCCCAGCAGAGCATCGTCAACCAACGCCAGCTGCAGATTCGCTACATACCTGATTGTAGCACAACCCCTCTGTGGGAGAAAGTTCGCTGTTGTGAGCAGAAGAAGAGAATCTAGCAGAATGCTAGGGGCAAGACCCCGCAACTTTCTATTTATCCACCAACCCGGGGAGGGATAAAAAATGAGAGATTGAAGAATAGAGAGATGTGCGCTGAGAGAAAAAGTGAGAAAATGGCTTTTTTCTTCAAAAAAACAGAGATTGAGTGCCAGAGTGATGTGAGAATCACAAATGAGAAAGGGTAGGAAACAATACCCGGGGAAACAGGCTCCATGTGCACATTTGAGTCTTGTGTTTTATTTTGTCTGTCTCGATTCTTGTTTTGAGTCGCTTCAAGTGTTACTCGATGTGTTTAGGTTGTTTACCTTTGTTTTTCCCTTGTCGAGTTGTTTTGGCTGTGGCCAATCGTCGGCTCAATACCCGGTTACGAACTCATTTCTCAATTTCCAAAAAATCATCTTGTGCTCAGAGTGCTGTGCCATTCTCCACATTTGTGCAAAACAGTATTTGTTCTTTCATAAAACTGCAGGGTCCACCCCCGATAAGTGTGAACAGTAGAACAAGGGCCTATCTGAAGCTATATAGGTTCCAGACTGCAAAGCAAAAGAAAAAAGGAAAATTTGGAGCATCTTAGGGTGTTCCAGCTTTGGCAAGATCCGAGACTGCATTTCAGGTGCACCTTCCCAGACCTCGCCATTTCTCTGGAGTATGAGTGTATCTCGACCCCAAGTGTAAGCCTGCTTCAAGTCAGAATGGCAATTAGAGCAGCAGCAGATGTTATCTCTCGCCAATATAAATAGGGTGTCCCCTTTTGAGCTAAGCGTGTTGCCAAGTCCTCCGAAAGGTAAATCGGAGGCACCAGAGAACGTGTTTGATGCCCTTCCATTGCATAGAATGTGCACTTTCATATACACTTCTGTTATATGCGTGCCGCGCATTGTTATGATTCATGCATAGAATATGCTTGCTTTCGATTCTGCATAGAATATGCTTTCAATATTGCATAGAATATGCTCCTGTTTCCTGCATAGAAAATGCTCGTATCTTTTGCATAGAAAATGCACTCTTCCATACTTGCATAGAAAATGCACATCATTTTCATAGAACATGCATTCACTCGCACTGTCTTGTGCACTTACACTTTCTATCTCACTAGCACTGTCTTGTGCATCTTGTGGTTGTATCTCACTCGCACTATTTTGTGCATTGCATATCAATCGCGTTGTTTAGCGTATCGCACTGTCTTGTGCATTTCAAAATCAATCACGCTGTTTAGCGTAGCGCACTATTTTGTGCATTGCATATCAATCGCGCTGTTTAGCGTATCACACTGTCTTGTGCATTTCAAAATCACTCGCGCTGTTTAGCGTATCGCACTGTCTTGTGCATTTCAAAATCAATCGCGCTGTTTAGCGTATCGCACTTTCTTGTGCATTTCAAAATCACTCGCGCTGTTTAGCGTATCGCACTGTTTAGTGCATTTCAAATCAACCGCGCTGTTTAGCGTATCGCACTGTCTTGTGCATTTCAAGATCACTCGCGCTGTTTAGCGTATCGCACTGTTTAGTGCATTTTAATCGCACTATTTTGCACATCGCACTGTCTTGTGCATTACATTTCATTCGCGCTATTTTGCGCATCATGCTATTTTACGCATCACACTGTCTTGTGCATTACATTTCATTCGCGCTATTTTGCGCGTCTCATTGCATTTTGCATTACATCTCATTCGCGCTATTTTGCGCATCGCACTGTTTTGTGCACTTTACTTGTCAAAACCGGCTTCGCGCAGCGTATAAGTCCAACTTTCAAACCGGCTTCGCGCAGGGTATAAGTCCAATTTTCAAACCGGCTTCGCGTGGCGTATAAGTCCAATTATCAAAGTCTTCCTACATATCATTTGCATCCTGCCCCTGAACTACGCTTGTTTGATTCCTTGCAAAGGGATACGTAGACAACATGTGGGCACAACCATTTATTTATCGATATTTTGTTTGTTTGTCCAAGTCTTCGGCCTTGTCAAAAATGGGTCGTCTCTGGGCTTTGACATTCACTCCCGTCATTGTTATGACTTTCGAGTTCTGTCAAAGAGGGGCAACTGTAGACACCCCATTTTGACCGTCCTTAAGACTTGGGCGCTACTGATGGTTTGGTCGATGATGAAAGGTGTGCAGGGCAAAGGTTCAATTTCTTCGGCAATGAGAGGGTCAAATCCCAACTTCACACCCCATTTTGGACCAAAGCTATTTTGAATGGTTTTTAGACCTTAAAACCCTCTCTTTCAAAGCATTTTTGAAATAAAGTTTCTACGATGTTCCGAGGCTCACATTTTGTCAAAAAATGCGCTTTTCGATAAACCGAGCAAGGACAAAGCGAAAATGAATGAAAGAGAGATGAAATCTTTGAAAAATCTTTCAAAACACCTTGCTTAGGGGTTTGAAGTTGAAGAAAAGAGGAGAAGAGGGGAGAAGCCAAGTTGGAGAAGAAGATAGGCAAGAATTGCTAAGAGAGGGACGAGCAGTCCTCGCTAAATCAAGCTTATTTGTCTATACACTTTGAGTTAAGGTATGAGGCCACCACCGTTGGAAAGAAGACTTCCGGGGCTTCATTTTTCATTCAAGAATCTCTTAAATCCGAGACCGGAGGGCGGAGATATGATTGGTTGAAGTTGGGCATCATCCCGGTTGGACCGAAACTGAGTAGCCTTCACTAAAACCGGAATAACTTTTTGCACAGTTGGAATGTTGATGCAAGGCTGGTGCCATTGGAAATATTACTTCCGGGGCTTCAATTTTGACACAAGAATGACCTGAAAAGGAGTTCATATGAAGAAGTTATGCCCGTTTGAAGTTGGACCTGCAGAGTAGATTTTTCCTGCCGGCCGACCAAACATTCTGCCGACCGGCCAGAACAGATGGCCGAATGGCCAAATAAATTGCCGACCGGCTCATTAAAGTTGCCAACCGACCAATTTTTCTAGCCGATGACCTTCCGGAGTATTCTACAGATTGAATGGATGCCAGCTGTGCCAGCTGGAATGCACAGACTCTGCTCCCCATGCACGTGTGTGGCTGTTTTGCACCCTTTGCACCCCTTTTGACCCTCTTTTTTGCACCCTTTGCTCAAAGCTTCTTGAGGAAGCTTTGACCCCTTGTCTTGGCTTCCTCAAGAAGCTTGCACCTTTACATTAGCTTCTCTTAGAAGCTTGGTCCCTTTGACCCTTTTGTATAGCTTCTTTGAGAAGCTTTATGCCATTTCCTTGCTCTATAAAAAGAAACCCATCCTCCTCCATTGTTCTGGTTCAGCAAAATCAGACCTAATACATACATATAACATATATATCACCCTCTCTCTCTATATCTCCCTCTCTCTCTACATTTGGGTGTGTTAGAGTGTTCAAAGACCCTTGTTCTTGGCCTATTTGCACTACACCTTACAGCACCACACCACCACTCCATTCCAGCAGCTTGGAGGGCCTTCTCAGAGGCTAGGAGGCAGCTTTTCTTGGTCCAAGAGGTAGCAAAGGATTGGTCTTCAAGGGTGAGTTGATTTCTCCCTCTTTCTAGCTCATTTTTGCAAGTTTTCTTAGCCCCTTTTGCTTGCTGTTTTGAGCTCCGACCATAACTGAAAATATCATTTTTTTGAGCTCATTTTTCTGTTTCATTAAGGGTCTTACCCTGTTTGGGACCCCCATCTTGCACTTGCTTCTTTACCCCTTTATATGCCGTAATCTTGTATAGTATTTTTGGCCTATGTGTGATCTGTTTTGGAGTATGATGTAAACTGTAGATAGGCTTATTTTGAGCCCTTCTTCAACATTGAAGAAGGGCTCATCACTGTTTGGGACCTCCATGTGCCACTTGTCATTATACACCTCTTTGGTCCCCATTTTTGCATGATTTATTAGCCTATTGTGTCTCTGTTTTTGGACTTTGGTCCAAACTGAAAATAGCCCTATTTTGACCCCTTCTTCATGTTTCATTAAGGTTCCATGGCTTTTTGAGACACCCTTTGTATACTTTATGTTGTAGCTCTTTTTTGGCCTTAATCTTGCATAGTATTTTGAGCATACTTGTATACTGTTTTGGGCTTGGCCATAAACTGTAAAAGGTCATATTTTGGGCCCCTCTTCAACATTGTTGAAGGGCCCTAATCTGTTTGGGGTCAGCAGCTGTGAGTTGCTTCTTTATCTCACATTTAGGGCCATTTTTGCATGCTAGTTTTTCCCTATGTGTGTTTGCTGTTTGGCCTTGTTTAAAACTGCAAAAATGCTTGTTTTGGGGCTGCCTAGAATCTGTCTTCACATGTCATTATCGAATAATGCATGTTTTATATAGCTATAGGCCAATGCATGGGCCTAGTTTTGCATTTCGGTTTCATTTCATGCATCGGGTGCTATTTTGCCGTGATTCGGGGCTGTTTTATACCACATTTCAGTGCTGAAATTACATGCTTGTATGCCATATTTCATGCCTCGCCATGCCTTGTTAGAGTTTCATACTATGCCTTAGGTTTGGTCCTCGGTTTGCGTGCACGCGTTTCGAGAGTCTCATTTTCATCTAATGGCCACCGATTTTGGCATGCTTGCGAGCTATCCATGTTAGTTTAAGTCCATCATCGCATGTTGTTGCATGCCATGTTTGCTTACATGTTTAGGTTGCACGCCTAGTATACATTGCTCATTTGCATGTTCATGTTGCATACTTAGCCTCCATGCCTAGGTTGCATTTCATTGAGCATGCATCCCTTGCCTCTTGATCAATCATGATAGGGGTTGGGGGCCCTTTGATGTGTTTGTGCTTGCATTTCATTTGATATCGAAGTTGCAAAACTTGGCCTCTTAGGCCATCATGCATAATTGATGGCCCGAGGGTCGAGGGTCATGCTCCCTTGAGTCTCTTGCATGATAGGAAGTGTGCCCACGCATACATTTGGTTGAAATTCCATGCCATACACTGTTTGTCCTTGTTGCTGTCAAAAACCAGTTTCTGCAGGGAGTTTCTGCCGACCGGCACTGTAGACTGCCGATCGACCATGGATTGGTGGCCGATAATATGAAACCCCAACCGATGGATAAGTTCCATGGCCGGTGGGTATTCCCTTCAGCCGATGGTGTCCTACAGTGTTCAGGGAACTTGTCCCAGGATTTTGGCAATTTGCAGAGAGACAGGGCAGTGTAAATAGAGGCAGCAGTGGTATGGTACGAGCTTTCGGGGCAAGATAAATTCGAGCATGCATCATTCACGCATCCCGAGGTGGGGGGCTACGACCATCTTCTCTTTGCATTTAATTTGTTAATTAGATTAGAAATTTTGTAATATTTAATTTAGTATTATTTATTCGGACTGTAATATTTATTCGGACCCTCTGAGCGAGAGCAATTGTGTAATAAGTGTGGGTGCGTGTGTGTTTGTCTTCCAACCCCACGTCTTTCTTCCCTTTTATTTACCTGCTTTCAATGGTTAGTATTAGGGCATATCTAAATTAGCATACCTTATGCTATGCATGCGTGCATCCATACATTTGTCTTACATGCATAAGGCTCGGCGCATCATTCTAACTGCATTTGCATTTCAATTCCAAATTGAATACGTGATTAGTTGTAGCATTTCACATGTCATTATAGATTAGCCGAGCCTATCTTAATCGCATTATGTATGCGTTGCATTAGCCACTTTAACATGAACTAGGATCACGCATGCTTGCTAACTAGTTTATTGTTTTGGCACGGAGTACATTGTAAGTATTTATGCTTTAGCATACCGCATGCGTGTGAGTGTTGCCATAACAGCATGATTACCATGAGGCTAGCTGCTTATGTGATATAACTGTTTGGATGCCTGTGGATGGAGGTTGAATTACCTAAATTGGGATAACGCATTAAAACTGTGAGTTTTAAGCCCACTAGATAGTGGCAAAACCATCTTTTCTAAAAGCCCACTCGAGGGTGGCAAAACCTACATTTTAGCCTACTCGCGAGTAGCAAACCATTTTCAAAACAAACATGAAATGTTTTGTTCCAATTTAGGCGATTTGGTCTATACTTGTTTGCTGTGCGCATAACATAGTAATTCTAGGCTAATAAATGGAATAAGAACACAAAACGTTTTCAAAATTGGCATATCACCGGTAGAGAGGCCGGTCTTCGGACCGGGCGAGAGGGGTGCTCATAGCTGACCTTCCCAATCGTACCCAAGCTCCCGAGCCGAGGCAACTTTGGTGATGATGGACACATGGCCTTTGGCACCGAGTCAGAGTTTCCTAAATTCCCCTATTTTAAAATATTTTAGGTGGCGACTCTGTATCTGGCAAAGCAGTCCATGTTTGGCACTTCTTTTTAAAAATCTGTTTCTCAAAATGATTGCCGGATTTGGACTCTTTGGTTCAGATTAAGAACCGTGACACAAAATCGAGTCCGAACTGTAGTAGCGAGGCCCCTTGCGGGCGCGTCTACAGTATATCAGGAGTTGTGAAACTTGCCAAAGGCACAAGGGAGAGAATCTCAAGCCTGCTGGATTCTTACAACCACTTCCAATTCCTACGCAAATATGGACAAATATATCAATGGACTTTTTGAAGATCTGCCTAACTCAAAGGGGAAGTGTGTTATTTTGTGGTAGTTGATTGGCTCTCCAAATTTGCCACACTTTATTCCTGTCTCTCATCTGTATTCAGCTGCTGCATAGCTGAGGTTTTTTTTCCAACAAACTTTAAATTGTATGGCATGCCTAAAAGCAACGTATGCAATAGAGATGCCACCTTCACTAGCATTTTTTGGAGGAGCTTTTTAACTTGCAGGGAACCAACTTCAACTTTAGTTCTTCTTATCACCAGTAAACTAACGGGCAAACCGAAGTGGTCAATCGAATAGTCGAGATGTATCTTCATTGTTTCACAAGTCATAGGCCGAAAGAGTGGGTTCGTTGGATTCCTTGGGTGAGTACTATTACAACACCAGCACACATTCTTCTACCAAGAGAACCCCTTATGCAGATCGTGTTTGGAAAACCTCCACCTACACTTCTATCGTATGTCCAGGAACTTCACAAGTAGAGGCTATAGATCAAGAGTTGCGAGATAGGGAGCCAGTTATCAAGGAGTTACGAGACTGATTGAATGAGGTTCAACAGCAAATGAAGAAGTTTCTATGATGCTCATAGAACTGACAGAAATTTCAATATTGGAGATTTTGTATTCTCATAGTTGCAACCATATAGGCAAGTGTCCTTAACCCTTCGAAGAAATCTCAAGCTATACCCAAATATTATTGGACCATTTGAAATTCTTGATAAAATTGGACCAGTGCATACAAGCTCAAACTACCAGAAAACTTAAGGCTTCATCCAGTGTTCCATGTCTCTTTGCTGAAAAAGAAGGTGGGGATGAATGTGGAAACTTTGGATTCTCTTCCCATCATTCTTGAAGAGAGTAATATAATTGCCCCTTTGCCTCAAGCCATCCTCAATCAAAGAAAGAAGAAAACACAGAGAAACAGTTTTGGTTCATTGGCAAGGATTGTCACCTTCCGACGCCACATGGGAAAATCTGGCTGAGCTTCATTTGTGATTTTCCTGAAGCTACCCTTGAGGACAAGGGTGTTGTCTAGGGGAAGGAATATTATGTTTCCATTGGAGCAGAACTTTAGTTGCAATGAATTGGTTGAATAAGTTTTTACTTGACATTAGGAGAATTTAAATTTCATATCCATGTTTATCAAATTTTCTGTTAGGTTGTTCCTATTTTGTTGGGTTGTTCAAGTGTAGTGAGATAGTGGGTTTGTTCCTATTTTAGTGTGATATTGGCTGCTGAACGTTAGTAGAGTGGTTTACTTTATTCCTATTTATGTGTATGATCTCAGTTGGAAATAATCATCCAAAATTTTATTCCACACTTGTGTGATATTGGAGGATTGGGTTTCCCTCAAAGCAAACCCATTTTCTTTTTGATTTTCTTGTTCACAACCTCTCCCAGCAACTTTGTTTTTTTTTGTCTTTCCTTTCTAGCAAAAATAGGTAAACAGAAG
Source organism: Camellia sinensis (assembly GCF_004153795.1). NCBI lineage: Eukaryota > Viridiplantae > Streptophyta > Magnoliopsida > Ericales > Theaceae > Camellia > Camellia sinensis. The sequence continues at coordinate 933,160 of NW_021026972.1, forward strand.
AACAAGAACACCAACTCTGCTGCAGTCGCACATAACAAAGGCATGTTAAAAGTAAAGATATGTTCCAGCCCCCCCTCCCCCCCAAGAAAAAGGCTAAAGATATGTGAAATCACCTTTGTTTGTGGTGAAAGAAAGTGATTTGGAAATAGATTTGGGCAGATCTGTGTATGCAAACAGATTTGGAGAGAGAGGTATGTGGATCTCTCACAGATCTGGGCATATCTATGTATGCAAACAAATTTGAAGAATGAGAGGTGTGGATCTCTCACAACTATAATTAACAGAAGACGTCTTAGGCAGCGCAACGGACGATGAGGAGGGCTACAAAGCTCTATTTGACGAGCTTGAGAGAGAAGATGAGGAGAAAGAGAGAGCATGGAGCTTTGTTCGACGAGCCCAGATCTAACTTCTCCACATCTTCATTATTCCCGGCTTCAATAGCTACCGACAATGGCGATTTCCATCGTCGTTCTACGTCAAGCAGGGGGAGATAGATTGTGGGAGGGACAGAGGTGGGAGATTAGAAAGTGGCACTGACAGTAACGGTGACGGTGACGGTGTATGTGGTAGCGAGAGTGTGACAGACGGAGGGGATAGAAACACTAGGATAGAGAGAAGATAAAGAGAGAGAGAGAGAGAGAGAGAGAGAGAAGGTTTTGAGAAATTGTACGTGTTTGTATGTTTTTATATAGGGGGTATTTCGGTCATTTTATGAGAGTTTGTTCTTATGGATATAATATTACAGCTCCCATACCTTTGGGTGTTTCTACTTACACCACTCTTTTAGCTCCTTACACCCTCCATCTCATTACACCACTAAAAAAAAAATATAACTCTCATTACACCCCCATTATATTACCAATAGTAACCCTAAATTAACCCTTTCATCTCTTTACACCACTTACCTTTTGGAGGGAAAAAAGAGAAGCAGGAGCAAGGAAAACGACGGGTCCGACGTAGAGAAGGCAAGTGTTTCAGATGGCGGGAGGGATTTGAATGGCGTTGTGGTCTGTGGTATCGGCGTGGACGATTAAACTCATTCTTCTCATTCGCTCAAGCTAAGTGAAAAACTCTTCTTTCTCTCTCTATATTGACAGACATATATATGTATCTCAATCATCTATATCATAATTTTTTTTGAATAAACAAAGAATAACACATTCCCAACACAGTTTTGGTGGTTTTGATCTTCTAATTTAATTGGATTTGTAATTTTTGGTGCCAATTTAATTGGGTTAGCAAACTTGCTGATTATTAGAGGATTGAGCCAATACATTAGTTGTATAAATGTACAGATCATAAACTTGGTTTCCAATCAAGTTTGGCCTTATTTTCATGTATACATATAAAAATATTTATTTATTTGTTGTTGTGTCCTTGCCATGTTGCCTCCCGATTTTTTTTACAATTGACATGTCATAGTGACCATATTGTTTCATATCCATATCCTGTATCCATATCCATGTTCTGTAGATGGTTAGTGAAAAATATATATGCACTATTTGACAAACATCATGGCTCATAATATTCACATTTTTTGTAAAAAGTTTCAATTTATAAATTACAATAATGTAATGGTATTGAAGTATTAGAGATGTTTATAATAGTCTATATCAGAACAATGGATGCCAAGAAAAATGGTCTTCAAAGAAGAATACAAGAGAAAAGTGCAAAAACAATTTCACTGAGGTAACTCTACTAGAAAAATTCCATGCACTGTTGACATATCCTTCAACAGAGTCTCACAGAGCCACCTCCAAAATGCGTAAAACACAAAATGCGGACAAAATCATATGAGAAAGCAATGGAGATACTAATAATAACAACGCTTAAAATGAGGGTGCAATAACCACCAAGATTGTTATTCTCGAAGAGTCAAATGAATTGAATTATTATTTCATTTAACTTCAGTTGTGACTTAACTTCCACTAGAATTAGTGGCTTGATGTGTCCAATTCATTAATTAATCAATTTAATCTGGCCTGAATCATTTTTCAATTAAATTTCACCGTAGGCTCTAAAAATTATGCCAATCACAATGGCGAAATCAATTCCGGGTTCTGTGGCCGGTAAGGCCATCAATTTAATTTCCAAAAAAGATTATTCAACAGATATCCCTACGGTGAACAGATAGAACTTCAAACCACATATTTTCACATAGTGGAACACAAAATCATATCAAAATACATAATCACATCATGTTAAGGACCAATTAACATATCACGGAACAGGGGTATTACAAATACACTAGTTAATTCTTATACGTATTTAATTTCAATAACAAATTCCAGCAAAGTAAATGGATAGTATGTCCATTTTGAGGACAAAACTTTTCATTGTAGGTCTCAACTTGCAACAGCACCTTGGAAAAGAACAAAAGAGACGTGTGAGCACGTTCCGCAAAATAGGAAACTAAATCCTAATAGAAAAAGAAACTAAAATCTTAAAAATAAGAAACCAAATATTACTAGGGTCCTAATTAGACTATAATAAAAATAAATAAACATAAATATTAAAAAATAAATAAAATCTTTATGCCAAATTTAGAACGTGCATGTTCTGCATCATAGTGTAATCAAATTCCTTCATGGAGAGAGAGAGAGAGAGAGAGCAAGGAAGCAAATTATCATGTTATGGTACGAGAAATTACAATATCTTATTAACGATGATGCCTAGAGGCCAACAGCTATGAGCCCCATCTCTGTTTCTCTTTCTTTGAAAAGTGGAGATACCATTAAATGAAGTAACAATGCATAAACATCATGAATTAAAATGTTAGATGAACATCATACCTTGTGCATCAGGTGATACAAAAGAATGCAAGCATGCCAATATAAGAGCAACAAAAGCTAACTCCATCCCGAAAGATATAATTTTGTCCAAGTTGATACTTTATTCCCAATTCTCAATGCAACAAAATGTGTAGCTTTCTTTGAATACACAAGTGAGCACCATCTCTACAAAACATTCCATCATCACATTAAAAATGAATCATGTAAAATAAAAATGTTACATTAAACTAAGTTCAAGATTACCATTTTTGTTTAATACTTCTCTTAATTTGTGTTCAAAATTATAATCAGAATCTCTCATAGATGTCTCCTTGTTTCATAGATTTGGGTTACCCCAAAATTTTTAGTAAGTAACTTATATAAGATAATGAGCTGAGTTTTGGAAGTGGGAATGTTCTAGTGACAAGCTAAGCCAATCCCTAGTACCAGTGTTTCTTCTTCAGGATGATCTCATACTCAAGCTAGCCCAATTGACAACCCTACAGTATGTACGATGCACCAATCTCGACCACATTGCACTCCCCTATAGAACCACCCCAAACCATACACCAATAGTGGAATCCTTGTTATTGTTTATAATGCATTGTAATGGTATTAAAGTGTTTTGGAGGGATATGGTACCATTTGCTGGAAGTAACATTGTAATGGTATTAAAGTGTTTTTTTCAATGCTATGGGCCAATTTAGCTTCATATTGCTAAACAATTTGAATTATTCCGGTGTTTGGTTGCCGGAAACAATAGATCCCTCCAGCATTTACTTGCTATATATTTTCAGAGCCACTTTATCTAAACAATGTTTTTTTATTTGTGCTGGGCTCGTTCGGTAATACAATGCTAAACAATTTGAACTACTCTAGTTCCATGTTACCGGATAAAATTTTGTTTCCCAGCATTATGTTACCGTATAATTGGGTAATTTTTGTTCGCTTCCCAACAAAGCCAATAGAGTCCACATTGAAGTGCTTGTTTGGTCACACAATGCGAAACAATTTACAAAAATTCGGTTCTATAACGCCGGAATAAATAGTTTTGTCCCGCTTTTTGTGGCTATACAATTACAGAGCCACTTCCTCCCAAATGATGTGGTAATAATTTGTGCTAGGACTGTTCGATAATAAAATGCTAGTGAATTTTAATTAATCCAGTGTTGTGTTACCAGACAAACTAGTTTTTCCCAGCATTATGTTGCCATACAATTGGAGAATTTCATTTTGCTTCATAACAAAGTCAGTGGAGCCCACTGTGAAGTGTCTGTTCAGGTACACAATAGTAGACAAATTACATTGGTCCGGTGTTATGTTGTTAGAAAAAATATATTTGTTTAGCGTTCTGTTGCTATACATTTACAAAGCCACTTTGTTAAAAATAATAATTTGGGACTGTTCGGTAATAGAATGTTAACGAATTTGAATTAATCTAGTTCGATAAAAAACATCCATAAATCAAACATGCATCTATAAAATCAAATATAAAAAGTTTCCATAAAATATTTCATAGCAAAATCAAGTGTACGAATATCCATAAAAGCATCCATAAATCTGTCATTGTTTGCATCCATCAATCAAACATGTTATCACAATTCTTCTATATCGATTGTTTCGGTAGTTATTGCGTCAGGGCTGATAAGAGTACAGAATTGCTGAATACGGATAGTATATGCTTTCTCCCATCCAATAGCACACGGGTGATGAAAACGAATCCAATTATTTGCTATCCGAGGTACTGGATGACCAGGTTGCAAATAAACCTATAACAAAGAAATCAATAAATATAATTACAAAATAAGACATGGTAATGATGTAAGTAGGCCCGGTAGTTACCTGCACAAAATGGTTTCCATTTACAAATCCTATACATATATCTCTTCGATCAGGTGTTGCAATTGGTACTGATCTAAGTGGTAAAAACGTAAAGCATTGTTGCATGGATAAATGGTAAAGAACGACTCGATAGTATGATGCTATCAAATGGCCCATGTCGGGCATAGTCATCCAATGATTAAACCCAGGGCTAGGTTCGAAGTAGGATAAGATAGAGTTAAGTTCATCAACCCTTTCTTGTGTACCAAATAGTTGCACGTAGTGCACTACATTCGAATGCAACTCAATCAACAAGTTGCGCCTAACTTGTTGCCAATCATCTTCACCTAAACCAATCAATCTAGCTATTGCCCTGAAGCCACAATTGCCATCTGCTTGTACATCTTTTATGTGACGGATATATGGTCTCAATTTCTTCAGAAATTGTTCGAAGCAAGAGATACGATTTGTTGACTATGTCATACAAACCTACATCACAAATATACAACAATGGATATATGAAGTAATTAAAGTGAGGCTGGAAAACTATTAAAATATATTTTGTACATAGTTACAAGTTTTATGTAATTACGTACATTATCTTTTTTTGCCTTCTTCCGTTGCACTTGCTTACGAACTGGTGCAGTTGAGATGGTAACACCCTGTGAATAACTATCTTCCCCAGATAGTACAAACTCAAACGCAGATGGCTCGCGTTTAGTAGACGTATCGATTTTGAATTGACCATGGCCGCGACCTCGGCTCCTCCCTCGCGTGTTAGTCTTGAGTTCAGGTTCCATCAAAAATGTACTTTCTGGACTAATTAACTCCCTCAATTTCTTCAAAATGATCACTTGTTGCGTCTCGTTAATCGTTTGGAATTTCTTAATAAAAAAATCAGTCTCTGTTTTTGCAATCCAACTTCACAAAAGTACTTTATGAAACTGGAAGCATATCTAACTTCCTCCAATGAGGATTTACGCATGAGAGGGGAATCAGTCGACCTTGTTGAAAATACTCAGCTATTTCATGTGCACATGGCAACCCATGTGTACGTCGCAAAATGTACCCACATGCAGCAACATCTATTCCCACACTATTCGATCTCTTTGACTCTACTAATATTTTGTCCAAACTACAAATTGAAATAAAACCACGTAACTCAGTGAACTCAGTAGGTGTGTAGTTGTGTTGGACTACAATCAAACTTTGCTGAAATGAGGTTTTAATGTCTGCATGCTGCAACTCTAACAAATTGTGTATTTTTGTCCAAGATGTCTCAAAACTGCCTTGACTCGATCTAAGTTGACTCTTCAATTTAGCATGAGAACTCTCTGCCCTACAAGTTTGTATATTTTGGTATTTAATATAAAAATCAAAGAATTATAGCAATTCATAAATGCAATGATCATAATTTACCCGTTTGTAGTAGTATTTTCGAAATGCATATTACTATCTGTCGAAGCTGCAACAAATTTTTCTTTATATGGCTCTAACCAATTGGTAGTAACATACTTAATAGCTTGAGGATACGTACTAAATTCAGTCTTCATAGTGGAAAACTGTTCATTGAATTCTGTTTCTGTTCTAACCAATACCAAAGCACTCCAACTATGCATGAACTTATCCCATTTATCTTTCGTCTCAAAAACCTTCTTGCATTTCATCAGAACATTCTTGCTAATATGCTATCTACATAAAAGATTAGTGGCCATAAGTAGAACTTTTGCTATGCCTTTCATCAAAGCCAACTCCCTGTCTGTAATAATGACTTTTGGAAAAGCAGTATTGTCCATAACAGTACGCAATACGCCTAAAGCCCATGTATAGTTGTCCTCCCGTTCATGACTAAGATAAGCAAAAGTAACTGAAAAAGTCAAGTTCGTTGATGTTACCCCAACAATCTCTAAGAGAGGGAGTGGATACCTATTAGTCTTGTATGTGCAATCCATAATCAACACATGTGAAAATGCACGTAACACCTCCAAACTAACTGGGTGTGCCCAGAACAAGTCAGTCACCATCTCTCTATCATCACATCAATGCCACTCAACATAATTTTGAATCGACAATTGCCCCAATAGTTGTTGCATCTGTGATCTTCCCGCCCTCTGTACTACTCGATGTCGATGATGTGCGTTATAGATTGTCTTGATTGTTGTCGCATTAAAGGTATCCCTTTGTTTCAATGTAACCAATATCTCTTTTGGTCACACCATACTCTTCGACATGTCAACTAATAAGGATGTTTCCTCCTTAGATAATCTGCCAGCAAATGAGTGCCCTTCAAGATGTTCAGCAAACGGATGATTGTGTACTCCACATAAGACACGCAACATCCACTCATCATTTGTAGGTAATTTTTCCCCCCTTAATAGAAATGGACATCTACACTTTTTAGAACCTGTCAACCTCAATCGTTCCCCCTTGATCTTCCTGTTGTCTCTATAATAACCACTTCTTTCACAAGTAAAGGCAAGTCTTGATTTTTTGCCATTACCTCCTGCATCTGATGTTTTTATAACAATGACAAATCCAATATTCTTTCCAACGTCAGAAGCCCATTTAATTAATGCTTGACGACTACTAAAAATCTAAACATAATAAATACATTTGTACGTCAAATTATTAATAAAACTCAATATAAATTAGAAATAAGAAAAAATTGTATTCATAAAAAAACTTAACAAATCTCGTCTGTAATGAATTCATGATTAGAGTCCACTAATAATTCAGTACTTGCATTGTTGCAATGAGTATAAGTAAAATCCTTCCACAAAAAAAAAAAAAGTTATACGAAAAATACATGACAATGAGTAGCCGAACAAATTTAAAAAATTTGGCTTTATATTATCGGAAATTTATATTTTATTCGGCAATTTGATACTAGACTTATATTTTTTTTTGGGCACTGTGATGCTGGATTATGTTATTTTGTTCAATTTCAAAACACAAAACAAAAGTCGCACACCAACCCAAAAAATCGAAACAAAAACCCAAAAAATCGAACAAAACCCATAAAATCGAAACAAAAACCTACCAAACTAGAAAAAAAAACTCACCATTTCACTTTTTTGATGGTTTTTCACCACCGTTTTTTCATCCATTGCTTTTTTTGATGATCAAAACACTAAGATTATCAATTTTTCAAAAGAGATGTGTAAGAGAAAATAAAAATTGAGAAAGGAAAAAGATAAGTAGGAATTGAAAGGTCAGGGATGTAAGGAGATAATCAAATACATTTAATTTTAGTATTTTGTCCCTTTAAGTAATTTCACATATAGATAAAATTGGAAGAAAAAAACAATCTTATATGAAAGTATAAGGAGATAAAAGAGTGGTATAAATAGAATCACTCCATACCATTAGACAAAGAAAATTTAAATTTGAATTTATGGATAAAATGGCTTATTATTATTATGGACAGAGAAGTCACCCAAACAAAATACATATCCACGAATTCAACAGAAAAATCCGTCCACAACCTTAACGCCGTAGACATTAGAGAGTAATCCAATGGTCCAGTAATTATACATTAAGATGCAAAGTGAGAGGTTAGAAATTCAAATTGATGGAATGGCAGCAAATCCTTCAATTTTAATACTGACATACTAACCCAATCTTTAATAAATAAATAAAAAATTAACGTGTCGCTTTTTCAGCTATCAAAATGATATGAAGTATGGGTAATTTGAAAAAAATGTCGCATTCGTATCGGATACTTACTAGTTTATAATATTTTGTATGGTACTCCTACATACGTACCAAGTATATGAAACACATATTTAAATTTTGTTTTAAAATTTTTGACGTACTTAAACGTACCTAGTACATACTTGCTATAGCGTATTTCAGCCAAAATAATATTTTTTTCTACTACATAGATAAAATTTCTTTTACTAGATTTCTTTTTTATTTTTAGTTTTATACTTAACATGATTTTAAAGTTAATTTATAATTTGTGAGTTACTTAATATAATGATATTTAATTTTAATTTATACCTTTATTTTTTATATTATTTTTGACATTAAATGTTAATTGTAAATTAAACATTAACAAATTAAATCATTTAATCAATTTTTATATTATTCTAAATTAAAAATAAATATTTTTTTTTTGCAAATATACCAATACGTATCCCTATCTTTATCTTTTTAAAATTTTACCGTACCAATCGTATCGCAACCCGTGCTTCATAGTCAAAATGTTAAGAAAATATTGGGGTGTCGTTAGACTCGCTCATACTGACTGCTATCTCACTAACGACATCGATCCGTGAATCTCATCTGTCCCTCTCTCTCTCTCTCTCTCTCTCTCTTCTCTCCCATCCACACGTATATGTACAGATTACATATGTATATATTCATAAAAAATATCTCATTTGGATGTACATAATGTAATGTACAATATATACAGGGCCTTAGACGTTATTCTTCTGAGTTTCAATTTTCAGCTCATATCATATCTGTGCTTCAACACTAAGCTTTACTGAATTTTAGCTTTTGAGAGCTACTACTTGTTTACCCCCCATCTCTCTCTCTCTCTCTCTCTCTCTCTCTCTCTATATATATATATATATGTATGTATACATCATCACTGCAGGACATCTTTTTACCTTTTCCTGTAATTAATGTGGGGTGTAAGATTGTTTCGCAAGAAAACATTCTTAACTTCCACGGGACTGTTTGGTGTCACAATCTCAACTGTCGTATTCTTTGATTGGATTGCTATAAATTAAAGGCTCTGGGATTGTTGTTTTGTTTTAGTTAGAGCAGTTCTTTTGTTGTTGAATGTTGAGATCAAAGTGTGTGTGTGTGTGTGTTTTTTTTTTAAGTCTGTTCATCTTTGGTCTTGTTGAATTTAATTGAAACAAGGGGCTTTCCTTTTTTTTTTTCTTCTTTTTTTTGGGGGGGGATAAATTATGAAGACTTTCATGTTTTTCAATGTGCTATTTCTTTTGATTGTTACTAGTGTGTCTCTGTTATGTGGGTGTGTATTGTGTAAGGAGTGCACTAATGTTCCTACTGCATTATCATCACATACTGTTCGGTACGAGCTATTGTCTTCTAATAATGAAACATGGAAAGAAGAGATGTTTTCACATTACCATTTGATTCCTACCGATGACTCTGCGTGGTTGAATTTGCTTCCAAGAAAGATTTTGAGTGAGGGGGGAGATGAATTCAATTGGGCAATGATGTATCGAAAAATGAAGAATTCGGGTGGGTTGGAAGTGAATGGTGATTTCCTCAAGGAGGTCTCCCTACATGATGTGAGGTTGGATCAGGAGTCATTGCATGGGTGGGCACAGCAGACCAATTTGGAATACCTTTTGATGTTGGATGTAGATAGCTTGGTTTGGAGCTTTAGGAAGACTGCTGATTTGCCAACACCTGGCACGCCGTATGGAGGTTGGGAAGCCCCAAATTGCGAACTTCGGGGTCATTTTGTAGGTTGGTAGTTTTTCATTGTTAATCACATCCCTTTTCTGTTTTATGTTTATATCTTTTGTTTTGCTACTTTTCAATGTGTTTCTATCATGGTCCTTACAGAATTTGCTAATAAAATTTTAATTTCTTTTATTGTCCTTTTATAGTATCTATGCCAATGAAGTCTTATTTTAGTGTCATGCATGAAATTGGCATTCAACTTCTGCTTTATTAATTCTTAAATCAAGAACTGCCCAACTAGCAAGCAACAATCCTCTTTGGTTGTAAATGTTGTTTATGTTATTTGTCATATTTTGGTTTAATTTTTAATTACCAGTGTAATATGCGTGAAATTGCTGCGTGATTTAGCTTTGTGGTTCTATGAAGGGTTCTTCTGGGGACTTCTAAGATAATTGTCAGGCAACCTTTGTGTATTTGCTTTGGGTTAATTTTGTTAAATTCTGTTTGTATCAAACCTTGAGTCATCCCATTTCATAATGGATCCCTTAAAATTGAGTAGTGCCACATTTGCAATGATCAGTCTCTTTTTTATTATGATCAAGTCTCATCTCTTTATTACTATTTTTTATTTTTATAGCTTTTGGTCCCTATTTTGTGGCTAGTGTATGACTTCAACTTGTGAACCTCTGTTTTGGTCATTGGAATTGAATCAATTCTATATGATTTTAACAAGCAACTTACTTTTATGTATTGAAGGCCATTACTTGAGTGCCTCAGCACAGATGTGGGCTAGCACCCACAATGATACTCTCAAAGAGAAAATGTCTGCACTCGTCTCTGCTTTGTCTGCCTGTCAAGATAAAATGGGTACAGGATATCTTTCTGCTTTTCCTCCTGAGCAATTTGATCGTTTCGAAGCTATAAAACCAGTTTGGGCACCATATTACACCATTCACAAGGTATAAAGTACTATAGTTGTTTACTAATTTGTTTATTATATACCATTGATATTAACACTTCCTACGTCAACAGATACTGGCAGGTCTTTTGGATCAACACATATTTGCCAATAATGATCAAGCTTTAAAGATGGTGACATGGATGGTTGACTACTTTTACAACCGTGTTCAGAATGTGATAGTGAAGTACACTATTGAAAGACACTGGCTATCATTAAATGAAGAAACTGGCGGCATGAACGATGTTCTTTATAGGTTGTACACAATAACGGTGCGTAAAACTCATCTAGGAACCTCCTTAGCTCTTCATCGTGGTAAAGTAGCATAATTATCTGTTATATTTTTTGTATCAAATATCAGCCTGAATGACAGGGTTCATAAGGCATTTGGAAATTCCACATAATAGCAAAAGGAGTCATAAACATCACATATTCACTTCCTATATAGCATTATGGCAATCTGCAAAAGGAGTTTCATCCAATCTGCAATTCTGCAAAGAATTTGGCATCTTCTTTGAATATCTGTAGTGCGATTATGCCCTTAATTCCACCAAATATTGCATTGAACAAACTAATGTCATTTAACAATCCCAAATTCCCTATATAGAGCTGTAAAAGCTGGTTTGATAAATGGCAACACTTTATGAGATTTTTGTAAATTGTCACAATTGGTCAGGGATTTTGGTTTAATAGTTCTTTTTCATTGGGATTGGGGGGTTTGGGAAGAAGGGATACTGAAGTGTTGTTAGTCATTCGTAGATTATCACTATAGTGTTTTTTCTGTATCTGCAAATTCTCCAATAATTTCAAACTTATTTTTTGACATGGCCGTTTGTTTGTTGTGACTATGTGTAGGGAGATTCAAAACATTTATTGTTGGCTCACCTTTTTGACAAACCCTGCTTTCTAGGATTGCTTGCAATACAGGTAATTATCACTTTTTTTGTTTAATTACTTTAAACTTCTACTGGTAAATAGATTGTATTAAATTTTTGCATCAATGTGGTGATGGCATACAAGCAGTGAATAGGACTGTCCAAAGATGCCACTAGATTCTTGAACTATTTGTGCATAAAATTGATAACATGGAATAATAGTTTGTTATGCATACATGTCATAGTTTGCCGGATATAGAAATAATGGAGATAGATATCGAGTTGGACTTTGGATGTTGAGAGTAGTGTACATTCCAACTTTATAGCAAGGATGCGGTAATAAAACCAGCTGCCCTTGATTATTGAAATATTGCACTACTTGAACAATTCTAACATGAAAAATTGATGGGAAATTGATGCGAAAACAGTGCTCCTTAGATAGCAAATTACTTAATGTCAACTACATCAATCAGTTCTCTAGTCACCTCTATGTAAAACTAGATCGTTTCTCAATGAAGTCAAACTCACAGCCCCAACCTATGTAATCTTTTGCCTTCCTCTTGTCATTTGGCACCCTCAACTTAGATTGAAAGACTTACTTGTTTCTATGCTATAATTGGTCTAGGTTGCATCAAATCATGACTTTTCTCTTTCTCAAAAGGCATGCGTATTATGTATGACCATTGTGGAACAACCTAAAATGACCATTATGGAACAACCTAAAACCAGTTCACTATTAAACTTGACATGTTTTAGTCTTTGAGATCTTATCCCTTGTGCCTAAACCATTCCTAGAAACAATAAAAAAAAATAAAAGAGGGGAGAAGAAGAGAAAAGGGAAAGGAGACCAAGGAACAAAATTTCAATTCTTTTCCATCAATACGGTAGAAATGTTTCCGTTTCCTCATAAACCAAATGAAACATTAGTGGAATGCTAAAAGTCCAATGTTTCCACCAAAACATACTGCAACGCCACATAACAATACCCAAATAGAGAGTTGTTTTAAGTTTCGATACCTATCAGCCTATCCAACAATACTCATTTCCATATGCAATTTTTTGTCAAGAAAAGATTTGAGATGAAAGAAAATATTAAATTGGGTAAATTACATTGACCTCCCCTAAGGTTTGAAGAATTATAGCGAGTCCCACAATTTTAATGCAATTACAATGGCCTCCCTTTAATTTCAAATTGTATAACATTACCAAAATTTTAACCATATCACTATTTTATTAATAGAATTTCAATTTCTCTATTTTACTAATTATTTTTAAAAAATTTGAAAATGAAAAAACAAGTTAATGGGTGAGACAAAATTACTTGTTTGTGAATGTAAAGTACTTTTTCTTTACAAAGATTGTCGCTGGTATTTTTTTTTTTTCTTCTCATTCATAATGCTACTAATTTTTAATTTTTTTTTTTTTAAAAAAACTTTTTCTTACAATGGAAAACCCCCCATTCCTTCCAAATTAGTCCTTTAAATTGTTTCCGTTATGAACATGTTATATTCATAGACCTCAAATACATTCAATTTTTTTAATTATTAAGAACGTATTAACATTTATGAAGGCTCTAATTTTTGTTTTGAAATATATTCTTATGTTTGAATCATTTCCGTTTCCAAGCTAACCAAAAAACATACCAAAATGAATTTTTGATCCTTGGAAAGGACAAGGCAAGAGAGGAAGAATTAAATAAAGCTAGAGAAGAAAGAAGATCTCCTAGAACACACACGAAGAGAGAACAAGACCCTTCACATTAATTCTGTAATTTGTACTTCAGTAGTGATATACTCTGTTTTAGAGCCATAATGTATTGTATGGTTTAGAAAGCTCTCCACCCATTTATAGAGTTTTAGATCACTCAAAAATAAGGGCAATGGTAGAGGGCCACAATTTGTGTGGCTCAAATGGCTCAAAACTGTCAAAACGACGTCGTTTTGAGCACAAAACATGCCAAAACGACATCGTTTTGACAGTTTTGAGCCATTTGAGCCACACAAATTGTGGCTCTCAAACATTATTCCAAAAATAATCAAAAAGATCCTTTTTAATGTGGTAATATAAGATCCAAATTCCGTTGTTTCCATTTTGACTTTAAAGTTGCCATGTTTAACCTATTTTCCTAGTGCTTGGGTATAAGACTAAAACTACTTACATATGGTCTTGGATTCATTTGTGTCGTCCTTGACCTTCTCGTGAGAGATTGTAGGATCAGTTCTCCATAAGCTCCTTTTTTTAGTTGATTAGTAATATTCCATTAATCATAAATTTGTTTGTTTTCTTTGACTGTAATGTAACCTCCATCATGATAATATACAGTGTTATTGCAAGCATAATCATCTATTAAATATTGACTCACAAAAACTATCCATTTTTTGTTCTAATTTATTGATCTAAATTTTTCATCAAAACAACAAGCATTCAATGTCTTATTTCATATGGAATTATTTCTTGTGTGAAGTTATTCTGTAAATCTCATGAAAAAAGCAAGCTCTTCTAGTCAGATTTCTCTAAACTAACTCGCTTCTGAGAATTTTGAGTGCTGATTTAGATACCTACAAGGAAGGTGAGAGACGAGAGACATAGAAAAGGAAATTTGTTTGTTTTCTTTGACTGTAATGTAACCTCCATCATGATAATATACAGTGTTATTGCAAGCATAATCATCTATTAAATATTGACTCACAAAAACTATCCATTTTTTGTTCTAATTTATTGATCTAAATTTTTCATCAAAACAACAAGCATTCAATGTCTTATTTCATATGGAATTATTTCTTGTGTGAAGTTATTGCTGTAAATCTCATGAAAAAAGCAAGCTCTTCTAGTCAGATTTCTCTAAACTAACTCGCTTCTGGGAATTTTGAGTGCTGATTTGGATACCTACAAGGAAGGTGAGAGACGGGAGACATAGAAAAGGAGAAGAGAAGTTGCATGTCAATATATATATATGTATATATCTCATAGTGACTTAGGCCTTGAGACGGCTCTACATATATATATCTCATACAAAAAAGGAAATTCTCTTAAAGGAATTTGATTATTTAAACTAATTTGATATTAATCAATATGGTTTATCGGTTTTTCAGTACCTGAAAACTCATCGGGCACACTTATCAAACACAAGAGTGCATTAAGGGGCCCCTAAACAATAACCTACTTGATACATAAATTTTTTATAAGCAACAGAGAAGATTGTATTAGAGAACTTGTTGGGGGGACATATCCCAGTAATAATAAATGAATAGAACATAAGATAACTTCAAAGTCCCAAGAAGTGTAAGTAACCACACCCAACTACGAAAATACATCAATATAGTGCCAACTACGCAAGGGTTCCTTTTCAGGGTCATACATGGATTTCCAATTAATCTCTCCGGCTTTGCCAATAACCACAACTGAAGTGTATCAAGATGCTCTTCCCTCTTCCTTTAGCTTTGTCCTAAAATCTTCCATACAGACAAAGAAGGCACCAAGAGGGTTCTTGGAAACCTTACTTTTCCCACTTAAGCTTCCACCAATAACCTTAACATAACACTTATCCACACTCAATCCCCTCTTCAAATGCTTATCATTGCTTGAGCAATGAAGCCTTCTAAGCTCCCTATCCTCATGGAGGATAATAAATCACTCCTTATTTGTAACCTTCTGGCTCTCGCCAATCTTTGTAACCACTTGTTCAATCTAATCATGACTACTAAGGAAATCAGCATTATCATTTTAATAATCAACTCCTTGGAATTTTCATTTAGTCTGGCAACCTTTTCAAACATTAATTCTCCATTGACATCCTCATCAAAGGAGAAATCAACGTATGGAATGCTCTTTTATCTCTCTCCTTTTCATCATTTTTTCCCTTTTTAATCTTTTGAATAATTACCAATGATTTCTAACACATCGGAATATGTCACACGAGGCTAGATATTGTTCTAGCAAACAAAGAACACTTTGAATCCACAAGGAGGAGAGAATGCTCAAAGAGAAACAAAATTATATTGAATAACAGTTGATTTGCCCTAAGGCATATATCCTTATTTATAATGAGCTAAACCCTAACTGAATAAGAAAACAAGGAATTAGGCTAATTCCTTGTTAGACATGAAGATAAACAGAAAATTGCCAAAAATAGAAAATTTGAGTTAAGCCCAAATATAAATACTAGGAAACAATAGAAATGCACCAAAATAGAAGGCACTAAAAATGGACTTCTCAAAATAAGGTTATTTCGAAAACAAAACTTTCCTAAAACGGCAAAATCACTAATTTGAGGGCCTAAATGAAGGAATTTTGCTAAAATCCACCTTCATCATCACCGAGGCGACAATACATTTGATTTAAGACGCCGTTTATGATCAGACTATCAAATTTGAGATGATTCTAATTTCGTCACAAAAGTGTCACTACTACTCTCAATATGGCTTATTCCTTGTCTTTTGCCGATCCAGTTGTTCCTAGAATTCCTCTGCTACTTGTTCTACATAAGACCCTTCTTCTCGGAGAGAACTCGACCTCGAGTTCGATTCTGGATAGAGAGGTTCTTCACCATGATACTCATATAAATCAGCAACATTAAAGATCTTGGAAATCTTCATGTCTTCTGGTAGCTCAATCACATAAATTGATTTTCTTCAACACCTTATATAGACCATACTTCCGAGGCTTCAATTTGTTGTATGCACCAACTGAAAACTTGTCTTTGCACAAAAACACCATCACTGAATCTTCTTCCTTGAATAGTTTGGGGCACCCATGGTTGTCTATAGCTTCCTTATACTTGGCATTTGTCTTCTCCAGCTTTTGTTTTACTTCTTCATGGATTGCTTGGGCTTGTTTGGCCATGGTTTCATCCACAATACTCACTCCTGGACCTCGAGAGACAAGCGTCACAAGTCCACTGCATGCTCTGGTGGTGTCACATACACCAAAGAGAATGGTGACTTTTGTATGGCACTGTGAACTTCATTATTATATGCAAATTCTACTTGAGGCAAAGCCAGATCCCATTGCTTTGGTTTGTCTCCACAAATCCTGTGAACCAAATTTCCCAAAGTTCTATTAGTCACCTCCGTTTGATCATCTGTTTGAGGATACGTGGTTGAACTATAATTCAAGGCAGTGTCAAATATCTTTCACAAAGTCACCCATGATCTGAAGTAATGGATTGAGAGGTACTCCATGCAAGCGAACTACTTCTCGAAAGAATAATTGAGCCACATGAGAGTCGTCTGAAGTCTTTCGACAAGGAATAAAATGTGCCATCTTTGAAAACCTGTCAACCACCACGAACACAGAATCAACTCCATGTTGGTTACAAGGAAGTCCCAATACAAAGTCCATCGATAGGTCTTCCTAAATGTTGTTAGGGACAAGTAAAGGCATATATAGGCTAGTATTTTGAGATTATCCTTTGGATACCTAACAAATGTAATACTTCCTCACAAAATTGCCAACATCTTGCTTCAACTGAGGCTTGAAATATCATTCTTCCATACTTGCAACAGTCTTGTCCTTGCCCAAATGTCCACTTAAGTGACTGCCATGGAGATCCCAAATCAATTTCTCTCGCAAAGAGGCACGGGGAATGCACAAGCGATTTCCTCAAAATAGATATCCTTCAATTATGTGGAAATTGGTGACTGGGTGTCTTTGAATACACTTGGCCCATATCTCCTTGAAGTCATCGTCAACTTGATAAAGGCTTTTCAAGAACTCAAAACCCACAATCTCATGTGTCAACGTGACTAATAAGCTAGCCCATCGACTCAATGCATCTGTAATTCGATTTAGAACCCCTTATTTGTGTCGAATAGTAAAAGGAAATTTCTGAAGGAAAGTAGACCATCTTACGTGCATGTTATCCAGGTGCTTCTAGTTGTTAATAAACTTTAAGGCTTGATGATCAGTATGCAAAACAAACTCACTGTATCAGGTAATGTTCCCAATGCTTCAAAGCTCGAACCACTGCATAAAATTCTTGATCATAAATACTCCATTTTTGCTGAGCTTCACTTAATTTTTCACTGAAAATGGCCACTAGCTTATGTTCTTGAGACAAGATAGTCCTGATTCCCACACCACTAGCATCACACTCTACGTCAAAGATCTTCTCAAAATTGGGCAAAGCTAGCACTGGTGTAGTGCATAACTTCTCTTTGATAAACAAAAAGCTCTTCTCTGCATCATCACCCCACATAAATTTTCCTTTATTCATGAACTTTGTTATTGGTGATACAATAGTGCTGAAACTCCGAATGAAATGCCCATAGAATGTAGCTAACCCATGGAAACTCCAAACATCACTAACAGTCTTGGGTGTTGCCCACTCTTGGATGGCTCGAACCTTCTCTTGATCCACATGAATGCCCTCCTAACTAACAACATAACCCAAGAACAACAAAATACTTGTTAAGAAACTTCACTTCTTACGGTTAATGTACAGCTTGCTTACCTCCAGTGTTGTGAACACATCTTGCAAATGTGCTATGTGGTCGTCCTTTGATTTACTGTAGATTAAGATGTCATCAAAATAAAAAAATAAAAAAAATAAAAAAAACTCTGAATTTTCTAGTGAAAGGCCATAATAGCTGATGCATAACTCTCACAAAAGTGCTGGGAGCATTGGAGAGGCCGAATGGCATAACCCAACCATTCATACAAAGCATCATTTGTCTTGAATGTTGTTTTCCACTCATCTCCAGGACGAATCCGAATTTGATGGTACCCACTTCGCAAATCGATCTTTGAGAACCACTTTGATCCTTCCAGTATGTCCAACATATCATCTAGTTGGGGAATGAGAAATCTGTACTTGATGGTAATCTTGTTCATGGCTCAACTGTCTACACATATTCGCCAACTTCCATCTTTCTTTGGCGTTAATAATGCAAGTATAGCACAGGGACTTAGGCTTTCATGAATACGCATTTCACAGCAACTCTTCGATTTTCTCTCGCAGAATCTCACTCTCTTTTGGACTCATTTTGTAGAGTGGTAGGTTCGGTAAACCTTCTCTTGGTACAAAAACAATCTAATGCTGAATGTCCCTCATTGGTGGAAGGTCATCTAGCAAATCATCAGCAGCAAAGCTCCTTGAATTCCTCTAGTAATGGTTGAATTTTCTGAGGATTTAGTATTATTGTTTTCTCCTTAACCTCAAGTACCATTGTTTTCTCCACCATAGCATATACCTCTTTGTGAGGCTTTCGTATCTACCACAAACTCAGCCTTTGAATTGGCCATAGTGAGGAAAGACTTCCATTCTACTTTTAGAGGCACTGTGTGTTGTTTTAAAGGACTCATAACAATTTTATGAGACCCCCAGTTGAACACATAAGTGTTTTCTCACTCCCTAAATGTAACATCCACATCAAATTGCCAAGGTTTGCCGAGCAATACATGACTAGCATCCATATCAACTACATCACATAATACATCTAATTTATAATTTTTGCCAATAGAAATAGGTACCTTACATATTTCAGTTACCTTTGCAGAAGGTCTTTTTTTTTAATCTAGCCAGGTTCAAGTGACAACTTCAGGTCCTCTACCAATCACATAGCCACCAAATTTTCACAGCTTTCATTGTCTATGATAAGGTCACATACCTTTTGATTTATAGAATAACAATATTGAAAAATACTACGATGTTGACTAAGGTTCTCTGTTTTTGGTGCAAATAGAACCCTTTGCACTACACAGTTGACTCATTCTCCCTGTTCTATTGCAAATTCAGTCCCATTATACTTATCACCCTCATACTCTGCTTCTTCATCAGTCCCAATTTCATGTTCCTTTTTGGCTAAATTAATTGTTCTCCATTCTGGGCACACATGAGAGCGATGGCCAGGATTTTCGCATCTATAACACTTATACTTTGTTGATTTGGCATAAGGATTTGTGTTTCGACATGCCTCCCTGCTACATGATCCAGTCGTCTAGTTGCCTCTCCCCACTAGCAGCATTTCTCTGTTGATTTACTGGAAATATTGGTTGGGCAACCTCTTTTCCTTTTTCAGCAGTAGGAAACAATGAATCAAAAAGGCTCCGACGATATCCGGAATATGTCTTCTTGCGCTTAATTAAAGCTTTCTGCTGATCGGTTAAGACATTAATACTTGGCCCTCCAAAATTTAAACTATTCATTTCAACTATTGCTTTCCAATAATTGTTTTTAGGAATAGAAAATTGATTAATATTTGATGAACAAAGACAATTGTGATGTTCATCTTCTGATGTTGTATTATCAGAGTCAGATTCTAATTTAGAATTCCATAGTCACTATTTGTTGGTACTCCACAATTATAGCATTTTGCTTTAGATTTATCTGTCTTCTGATAGGTAGAGGTTGATGATTTAATTTGCTGACTAAAATATCTTTTGTTGGGAAAATACTGCTTTTTTCCTTCTAAGATTTTGTATAAGGTTTTATTTTTCGTTGTTTCTTTTTAGATTTAGGATATTGAATTTTGGTGTCATAAGCAAATTGATCACAAAATTATCCTAATTACTTACATCTAGTTAAATTCTATTTCTTCATTTGATACTAAAATTTAAGATCATTACAGAGTGCTAGACCTTCCTGGATAACTATTCCAATTAATTGGCCATATGTGTACTGGTGCTAAGGGATTTGCAATCCATCATGCTTATCCCTAAGCTTCTTTCTGATTTTCTCTGAAAATAGATTCGGTAGGCCATTAATAAACTTGGCCTTCCAGTGCTCACTATTAATGCCAGTATGCTATATAAGAAAGACATCTTTGTACGAACGAAAATGTGTAAGAGAGTGACAAATGTTACGATCTGTTGTTCCAACACCTGGCCCCACAAAATGAACAGGCTTTATTCAACATGCTAATTATGCTTCTTCATAAGACTGATATCTGTGTCAAAGTGAAAGTTTGAAACCTTGTTTGAATATCTTTGATGATGTCTAACTCTTAACTAAATGTGATTTTCTTTTTTCCTTTTTTTGTAATGATATTCCTTATTTTCTTTTGTCTTTTACATGTAGGCTGATGATATTTCTGGATTTCATGCCAATACTCATATTCCAATTGTTATTGGATCTCAAATGCGATATGAAGTTACTGGTGATTCACTCTATAAGGTAAACAGCTGTAATTTGTTTCAATGTCATGTCTGTCTCTTTTTATTTATTTATTTTATTTTTTACAAATGATGTGGATAAAAACAAGAAACACCAAACAATAGTGTTGTAGAAGCTTATGAGTGGGTACAAAGGGAGAAGGATGAGAAACTTTCTAAAAGTAGAAATGGTGCAACTAGCTAATAGAAAATGATAGGAATACAACTCTTCAGTCCTTGACAGTAGATAAGCCACAACAATATCAAGGACTAAAATGACCTCTAAACTACTCAAATTTGACAACCTCCTGTCTCTGGCTAGAATATCTTGATGCTTATTGGGAGACCCAAGAAAACCAAAATCTATTTCATCAAATTAGAGCAAGAGCAAGGACCAAGACTTCGATTTGTTCATTCATTCCAACACCACGCAAGTAGAGTTACCTTCGGTCAAAATAATGATGCAAATCCAAGGAAGCCTCATCTGCAAGGCGTTTCAATGAGCCGGAATTTTTTATGTGATAGTAATTCATATGGCTTGAGTGGAAAAAGGGGTCTGTTTCGTATCATTTTCCATTGTTTTAGACTTCTTTTTTGGTTTTCCTTTGCATGTCTGGAAATGGAAATGATAGTTTTTGAAAACATAGCCGTTAATTGTATTGTGTTGGCGATTTTCATAGATAACGTGGGCTAGGTTATCTAGACTAATAGTATCGGTCAGTGTGACCAATTGTCATTGATTGTAGATCACCAGAGTATGCAATTGTGATTCCATTACTACTAAAGTTATATTTTTAGTATGAACACTTCAAAATAAGTGTCAGTCATGTCAGATACAGGGATACGGCGGGAACACATACACATATGAGACACACCAAGTGACATGTCCCTTTATTTAATTTTTTTTTTAGGGATACTCCGGGGACATGCCAAGTAACTTTTCTTTTCCCATTTTTGTAGTGCTTTTGATGAATGTTGGATATTGAATGTTTATTCTTTTTTTTTATATTTAAATACTTAATAGATCATTCATAAAAAATATATAAATGATAAGTGTTAATTAAAAATGATTTTTTTTCCTAATATCGAAGTACTATTAGTTTTTGTGAATTTTGATTGTTTGTGGTTGTAATATTAATCTACATAGCAAATAAAAATATATGAAATAATATTTTATTGCCAAGTCTCCGCAGTGTTTGTATTCCCATTTTTTTTTGAAATCACCGTATCCCGTGTCCGTGTTTGTGTTTGTGCTTCTTAGGTTTGAGCATATTGCATTAGTCTAGGATAGCTTTTAATGGCAAAATTAATTTAACATAAATTGTCCTGCATACAATGTGGAAAAAAATAAAATGAATGAATTGGTTTATCTGTGAATAAGGTAAAAGCCATGTATATAATAGATTCATGATATAGTTTAGAAAATAATATAAAAAGACACTAAATCCATGATAAAAAAATCCCAGATTTTATACAATCTACTAAAAATAAAAAGATTCGATATACTCTAATTCCTATATCCAATACTCCCCCTTAAGCTAGTGTGAAGATTTTCAACAAACACAACTTGCCAATGGATGACTACAGCAATGTTGTTCCTTTAGACTTTATGAACATGTTCGCTAACTGCTGAGATGGAGTGACAAAGGATGGACTCACAATACCAGTTTGAATCTTTTCTCGAATAAAATGTATATTAACCTCTATATTCTTAGTACGCTAATGTAGGACAAAATCAGAAGACAACATAATAACAGACTTGTTATCAAAAAACAAAGAGGCAGGAGTAGGCTCTTCAAATCGCAACTCTGTTATAATAGAACAAAGCCATAGAATCTCACGTGTTCCCTGTGCCATAGCCCGATACTCAGCTTCTGCAAAAGACCTAGAAACAACTGCATGCTTCTTACTTTTCCCTGAAATAAGCTGATCACCATAAAAAGTACAGAAGCCAGAAGTAGAACGCCTATCAATTTTAGATCCTGCATAGTTAGCATAAGTGAAACAAAAGAATCCAGATTAAGGATCGGCTGCAAAGAATAATCCTAAGCCAGGAGAAATCTTCAAATATCTCAAAATGTGATGAACCGCATCAAGATGTTTTGTACAAGGTGCATGCATGAATTGACTAACAACGCTGACTGCAAATGTAAAGTCAGGTCTAGTGTTGGTCAAATAAATAAGACACCTAACAAGATGCTGTGCTGATACATACTTGGGTCCTCTAGCAACTTGCCAGACTTTGATGTGGGCTTGACATTGGGATCCATAGGAGTAAAATCAAGTTTACACCCTAACATATCAATATCCTCAAGTAAGTCAAAAGTATACTTTCTCTGAGATAAGAAAATTCCCTACCGTGAGTGAGTCACCTAAATCCCTAGAAAATATTTGAGACTTCCCAAATCCTTAATATCAAAGGTGCGTCCCAAATCCCTTTTTACTTGATCAATGCCTACCGAATCATCACTTGTGAGAATAATATTGTTCACATAAACCAGCAAGACTATACACTGGCCTGCCGAATTACTACGAATGAAGCAAGTATGGTATGACTGGCACTGAACAAGCCCCATGGAGATGATGACAAAACTGAAACGACCAAACCAAGCTCATGGAGATTGTTTCAAGTCATACAAAGACTTGCGCAATCGACACACTTTCCCTGAATACTCTCCCTCTACCTGAAAACCAAGAGGAGATGCCATATAAATCGTCTTAAGAAGATCCCCATGAAGAAAGGTATTATTGACATCAACCTGATGAAGAGGCCAAGAATGGGATGTTGATGAGAAGATGAACGGAGGTAAGCTTGGAAATAGGGGCAAAAGTGACTCCAAAATCCTTGCTAGGAACCTGGGTGAAGCCCTTGACCACCAAGCGGGCTTGCTAACAATCAGTAGAGCCATCAGCTAGATACTTCATAGTGAATAGCCATTTGTAGCCCACTGTACTCTCACTAGAAGGTAAAGAAACCAGATCCCAAATATGATTATGCTCTAAAGCTTTCATCTCAGCCTGCATAGCCTCCACCCATTTTGGATTCTGAAAGGCCTCTGACATAGAATGAGGAATGGCCTCTGAATCAAGCTTGCCAAGAAAAGAACGATATGTAGGGGAGACCCTATCATATGAAAGATACTAGGAAATGGGATGATTAGTGCTACTCAAATAACCCCAATGGTCTGGAGGATGTTGATCCTGGGAGAGATTACGACGAGGAGGTAGAAGGGACATATGTAAATGAGAAGAAGTACCTAACCCAAAGACTAGAGAGGTGGTAGGGGGCAGCTAAGAGTCAGGGGCGACGAGAGGATACCTGCAATGGAGGGAGGGAAAGGAGGCAAAGGTGGAGAATGAGGAGGGGGAACAACCTTATCCGTAACCTTGTCTAAAATAGGAATAGGGTGAACATTAGAACTAACGGGAGTGGAAACCTACAAAGGAGGGTTAGTATTAAAAAATGGGCGATCTTCACAGAAAGTAGCATCCAAGGTGTGGTGGAAGTGACGAGACACAAGATCAAAACACTTATACCCTTTTGACATGGAAAAATACCCCTAAAAGACCCAATGAATAAACGTGTCATCCAACTTTGTACGAGCAAGATTCCGATCTTGAACAAAATAGGTACAACCAAAGACATGATGTAGGAGAGGAAATAGAGTAGTGTGGGACATAAGAACATGAAACGGGATAAGACCCTACAACACACGACTAGGGGTCCTATTAATAAGATAGACAAATGTGAAGATAGTCATATGGCAACAGGACTTATGGACACTCATACCATGAAGGAAACACCTCACAACAGACATAATATGACGGTTTTTATGTTTGACAGCACCATTTTGCTCAGGAGTCCGAGGACACGTAAGTTGTTGAAGAGTACCAGTCTGATTTAGATGGGAACAAAATGCATTGGAAACATATTTCCCACCATTATCAGAAAGGATATTCGTAACAACTGTACGAAATTGATTCTTAACCATTGCAAAAACTGAACATCGGAATGTATAAGGTTAAAAACACTAGGGGCACGAGTCATACGAGGTATGTAACTAGTACGAGTATGTTTGGATAATTAACAAACCACATAATGGAACTTAGAATCTTTGCAACCTTTATTTAATAAAGGAAAAATTTGACATAAGTATGGAAAATTGATATGACTCATACGAGCATGCCACAATTCTAAAGTTTGAACATTAAAAACACAAGATATAGAAGTAGGCAAAACAGACACTTGAAAAGTAGCTAAAGTAGAAAAATGTTGGTCTGGTGGATCCCTAAAGTAGTAAAGTCCATCACACGCTCATAGCCTTTGCCAAAAATCCTCTTTGAACTCAAGTCCTGTAAGAGACATGAAAAAGGTAAGAAAATAACCGCACAATTGAAGGTCTTGGCAAGCCAACTAACTGACAGGAGATTATATGCGAAATTAGGAACATGCAAAACAGAGGATAGAGTAATATCAGGAGATAAAGACACTAGATCCTTATTATGAACAGAGGATAAAGACCCATCGACAAGAAAAACAGATTGTTCTATAGTAGTAGGGACGGGAGATGAAAGAAAGAAAAACTCACCCATCATATGATCGAGTTGGCCAAATTTGAGTCTGTAATTGCTATAAAGTAGGGATACTCGGAGACACAGAAGTAGGAGTGGCCTCCACTAAAGTAGCAGTGCGAGGTGTGCCAGAACCGTAAGTGCAAGAAGATTGGTGCCTTAATTCAAGATGAAGTTTGAAGCAATGAGCCTTGACATGACCAGGAGCCCCACAATGATGACTGGTAATTGAACCAGTAGAACCCTGAGGACTAGAGTTTGCGGCAAGGGCCATTTGGTCAGATAAGATAGGAGTCACTGGAGTAGTGGTAGGTTGAACCAGACGCCAACAACGCTCATTATTATCAATGGTGGCTAAGGCCTCATATAGGGATGGCATGGGTGAAGTGTTTAAAATCTGAGTTCGAATAGATTCAAACTCAGAGTTTAACCCATCAGAAACTGATAAGTGTGTTGGTGAGCAAGGTGTGTGGATATAAGGGCGGCAGCGTCTGCTAGTAATTCAGTTAAAGGCTTATATTAAGCCAATTCCTCCTAATGGGCTTAAAGGTATCCAATGAACTCTGCCATAGGGAAACCTAAAGTAGATTGAGAGGCACAAGTAATTTCCTGATAGAGCTCAAAGATATGAACATCATTATGAGCCATATGTATATATTTGAGACATGGAACGCCAAAGACTATGAACTGTGTCGTAATAAAGAAACATATGGTAAATACGATCCTCCATGGAATTGAACATCCATCCTAGAATATTGCAATTATCTATATCTCACTGGGCATGTGTAGGATCTGTCTTTGCACGCTGGGTAGTATAAGATGAGAGCTAATGGGCTTTTCCCTTCCCCCTAAATAGAGTTTAAGGGAGCAACCCCAAGCAATAAATTTTTTTCCATTCAGTAATGTAGACATCACAGTAAAAGTTATTCATGCAAAAAATTAACTTCATCGGATAATTATGAGCATATGAATAAATGGCATTTTATTTTAAAAAATGAATGGTTTAAGTTTACAATCACATTTGTCTTTCATTTTATAAAACAAAATATGATTTTTTCTTATCTACTACTATTAAAAAAGTGTGAAGAGTTTATCATGATTTTTACTTTTTTTAAATCCCAATTTTACACTCTCAAACCTACTACATTTTCTAAAAGTCATGAAGAGTCCTATATAAACAAACCATCTCTTTATTTTTAGAGTTGAACACTCAAAAATAATATATCTACTTCCAAGAGCCTTATAACAAATTGTCTCCTTTCTTTTAAAAAAAAAAAAAGTCTCCATATTTTTTACATCGATGATGATTGAAAAATAAAAAATAATTACTCTTTTTTATTTTATGTGTCTACTTCTATACTGATATAAATAATATTTACAATTGTCCATCATTGATCAAATCACTATGAATAATTTTGGTTGAATCTTAAAGTTGTATGCATTCGTTCGAATTTAAACAGAGGAAAGCGCATGCATTTTTAAAATAGGGATTTGTGTTGCATCTCAAAAATTAGCAAGATATCTTCACACACTTTCTGTTTGTTTAAATTATATTTTATGAACTATAATATTTTACATTGTACTTTAATAACCAAGATATGATGTCAAAATTCTAAACGATAACCACTTTTGTTAGTTTTATTTTTTAAATCTGTTTTTTAGTTTTTGATTTTTCATATTTTCTCAGTTTTAGTGTTAAAGATGCTGGAATTTCCTCTTATTTTATATTTAAATTATACATTTACATGAAAATCTAATATCTAATAATCTAAATAGAATTAAAAAGTAACATATTGGTAAAAAAAAATTTATAAATTCAAACATATTATATTTTTTTTGTTATTATTATTATTGTTGTTATTATTATTATTATTATTATTATTATTAAAAAGAATACACAAAAAATTATTTTCTAAGTGTGTTTAGATTAAGTGAATCTAAATCTAAAAGTAAAATTAAAAAATAAAAAATATTAAATTAAGTGAATCTAAAAGAAAATAAAAAAGGGTTATTAAAAAAATAGTATCAAAGATTAAAAAAAAAAACACATAAAAACCAAAAAATTCAAAACAAAAGTTTGAAAAACCAAACCAAAAACTATGAACTTCTCTTTTTTAAAATCTTTCTTCACTAATATCTAATTTTACACAAATTATTCACAAATTCCTTTCAATTTTTATGTGAATTTAATAATGTAATTAAAAAATGGTGCATACACACAAAAATGTAACACTAAACATCTACATTATGACCAACTGTTTGATTATGAATAATTACCTTATCATTGTTACCTGTATTATATTGTTGCAAACGATCTCACATATTAGTTTTGTGATATCTTATATATATATCAATATCTACATATATACATATAAATAAAATATAAATATAAATTTATATATGTTACTGTATTCATATATCGTCAATCTGTAATGTTATATTACCATTGGATACTTTAATTTTCTAACATGTATCACTTTAGTAATATATTTATATTTGCTAGGAAAAAATTGCAGAATTGTGTATTGTTCTCCTATCAACTTATGTTCAATACATATATATACATACATGTCATACAAACAAATGTCCACAATAAACACTTTCAATAATAAACCAAAACTTTGCAAAACACC
Source organism: Camellia sinensis (assembly GCF_004153795.1). Lineage (NCBI taxonomy): Eukaryota > Viridiplantae > Streptophyta > Magnoliopsida > Ericales > Theaceae > Camellia > Camellia sinensis. Next base: position 961,271 of record NW_021026972.1, read on the forward strand.
TACATCACAATAATAATTGTATTTTTTTTATTTATTTTTTTCACGACAATTGTATAGCAATTGTATACTAATGATTAATGTTATATTTTTCATCATGCAAGATATTCGTAACATAAGAAACAAGATTCAACAACTTTTGATATATAAAAATATAGGGCAAATTACATATACACCCCTCGAGGTTTGGCTAAATTACAGATACCCCCCTGAGGTTTGAGAAATTACGAATTCCCCCCTGAATGCTATATTTGCATAAGAAATCAGGGGGTAATTTGTTATGAAATATAAACCTCAGGGGGCAAATTGTTATGAAAATACAAACCTCAGGGGGCGGGATGTAATTTCCGAAACCTCAGGGGGGTATCTGTAATTTAGCCATACCTCAAGGGGGTATATGTAATTTGCCCAAAAATATATTACATATTGATATTAATGTATTCTTACACCAATAGTAAAAAAATAATATATCTAACATGTATCACTTCAGTAATATATTTATATTTGCTAGGAAAAAATTGCAGAATTGTGTATTGTTCTCCTATCAACTTATGTTCAATACATATATATACATACATGTCATACAAACAAATGTCCACAATAAACACTTTCAATAATAAACCAAAACTTTGCAAAACACCTACATCACAATAATAATTGTACTTTATTTATTTATTTTTTTCACGACAATTGTATAGCAACTGTATACTAATGACTAATGTTATATTTTTCATCATGCAAGATATTCGTAACATAAGAAATGCGACTCAACAACTTTTGATATATAAAAATATATTACATATTGATATTAATGCTTTCTTACACCAATAGTAAAAAAATAATATACAATAGTGGGTTAAATGAATTTGTATTATGAGATGAACTATTAAACAAAATTGTGTAATTGTGCAATTAATTTCATACCTTCAATTGTATTATAGGTACGGATTAAGGAAAATTGAAGTGGGAAGTTGATAGAAAAAAAAAAATTGTGTAATACTATATATTTAAAAGACCTGTTTATTGCTTATTGTTTTAAGATAATATTGTGATCTCAACAATCTAACTATAAATTAATGTTTATGTTTATAAAATTTCTCATTTACCATTTAAAATTTTTAGCCGAGTATATATTCATTTCTTGCTTAATTGTATTTTGGATACAGATCAATTTACCTATATAAGTCTCCATACTTAATATTCATATCACATACCAATTAAGAGACACGTATAATTACAGTACTAACAATTGATAAAAATCACGTGCCATGTGCAACACGTGCCCAACCACTAGTATTTATAAATGTCCAATGAAACTCATTTTTTGTGTGGATCACCTTTATTGCGAAACCTACGAGATAGATGTTTCGAATCATTAGTATGGATTGAGAATTAAACCTAATAAGAAGAGTATGGAGAGATATGGAGAGATAAGGTATGGAGGGGAGTTCATCCCCGTGGCACATAATTATCGAAAAATTAGGGCTGATGGGTGCTCAAGTGATCTTGGCCTGAACAAACAATAAGCCCCATGCAAAACTTGCTATGAGGGCACTCAAATGATGGCATCTGCAGAGCAGTCCAGAGAGCCGCTCAAAAACTACTCGAGTGCTTTTTTGTAGGATAGAAATCCAGAGAAGCTTGCTCGAAAATTGCTTGAGTGGCATGTGAAATTTCAAACCATAAAATATATAATTTTATTAGGCCTCGTTTGAATGTTGGATTGATTTAGAAAAACATGTAAAAGCCCTGAGGTCCCAAGTTCTACTCTTCCCGTGGCTAGCCACCAGGGCGACAACACATATGATTGGTAGGACAAGCCTTCCAGGCCTGGGCGAACCGTACCAAGTGTCAGAGGTGTGGGTTCGAATCCCCACCTGTGTGATAGGGTCCTAGACCCTAAATTTGATCCTTTGATTGGGGATCAACCACCAACAATCCTTTCAATTAGGGATTAGCCACCTAAACTCTTAATATTATTCAATCTCCTCAAAACCATTACAATAAGCATCTTTATATAAGAAAAATAACATAGACTTCCTAATATAATTAGACTTCCTAAATTGATTAGATAGTAATTGAAAAGAAGTAGAATTCCTAACATAGTTGGTTTCATAACATTCGACCGCACTAGAATCACAGCTTGTCCTCAAGCTGGAAAATCGGGATAAAGAACACAAAAAGCAGCATGGTCTTCCCAAGTAGCTTCATTAACAGAATGACCCATTCCACTAAATGAGCCAACGTGTGGCAGCTTGATTGTTCTGCTTGAAGATGTCGTGATCTAAAATTTTCTCAGGCACCCATTTAGAAACATCAGCAAGAGAAGGTAAGTAGGGGTTGGAAGTAACATTTGCTCCCAACTTTAACTTAAAGGCAGAGACATGAAAAACGGGATGTATGCGACACCCTTCAAGAAGGTCCAACTTGTAAGCAACAAAACCAACCTGCGCAATAATGCGAAAAGGTCCATAAAAATGGGGAGAAAGCTTGGAATCATGACACGATGCAGCTGTAGACTGGTGATAAGGTTGCAGCCACAAAAAAACCCCATCATTCATAGGAAAACGGCGTTCAGTTCGATTGGCATCAACATAGAATTTCATACGAGCTTGAGCAAATTAGAGACGATCCTTTAAAAGTTGCAAAGTACGATCGCGATGCCGTAAAGCAAGGTCAACTGTATGAACATCAGTCGTACTAGGAAGATAAGCCAAAACTGAAGGTGGAGGGCAGCTGTAGAAAGCCTCAAACGAAGTCATTTGAATAGCAGAATGATAAGTGGTATTGTACAACCATTCAGCCCAAGGCAACCAGCGGGACCAATTGTGAGTTTTTTGACCCACAAAACATCGAAATAACACTCTAAAGTGCGCTTAGCAACCTTGGTTTGACCATCAGATTGAGGGTGATAAGCCGAACTTCGACATAATTACGTACCCTGCATAGTGAAGAAGGCTTCCCAAAAATTACTAAGAAAGATGGGGTCTCTATCATTGACAATTGTACGAGGCATGCCATGCAAGCGAACAATATCTCTGACAAAAACATTAGCAATAGTAGTGGTGGATTAAGGATGAGAAAGAGCACTAAAGTGAGCATATTTGGAGGTGATACACAACCACTAAAATTGTAATTTTCTAATGTGAAGATGGCAATCCCTCAATAAAGTCCATCGATAAATCAAGCCACACATCATTAGGGATTGGCAAAGGGCTAAGAAGTCCAGGGGGCGAAATAGCTTCTGTCTTGTTGCGTTGACATACATCACATTGAGCAATAAAAGTTTTTGTTGCTCCTTTCATACTAGGCCAATAAAAATTATGATGTAGACATTTGTATGTGCGTAAGAACCCAGAATGACCTCTTGTTGGAGTTGCATGAAATTCATGCAATAACTTAGAACACCAAGGAGAAGATGGAACAACCACAATGTGACCTTTATAGTGAAGAATGCCATCAACATAAGAATAGTGCTTCTTAGGCAAAGAAGAGTGTTGAAGACCATTAATAATAGCACGCATGGCACTCACAAATAATATCATCAATACCAGAAAAAATAGAGAAAGATAAGGCAAGAAGACTTGATGGCTCATGGACACGAGATAAGGCATCGGCAGCCTTATTGTCAAGTCCTGGGCAACAGTTATAGCCCAATAATTTAGACAGTGACTTTTGTTGTTCAAGGGAAGAAATTCGTTGTTCCAAAAAATATTTTAGAATTCGATGATGTGTATCAATTTTTAAGTGACGGCCAAATAAATAAGGATGCCGTTTTTGGACCGCACAAACAATAGCAAGCATCTCTTTATCATAAATTGAGAGATTCAAATTTCTACTAGAAAGAGCCTTGCTAAAATATGCAATAGAATGACATCCTTGCATGAGAACAGCGCCTAAACCATTGCTCGAAGCATCACACTCAATAGAAAATTCTTTAGAAAAATCAGGCAACGCTAACACTAGAGTTGTTAAGGCCAACTTCAAATTAGAAAAAGCAACAGCATCGGCATCATTCCAAACAAAAGAATCTATCTTTAGCAGTTGGGTCAAAGGTGCACTGATTTTGCCATAGTTTTTTACAAATTTGCCTTAATAACCGGTTAAGCCAAGAAATCCACGAATACCCTTAATGAAGGATGGAATAGGCCACTTGAAAACACTAGCAATTTTGTCACTGTCAACTGACACGCCCTGAGCTGAAATAATATGGCCAAGATACCCAATTGAGCTTTGAGCAAAAGAGCATTTTGATTCTTTCACAAATAGGTGATTAGCACGCAAAATACCAAAAACGATCGATAAATGGGGAATATGATCTGAAAGGGAAGCACTATACACCAAAATATCATCGAAAAAAAACAAGCACAAACTTACATAAGTAAGAACGAAAGAGATCGTTCATTAAACTTTGGAACGTAGTAGGAACATTAGAAAGGCCAAATGACATGACCAAAAATTCATAATGGCCATCTGTAGACATCCCATTTTTTGACCGTCCTCAAGACTTGGACGTCACCGCTTGAACACTGGTGATCATCCATGTTCGTGTTCGTTTTGAGTTCCCGGAGGCCTTGGTTGCGCGCCTTGCCTCAGGATCTCTCAACTTGTTCGTCTTGCGTTTGGTTTCGCACCAAATACTTGTGTTTTTGCTTTGAGGGGTGGGGAATGGCTTGTTGACCATCCCCACACTCCATCGGCCTTCCCTTGCATCACCGGCCATTAATTGCTGACACCGGCCATGTTTTCTTAATACCAATGGGCCGGTCGGCACTCCATATGCCGGCCGGCTATCTGTTGGCCGACGACCTCCTTTTTGGCCAGTAACACCTTTTTTCCTTCTTCAGGCATGGTGCATGCCAACTGTGCCAGCTGGAATACCCAAACCTAACCCGCGGCTAACATGTGGCTGTTTTGCCCCTTTTGCCCCCTTTTGGTCAAAGCTTCTTGAGGAAGCTTGACCCTTTGTCAAAGCTTCCTCAAGAAGCTTGGCCAGCTGTCTTAGCTTCCTCTAGAAGACCTTGACTCCTTGCTCTTGCCCCTTTTACTTAGCTTCTTTGAGAAGCTTAGAACCATTTCTGTGCCTATATAAGCACCCTCTCTTCTCTATTGTAGAGGGGTAGAGATTTTGAACAAAAAAACTAGAGATTATACATATATACATCTGTCATATACTCTCCCTCTCTTATTTTCCTCTCTCTCATCCTTAAGTGTGTGTGGAGCCTAGAAAGGTTTTTGACCTTATTTTTGCACTAAGACACACACCATTACACCTTGCTTCGACCTTGAGGGGCTTTGAGGGTTTGTTTTTGAAGTTTTGGACTGATTTTGGTCAGAAGAGAGTGCTGGACCAGCTGTTCTTGAAGTGTTCTTCAGGGTAAGACTTTTGCTTTATTTTCCCCAATCTTGCATTAGTTTTTAACCTGCCTTGCATGCTGATTTAAGCTTTGTGTATAACATGAAAAAGTCTTGTATTTGCATGCTTGAGATCTTTCATTAAGGTCCTTTTGTGGTTTGGGGTCGACCTCCCCCTCTTAGGCCTTGTTTGGCCCTTTTGGTGCTTTCTTTCTTAAGCTTTGGTTACTCTTGAGTCTTGGCCTTCTCACCACTGAAATCCAGTGGATTTTCAGTGGTGAAGAAGAGGTTTTGAGGTCTTGTAAAGGAGAGGGACACCCCTCTCCCTTAGTCTCTCATTTTTGCATATTCCTGGCTTATAAGGGTAGCATGCATGATTAGGTGTTTTTGGTCCCATTTCAGGGGGTTTTGTATGTTGTTGGGTCCTAATATGCCCTTATATTTGGTCGGATTAGTGCTCTCTTTCATGCTTAATACATTTGCTTTGTATTCCCTTATTTGGCCTAGAAGTGCATCATGCCGTTAGACCGCCATGCTCTCATGTTTTGATCTTGCTTTGTAAAGTTCTTGGCATTATTTTTTCATGCTTAAGGTCTGTTGGTTACTGTTTTGGTCATGCTTGACATGTTTGATATAGTTGCTATGCATTTTGGCTTGTGAGCCTTAAGGTGTGGGTCATAAACATGCCTTAGTTAGGCTTTTTCAGTGATTTGGAATCACTTACCATACCATATCGGTCCATGTTTTGTGCTCAAATATTCACATCTATCATTCCTTCCATGCCTTGAGGAAGTCTCCTTCTATGCCTTGGAATGGAGCATTGTGCATGCCTTGTGTTTAAGTCTTTGGGATGCCGTGTGTGTGGGTTTTGGGGCTCATTCTAGCATGCCATGGCACTGATTTTGTTGGTCTAATGTCCATCTTTGCCTTCTTTCGGTATGCTTGAGAATTAGCCTTCATGCCTTAGTCTTAGGCTCATTAGTTTGCATGCTTATTTTGCATGATTGGCATCATCATTTTAGTGCACTTAGGCCACTGTTTTGGGGTAGGCTGAGGCCTCCTCATTTCAATATAAGTCCATCTTCGCATACTTTGCATGTTTGGCATGTTACATTGTATTGGTTGCATGCTTACATTGCATTACATTTGCATGTTTGCATGTTGTTTAGCTAGTTGCATTGCATGGTTGGACATTGCATGCTTGCATGATAGATTGCATTGCATTTGACATGTATTGCATCTTAGCCTTATGTTGCATAACTTGAGCCATGTTTGTATACTTGCATTACATTGTTTAGCTTGGGGTGTCAAGCCAAACTTGAGGGGTGAGAATTGTTCATACTTCAAGTGATGCAACATTACTCAACCCTCGGTCGCCGAGGCCCTTGACTCTAACATGATGGGGTCTTGGTATTCATATGTGTGTTGCATGCATTTTCATTGAATGGCAAGCTTGACTTCTTAGGCCATCATGCACAATTGATGGCCCGAGGGTTGAGGGTCACGCTCCCTTGAGTCCCTTGCATGATAAGGAGTGTGACCATGCTTACACTTACTTGAAATTCCATGCCATACACTGCCTGCCCTCTGCTGCTGTCAACTGCAGGTTCTGCAGGAAGTTTTAGCCGGCCGGCCACATACAGTGCCGACCGGCCATCCTTTGGTGGCCGATAGCTTTATCAAAGGCCGATTGGCGTTTACTACGGCCGGTGGTCATCCCTCCCAGCTGGTGGTGTTCCACAGTGTGAAAAGAACCTATCCTGAGACTTGTGTAGTTTTCAGGGGAGCTAGGCAGTGTAAACAGAGGCAGCAATGTTATGGCAGCAAATTTCCCGGCAGTCCAAATCGAGCACGCATCATTTGCGCATCCCGAAGCGGGGGCTGTGGCCACCTTCCATTTGCATTTAATTTATTAATTAAATTAGAAGTTTTGTAATAATTAATTTAGTATTATTTATTCGGACTGTAATATTTATTTGAACCCTCCGAGTGAGGGCAATTGTGTAATAAGTGTGCGTGAGTGTGTGTATATCTTCCAACCCCACGTCTTTCTTCCCTTTTATTTACCCACTTATGATGGTAGACTAGGGCATATTTAAATTAGCATACCTTATGCTATGCATGCGTGCATTCATACATTTGTCTTGCATGCACCGGGCTCGATGCATCATTCTAACTGCATTTGTATTTCAATTCCAAATTGAATACGTGATTAGTTGTAGCATTTCACATGTCATTATAGATTAGCCGAGCCTATCTTAGTCGCATTTTGCATGTGTTGCATTAGCCATTTTAACATGAACTAGGATCATGCATATGATTACTAACTAGTTTTTGTTTTGGCTCAGAGTACTCGGTAAGCATTCATGCTTTAGCATACCACATGCGTGTGAGTGTTGCCATAACAACATGATTACCATGAGGCTAGCTGCTTTAACTGCTCGAATGCCTGTGGATGGAGGTTGAATTACCTAAATTGGAATAATGCATTAAAACTGTGAGTTTTAAGCCCACTAGATAGTGGCAAAACCATCTTTTCTAAAAGCCAACTCGAGGGTGGCAAAACCTGCATTTTAGTTTACTTGCGAGTAACAGACCATCTTCAAAACGAACATGCAATGTTTTGTTCCAATTTAGGCGATTTGGTCTATACTTGTTTGCTGTGCGCATAACATAGTAATTCTAGGCTGATAAATGGAATAAGAACACATAACGTTTTCAAAAACGGATATCACGGTTAGTAGAGGCCGATCTTCGGATCGGTCGAGAGGGGTGCTCATAGCTGACCTTCCCCGATCGTACCCAAGCTCCCGAGTCGAGGCAACTTTGGTGATGACGGACATGTTGCCTTTGGCACCGAGTTAGGGTTTCCTAAATTTCCCAAAACAAAATATTTAGGTGGCGACTCTGTATCTGGCAAAGCAGTCCATGTTTGGCACTTCTTTTTCAAAATCTGTTTTCTCAAAACGATTTGCCGGATTTGGACTCTTTGGTTCAAATTTAGAACCGTGACATAAATTGAGTCCGAACTGTAGCGCGATGGCCTCACGCGGGCGCGTCTACACCATCATGTGTGCAAAACGCTGTCTTGGGAATATTTGGCTCTTGCACCCTAATTTGATGATATCCAGAACAAAGATCTAACTTAGAAAATATAGTCGCACCATGTAACTGATCAAGTAGCTCTTCTACCACTAGAATAGGGAAGCGATCTTTGATTGTAATTTTATGAAGTGCATGATAATCAACACACATACGCCAGGAACCATCGTTTTTGCGAACCAACAAAACTGGAGACAAATATGGACTTGAGCCATGACGAATAAGGCTAGCCTCTCGTAACTCCTGAACCACTTTTTTGATATCATCTTTTTGGAAGTGAGGATACCGGTAAGCACGTACATCACCAGAGTAGACCCAGGTACAAGGGAAATATGATGATCATGAGACCTGACAGGTGGAAGAGTTGTGGGTGTACCAAAAATATCCAAAAATTAAGAAAGAATAGCTGCAACGTCAACATGCACTTTAGAACGTACAATTGGAGGTAGCAGAAAATTAGAATTTAATTGTAAAAGGACCTCGTGGCGCTCACGCTATAAAAGATGTACCAAGCCATTACCCATAAGCATGACGGTAGGAGAACCATCACCAACCAAAGTGAACTCTTGATCTGCGACTTGAAATTTCATGGTTAAATTGCAAAAATCCCAAGCAATTATGCCTAATGAATGTAACCATTATGCTCCCGAAACCACCTCACAACCACTAATAGTCAAAAGAAAATTTTTGGTGGAAACTATATAGCCTTGCAAATTAAGTTGAACATCAGAACACTTACCCAAGCTATTTAAAATCCACCATCAGCCACAATGACTCGCAAAGATTTGTCCCTTTGAATAAAATAACCACACTGTTTAGCAATAGAAGGATGGATAAAATTATGTGTGGAACCAGAGTTGATGAGGACTGTAATAGGTTGATTTTTTAGAGTGCCGCTGATGTGCATTGTTTCAGGTCGAGTTGACCCCATAAGAGCATATAACGAAGTTTCAGAAGTTGGGGGTTCTGGGACACCACCAACTACAGTTTCAGATTCAAAGTCGTCAACTTCGACCTCCAATTCACCTTCCAAGAGAGATAATTGTGGCTTTTGGCATCGATGACTAGGCTTATAAATCTCATCGCAATTAAAACAAAGACCCTTCTCACGTCGTTCCTTCTGTTCAATCCATGACAAATGTTTAACACCAGTAGGTAAGGATGTTAATTGGTTAACAAGCTTAGGTACATAAGATATGTTAGAAGGCTGTGAAGAAGATGGACGAGAAATAGTCTTGGTCATATTATGTGCGATGGTTGCTATAATTGCATCCTCTTGGCCAAGTGCTAATTCAAAGGTCTCTGTTAGACTCATTGGACAAAGCAAACGAACACTAACCCTTATGTCGGCACAAAGTCCAGAAAGAATACTAATTTGATGCAACTCAAGCAAACCTAGAACCATATTAGCAAGTTGCTCAAACGCCGTAAAAAATTCACGAACAGTGCCAATCTGAGACAGTTTGGCTAATGAACTATAAGGATCAATGTGTTGTCGAGAACCAAAACGGGTGCATATGGCTTGAGAAAATTGTTTCCAAGTCAAAACCCCAAGGGACTGTTTAATCTAGCGATACCAAGAAATAGCATCGCCTTGAAGGTGCACTATAGCCAAAGGAACCATCTGTGCGTCTAGAACACCATTAAGTTCTTGATATTGTTCAACTTGAAATAACCACCCTTTAGGATTAGTACCATTAAATTTTTGGAAAATCAATTTGGAGAGTTCGACCCTGAAAATTTGGACCAGCACGCCGATCGTCGTCGTCACGTTGTATAGGTGGATTAAGATTGATGTCAGGTTGGGGAAGGCGAGCTTCACATTGCCTATCCTGCAACAATGCTTGGATATTTTGAAGAATGGTATTATTGGTTTGTCTATCACGTATCGACTCTTGCACATTGGTAGACATCACGTCCATCCTAGTAGTAAGAGTAGCAGCTTGTTCCTCAAGTTCCTAAATAGTCATGTTGATCCTTTGAATGGTAGAGTAGGAAGAGATGAAAGCTCAAAGATCAAATGCTCTGATACCAGACGATGGGGTCTTAGACTTCCTAAATTGATTAGATAGTAATTGAAAAGAAATGGTCTTCCTAATATAATTGGTTTCCTAACACTGTGTGCGAGTCCGTGACTTACTGCTATAGGGTTGAGTGGCCCTGCTCTGTAGCAACCACCCAAAATGGTGACCTCTGGGGCCTTGGCTCCTTAGGGTCTAGCCCCAGAGGTTACCTCTATGTGGTTAGACCTTTTTTAGTTTCTTGAAAATTGCCCATTTTTAGAATCTTTGTAAAAACAAAAAAATTTCCAAAACATTTTTGCCCCTTTTCAGCACATAATATGTTGTGCCATATTGGGGTCATAGAATCACCAATTGCTCTTGGGCTTTGAAAAACAATACCAAACAGGCATGTAATCCCTTGAAAGTTCCTAAAGATGCCACCATTTTCTGAATTGAATTGGGTTCCCAAATGGGGCAACCGTAGAAATTAGTTTGGAGAGCACGTATGCAGTAGTTTCATTGCTTTTTGTTTTCAAGTTTTTCTGAAAGAGAGCATCTTTTGAAACTTAAAATGCTGTTTTTCCAGGAAATAGGGACTTTCTTCATGGATATTGTTAATTCTTCTCACAGCTATGCAACTGGAGGCACGTCAGTCAGCGAGTTCTGGTATATGACTGCCTGACATTTTGAATATAGCATATTGATAAATGAGCTCTGTTCCCCTTACTTTAATCTGCCATTTTCTGGTTACATTTGTATTAGTGACAACTTTTTATGTCAACCCGTTTGCTTGTTTCCTTTAATGCTCATTTTGATCCTGGGTTGTGTTTTCTCCTTTCTCAACCTATGTACAGGTCAGACCCAAAGAGACTAGCAAACACTCTACAAGCTGAGAATGAAGAATCCTGTACAACATATAATATGCTGAAGGTATTCTGATTTTTTATCTTTCAATTGTTGAGGGAGAAAGTGGCAGTTAGATTTGAGTTTATTCTATGACAACATTATTATATTTTATGGACCAAATGGAGTGAATTTTAATTTTAATTTTTTCAACATCTACATGTTATGATAATTTAGAATGGTGGTTGGAAACTTTTTAGATCTTGACTAAGAGAGTTCATACCGACCTCTGTCCAACTTTGGAGTATCATGCATTTTTTTGTCAGTGGCAGGGCACTGCCATCAGTCATTGACCTGAAAGTTTTCATATTATTATGTAAATTATAGTGTTGCTGTATTCGATCATGCATTGACATGCTATATTGTAGGTTTCACGCCACTTGTTTAGATGGACCAAGGAAATGGTATATGCAGATTACTATGAGAGGGCTCTGACGAATGGTGTGCTAAGCATCCAAAGAGGAAGGGAACCTGGAGTGATGATCTACATGCTCCCACAAGGCAAAGGAGCTTCCAAGGCCAGAAGCTACCATGGATGGGGAACAAAGTTCAATACTTTTTGGTGCTGCTATGGGACTGGTGTGGAATTGAAACCTCAATATTTCTTTTCAACAATTTTTTATTATTATTTTTTTAAATTATTTTTGAAATCTCTGGTTGTTTCAAAGAAAATCCAAAGTTTGGCAGAAATTTTTTTAACTGCACCATGAAACCTTAGATTTTCTTTTTCTCTTTTTCTTTTTTCTTTCCTGCAAGTCTCTGTGGTTGTTTCATGAACCATGATATTCCAAATTGTTCAGATATTCTTTTTGAGCTTCTTTGTATGTTTTGTGGTTTGCTATTTATCTTTCATATCCATGACAAATGATTTTATTTCTATATCAGTTGTTGTTTTGATTGTTTGAACTAGCCTAGTGTTCTACCTTTATATCTATTGCAAATGTTTTCCTTGGTGTTCTATCAATTTGATGGTTTATTTTTCCTGGCTTCTTTAGGAATTGAGTCATTCTCAAAGTTGGGAGATTCAATATACTTTGAAGAAGCAGGCAAAGTTCCAGGTCTTTACATCATTCAGTACATATCGAGCTCACTAAATTGGATATCTGGACAGATTTTGCTAAATCAGAAAGTAGAGCCTGCTGTTTCATGGAATCCTCACCTTCACGTGACGTTGACGATTCTTTCACAGGTAACTTTTAACAATGTTAAAACATATCTAGAATATATTATTTTCCATATCTGTTAGGTTTTTATATTTCTATAGGCTTCCTTATGCTGATGGTTTTTTGATAAGCACTCCATATAAATCCTATATGTATTATAATAGTTCAATACAACAATATTATACAGCATTATTCAATATACAGATATTCTCTTCTCTCTCTCTCTCTCTATATATATATACAATTATCTTAACATGGTATCAAAGCTATAAGATCCGGCCCATCTTTTTGGTTCACCGGCGGCTGGCCGATTGGCAACCTTACCTTCGCTGCCAGCTGGAGTCTCAACACATACCGATGTTAATCCCAATCTTCAACAACCAACCAACCAACCATCACCTCTACTGCGGCCATCAAATCTCAATCTTCTACTCTTCAATCTAGATCTAAATCCGGATCAAAATTTATTTTTTTGTGCTGCTGCATTCTCTCTCAGTTCTCTTCCTTTCAACCTCAAATATGTTTCTATCTTAAAACCTATATCATGATGCACCATATGAACCATCTAAACCACCCCTTGGCGCACCACATAAGCCTCCTCTGGCACACCCTGTCATAAGCTGCCCTCAGCGCACTCAGTTATTTGTTGTCATCATTGTTCAGCACCATGTCATAAGTTATGTGTGTGCCACGTCTGCTGGTTCAACATCCATTCCTTTTTAAGCGTCTCCCAATGCCCATTAAATCAATTGCCTCCCAAGGCCCCTCTCACAATAAACACGCCATTCAAAATCACCCCTAGCAGGTCCTTATTGTTTGCCCTACCAGTAGACTCTTCTCAATCGCCCCTCGTAGGCTCTTTCGTTTTCCCTAGCAATGGACTCTTCTCAATTGCCCTTAGTAGACCCTTATCGTTTTCCCTAGCAACAGACTCTTCTCAATTGCCCTTGGCAAGCTCTTTCGATTGCTATACAGTAAACTCTCATTTATTTTTTATTTTGTTCTTTCAAACTCAAGTTAGTTTACCTACTTGAGTTTGAGGGGGGCTATTAAAGCATGTCTAGAATATATTATTTTTCATATTTGTTAGGTTTCATTTGTCTATAGGTTTCCTTATTCTCAAAATTTCTTGATTAGCATTTCATATAAGTCCTATATATAGACCACATATTGTAATAGTTCAATACAACAATATTATACAACATTATTCAATATAGAGATATTCTCTTTTTCCTCTCTCTCTTTTGTCTTCTCTCCCTTTATACAATTATCTTAACAAACAATTAGTATATTAATTTATACCTTAGTTACTAGGATATTAAAGCAAAAAAGGAAGTGCAAACTTAGGTTTGGGCATGCTCTCTCAAAAGGCGGTCATTTTTCACCAACATGAATTAAGGTGCATCTATGCTATGGAAACATAGATATGACTGAAAGTATGTTAAACCAAATGTAGTCCTAATACATAGATATGACTGAAAGTATGTTAAACCAAATGTAGTCCTAATAAAAAGCAATGAACTCGTCACGTGATGGTAGGGGTGCAACTCGGACGGGCTCAACCCGAGCAACCCGAGCCCAGCCCGAGTTTTTTTAGGGCTTGGGCAACTATATCTTGTAATCTGGACGGGCTTGGGCAGATTCTTGATGCCCGAATTACAATTCGGGCCGGGCTTGGGCAGAACCAATGGCCAACCCGAGCAACCCGAACCCGAATTGAATTTAATATATTATATAAATTATATAATATATATAAATTAAGTAAAAGAGTTAGTCTTAATTTTTATTTTTTATTTTTTTTTTTAGTCTTAATTTTTATTTTTATTTATTTTTTTTGGTTAGTCTTCTATTAAGTAAAAGAGTTAGTCTTAATTTTTATTTTTATTTATTTTTTTTGGTTAGTCTTCTATTAAGTAAAAGAGTTAGTCTTAATTTTTATTTTTATTTATTTTTTTTGGTTAGTCTTCTATTAAGTAAAAGAGTTAGTCTTAATTTTTATTTTTTATTTTTTTTTGGTTAGTCTTCTACCATTAGATTAGCATCTTTTATGTCTACCCTTAGATCTACCTACAGGTTTCTGGACTCGGGCAATTCGGGCTAACCCGAGTTCAAAATACAAAGCTTGGGCCGCGCTTGGGCAGCAATGCTCGGGTTCATGGTCGGGCTTGGGCGGGCTTGGGCACTGTCAAATACAATTCGGGTCGGGCTTGGGCAGACCCCCAACCCGACCGAACCCGCCCGAGTTGCACCCCTACGTGATGGTTCTTGCTACTTTCTTGGTAGGGGCACTTACTAATTAGTCATATTAATTAGACTTATTTACTTAATAGTCCTTATTGATAAATTTATCACTGCAAATTTATTCATAAAAAAAAGAGAGATTTGATAAATTTATTAATAGGACTTAATGGGTAATAAGTCCTAAAACTAGGACATGTTGGTAATTTACCCTTTTTGTTATAGGAATTATTTATTCCTCTAGTACTTCATTCAGGGTAAATCACATAGTAACTATATTACATGAAATTTTGAAAATAAATCAAATATCCGTGTTGGAGGACTTTCATTGGACATGTTTTATAAATTTGTATATAACACTAACATATATGTATATATTATGGTATAATTTTTATAAAATGAGTAAAATGCCTTTTTGAGCTTATATATTATATATAACATTACTTTGACTCACATAATGGATTAGAAGTATAATAATATGATCCTTTTTGCCAAGTCTGTGTACTTTTAAATTTGAGGTTTGATGAGTCAGACCTCTAACACCTGCACCTGACACTAATACCCAAGTCCATATAACGTAGCTTAGAAATGGACTTGATAGGTGATTCCAAGCAGAACTAGCTGAATAAAATGGACCATATAGAATTTTCTTTACCACTCTCTTTGTTCCAAAAAGAAGAGGAAACAGAAAAGAAGATATCAGAATTTCACGTTCTTTACAACATGATTGGTCAAATACCAAACTTTTCCAATTTTTGGAATCAAATAGAGAATTGTTAAGATCCTATTTGAGTTAATGTTATTTTATTAGTTCAAGTGCTTGCTCACCTGAGTTATCTGATTCTGGTTTATGCAGGAAGGGCCAGGTCTAACATCAACCTTGTATTTACGTATACCGCTCTGGACATACTCAAATGATGCGAAGGCAGTATTAAATGGTCAGGATTTGTCACTACCAGCTCCAGGTGTGAACTTTGGTCTCTCTCTCTCTCTCTCTAGTCCTTACTCCTTACTGAATTTTGCTCCTACTTTTTCAAGTCCTTTTCTCCCGAGACGTGAATCTTTTCATTTCTTATGACAATTATTCCACATAGATGAAATAAACCTTCAGTTAACAGCAAGTTCCAATTTAACTTCACTTGTTGCAACTTTGAAGCAAAGCATAGAGTTCATATTTTCCTACTTCTGATGCAGGCAACTTCTTATCAGTCACTAGAAAATGGAGCGCTGGTGACAAAATAACTCTTGAACTGCCAATAAGTTTAAGAACCGAGGCCATTGAAGGTATTGCAATGCTCTCATAATATTAGATGACCGATAGGACTCCTAGGCTACAACATGCATGAGATTATATGTATATGTATATATTTATCTATTCTATCTATTCCATTATATAAAGCGCACACTCCATTTGATGTGAATGTCGTCACGCTTTTTGCTTTTTCCAAAATTTTCCTCCACATCTAGTAACTGCTAAATGGTTTTTCTGAGTCATCACACTGCCCAAAATTGCTGTGTTTGCCTCATGCATCAAACTGTGCAAAAAATTAGATTTAAAATTGTGCATGCTCATTGTATTTGCCCACCACTAGTGTGTATATATGCATAGAGAAATTTCTGGAAGCTTTTGTATCGGCAATAATTGAAGAATTATTTTGATAAAACTTCAGATGAACGGCCGGAATATGCTTCTATTCAGGCAATTCTTTATGGGCCCTACCTACTTGCTGGTCTGACCAGTGGAGACTGGGACGTCAAAACAGAGTCATCTTCTTCCCTTTCGGACTGGATAACTCCAATTCCCGCTGCTTACAACTCTCACTTGATTTCTCTTTCCCAAGACTCTGGAAATTCAACATTTGCCCTCACAAACTCGAACCAGTCAATTACAATGGAGAAGTTTCCTGAGCCGGGCACTAATTCTTCCGTGAGAGCCACTTTTAGACTCATCTTAAATGACTCGACATCCTCAGAATTTTCAGAACCGAAAGATGCTGTTGGGAAATCAGTAATGCTTGAACCGTTTGATTTTCCTGGTATGGTTATTTCGCACCAAGGAACAGAAAAAAGCCTTGTAGTTGCAGATTCAGCTGATGGAAGCAGTTCTGTTTTCCGTTTGGTTGCTGGACTAAATGGGAAGCCTGATACAGTTTCAATGGAGTCTGAAAGCAACCAGGGTTGCTTTATGTATAGTGGTGTGGGCTATGAACCTGGTTCAAGCATCAAGCTCAGCTGCAAACCTGAATCATCGGATGCTGAATTTGAACAGGCAACCAGCTTTTCAATGAAAGATGGAATTAGCAACTATCATCCCATCAGTTTTGTGGCAAAAGGGGTGAAAAGGAATTTTCTTCTTACTCCTTTACTTAGCTTAAGGGATGAATCTTATACTCTGTATTTTAATTTTCAATCTTGAAAACATATGGTGGGAGGTAGGGAAGACTGGAATTGCAATGATGGAAAACTACTAATATAATTTCTTCTTATAGCTATCTGTTATCATAATTTTATTTTACTGTAAGATTATGGATGAGATTAATGTCTTGACTTCATGTCATGGGATTAACAATATCATTGAATTGCCTATCCTTCACTATTTTCGACACTTTCATTTTTTTTATTTTGATTTTGATTTTTGGTTGTGGTGTTTTTAGACTAGAGATAAGAAAACAATCCACCAGGATGAGTCTGAACTTCAATTCCTATTAAATTAGGTCTTTCATAGCTAATTTTGTCCCAAAGTTGAGTTTAACACATGCTAAATCTTCTGTTTGATTGCTGGATTATTTTTTTATGGGATTAGATACGAAGAGATTATTAATAGGATTATGAGTGATAAGCTATACCGTGAGATTAGATGGGGTGAAAGATTGGATATATGATAGGATTATGAGAGATAAGTTATGCCATGTGATAATAGATGGGATAAATGATTGGATCGAAAGAGTGAGATATTATATTTTATTAGAATGAAATAAAAATATATAATTATTTTTTATTGTTGGATGAAGAAAAAAAATAATTCAGAGAGGCATCATTCTTCTGATATCACATTACCTATGATATTATTTAATCCTCCAATTTTCCTCTATTTAATCTTCCATACTAGTATTAAAATTATCTAGATCTAGAGTTTAGTACCATGGAAAACAAACACAGAATTGAATTATCCGGTGAGATCTATATGCTCACCACCTCCAATCTCTTTCTCCTTATCCTTATCCTGCAATCCAACACCGGACTAGTAATTCAGTGAACTCCACAAGTTTCCTCCACTTTCAATCCCACTAATAGTGAGGAAAACAAACATTGAGTTACTACCATTCAGTATGATATCATTCACATAAATTGGAAGAAGAATAGTAGCTCAACCTGATTGGGAAAAAAAAATTGTGTCTTCCTCATTATTAACAAAACCAAGAGGCTGCAGAAATGTGGAGAAGATAGAATCAATATACCCAGGTGGCTGTGTCACATAAACATCCTGAGTAATTACACCATGCAAGAAAGCATTTTAGACATCCAATTGCTTCAGAGAAAATTGATGTTGAAGAGCAAAAGTGAGAGACGTCCTAATAGTTAGTTACTTCACAATTGGACTAGAAGTATTTTGTAAAATCAATCTATGCAATCTGCTTATTCCTTAGATAGTGGGAATGAATTCTATTACTTGATTGACCTTGACAGATGTGTACCATACCGAACAAGCAATATGCTGATATGCTTAATGTACCACCAGCCAAGGCAGCTCGACCAGACACAGTATGAGGGATACACCTTTGCCTTAGACAGAAGAAGAACGGATGAAGGAAAGGAGCTTTATACTATTTCTGTTCTACTATTTTTATCAAATTAAGCAACAAAAAGAGAACAATGAGAAGTTAGGCAACGAAGAAGATAGATAGAATTTACCTTGTTTATTATGTTAGTTTGAAAGTCAATTTAGAGTACACATCTTACATATACAAACAAAACCATAAAGTCATCATAGTCTTTCCTAACATTATTACATTGTAGAAAATTAACACACCAATACAGTCAAAATTTTGCATCTTTCTACCAAAGGCTATAAACCTAGATATAGGCTTGGACAAAAGTTCTATCAAAAATAAATACAAGATCAAAAAAGTCTTGAGAAAATAAAAACAACCAAATAGAGTGTTTTTTAACCTTAAACACCCATTGACAACCTATAGTATAGACATTAGAGAAGGAGGTGAATAGATACCAATTTCCTTGAGCAAGCAAAACATCATATTCCTCTTGCACGCTAGCCCTTCAGAATGAATGCTTACAGCCTTCTGCAATCTCCAATGCACTAGGCATATAATACATGTTAGTTAAAATGCCTAGTGTGATTCATTTTTTTCAATTCCAATGCACTAGGCATATAATTAGGCATTTTGGCTTAACTCATATTCACTAGCTACATGTAGCTAGCGTTCGACGCTAGGCAAAATGTATTCAATCATTAGGATCATTTCCCTCCACCTTTGTTGTTGACGTGGCATTCTATTAAATTACTAGTATTTGGATAAATAGTTAAAATAAAGAGTATGGTTGGAGTAAAAACATAAAACAGTTAATAGGCAAAATAAAATATATACTTTATAGTAATATTTAGATAGGTAAAATGCTTACTACCGTTGGAGATGCTCTAAAATAGGGTTGATGTACTTGAGCTGGTAAATATGTATATATAGATATTACTAAGCCGGTTGCACATGTTAACCTCAAAACAATGTGTTACAGTTTTATCCATTAAGAAAATATTAGATATATATTTTTGGTACAATTTTTTATAAATTGAAAATTAATAATCAGAAAATAGATATCAACAACACTATTTTCTCCATTTTTAAATAGTCAATTTTTTTTTTTTAAATTTGTTTAAATTACTTCTACTTAATAAATTGTAAACAGAAGTTGTAAAATAATTTTATACAAATTCTCAAAATTTAAAAAATAAAATTATTATAACCTTCTTATTTAATGCATCCTTAAGTACCCATCCTGACAATATATATATACTAGAAAAAAATTGCACGGGACACTATTGCAATAAATTTATGTTTTACAAATATAATAATTTTTGTAGTAAATTTAAATTTCACAGCTACAATAAAAAATTTATAAAGGGAAAAAAAATTGTTAATAATGAAGTGTCAATGACATTTTTTAAATTATGAAAACAATGATAGATTGTATTTTTATTGAAAATGAAATAGCCAGAAGAAGTTATACTGTTCTATATATAAATTTGTATAAAATTCTATTGGAAAAAGAAAAATCCCAAGGTTTGAATCATGAAACAAAATAAATTCTGAATTTTTAATTTCATCAATTTAAATTCTAAATTTTTGGTTTCTTTTCAATCTAAACTATTTGTTTATTTTTGTTAAATAAAAAGGACAAACAAAAAAAAATTATATTTAGTCATTAAACTCAACTTAAGTGTATAGAAAATATCTAAAATATAATTTATGTGTAATTTAAAGACTAATATATATATATATATATATATTTCATTTATTTTACTTAACAAAAATAAGAAAATGATTTGGATTGAAAGGAAATCAAAAGTTTTTGGTTTAAATTGACAAAATTAAAAATTCAGAATATATTTTGTTACAAGGTTCAACCTCTAGGTTTTTTTATTTTTTATTGATTTATTATTATAATTTTTCCAATTCTATTTGTATATCATTACTCTCAAATAAGAATTGGAGATTATTGCATTATGTTTGATTAGGATGCCCTAAAATTTTTTTAATTAGTTTTCACTATCAATTGGATAGAAAGAAAATAATATTTAAAGTGGCATAAAAGTGTAATAACCCGACTCTCGCCTATGTTTCTGACATACTTTTAGTCCCTGCATCTGTACCTTTATATGCTTATTGTGGAACTCCAAGTGGAATTAGGTTTAATTAAGTGAAATTTATGATTATAGATTTATATCTGTTTAATAAGAAAACATATCTGTCACAATAAAAATGTTTGGATCAGGAATTGAAAGCCTTAGGAGATCAATAATTCAAAATTAATTTTATATTTAAGATCAGTATAATTTTTAAGTCATGATAAGTATTTTTGTGAAATTTCAATTATGAATGATTAAACTGATTAAGTTTTGTCTTATTTAATTTATATATATATATATATATATGCCTTAGCCATTTGACTTATGAGCCTTAAAAACAAAATATCTCCTGTGAGGGTTAGAAAAGAGGAAGTAGGGAGAAGAAAAAAGAGAAGTCTTTCAAGGACGGAATTGGGAAAATTTGGAGAGTTGTGGCGAATTTAATTCAAGGTAAGACCTCTCTTTTCGAATAAAGAAGGAATTCCTCTAAATTATTGGGCTAAATGATTAACGGAATTGTTACCTTTTGTGTTGAATTGATTTGGAGTTATGTTGAGTGAGAATTTCATCTTGCTTCTTCAATTATCAAACTTGAACCCATCTATATGGATATAT
Organism: Camellia sinensis; assembly: GCF_004153795.1. Taxonomy (NCBI): domain Eukaryota; kingdom Viridiplantae; phylum Streptophyta; class Magnoliopsida; order Ericales; family Theaceae; genus Camellia; species Camellia sinensis. The sequence goes on from NW_021026972.1 coordinate 982,510, forward strand.
GGTTGCTTATAGGTGTATGTGTGTGTATGTTGTGTGTGTGTAAGGAATTGGAAGTATTGTGGGTCATGTTCATAAGTTTTAAAGATCAAAGATCCAAGTTATGTTATGATTGATATATGTTATGAGATCTATGTACATGATTTTGAGCCATACTTCATCAATTAAAGGACCTATTTGAGCCTTAAGAATACTCATCAAAAAAATTGGATTTTTGCTGAATTTTCGAACTGCAATCTATGCAGATTGCCGCACATGCGGGGCTTATGGCCGCACGTGCGGGAAGCCTTGCCGCACGTGCGGGGCTGGCAGCCGCATGTGCGGCCCATGTTGCAAAAATTCGTTCGCTCTGTTTTGCGTGCTTAACCCTCTGGTATTTTTGAAATTTATGTTTGATGTCCCTAAGATGCCTGTAAATTCGTTCGAAGTAAAATGATGCAAGAACTAACGAAAGAAAGAACAAGAACTAATATATAAGTTATGCATATGTGTAGGTCATAACTCGGGAGGGTCAAGTGCTCCGCTTTAGCACTGTGAGTAGTAGTACTGTGGTCGTACATTTAATTATCGTTAATGATTCTCATTATTAACATCCCGTTCTCTGCAAGTAATTATGTTAATGTTATGTTGATTGGAAAATCTAAGAGCGTTATTGAGCAGTGTGTTTTGTTTACTGTTGATAATGAATACTAACATCTTGTTATCTGCAAGATAGCTATATTGATTCATGATAAACAAATGGAACGTATGAGCATTATGGAACTACGGTATCTACGTATCTCTGGAATCGTTCAATCTATAAAATGTGCTTACCTTTCGCTAATAATTATCAGTAACGTTCTGTTAAACTTAAATTAACTATGTTAACTCATGTGAATGATGCAACGGTTACCATTAGTACTCTGTTAATTACAGGTCAACTATGTTAACGTATATGAATGATTAAACAAATGTGTATATTTCTGTATGCTTCTGATTAATAGTTAAAATCAACATTCTATTCTCCGTAAGTGAACTACGTCATTTCTGTGTGAATATTAGAGCATATTGTTTGTTGCTAATAGGCCATAGGCCGCTCAGTTATAAGTTATCAAGCGTGGACACCTCTGAAGAATCAGAATGATTGGAAAAGCTATGTGTATCCTTATGAATCTGAAGTTATTTTGTCGTGTCACATATGGACCTGAGATTGTTCAGAATCTAGGACATAAATGCAAAAGTTTAACATCATTATGTGACCCACGTTAGAAGGTGAATTATTCTGTCGTTGTTAAGTGTACGGTAATGATATGATATGACAAGAAATGCTCTATTTTCTGATATGTTACGTTATGAATCAATGAATGATTGTCCATATGTATATAAAAGTACTCATGGCATCCCTAGCACAAGGCCCTTGCCCGGGGGTAATAATACCGTGGTTCAAGTATGTACAAGCTCCCGGTACCGGAGGTTTCTTTATGGAATAAACAAGTATGCTTTATGTTGATTTGTTAGCGCTATTGGATGTACCATGTATAATCAAGCACGAACTCTGATTTCTGTTTATGATTCAAGCATAATTAAGAATATATATGAATTTGTTTCTGTTTATCCGTTCTATTTATGCTATGTTATGACATAATATGGATTGGTCGGTCTTTCAGATCCATTTGATTCTGGTATGGAACAAAGTGCTGTACGGAACTAAGTGCTGCAGTGCGAGTCACCTCTAGAATCCGTGCGAGACACCTCTTGGGTTCATACATGCATGAAAAGGACTTAATACCAATATGTTTAAGGGCTTAATGCCAATATGTGCAAGGGCTTAATGCCAATATGATCAAGGGCTTAATGCCAATCTGTTTAAGGGCGCAATACCACTCTATCCAAGGGTTTAAAGCCATTCTGTTTAAAAGTTGGGCCTAAGGCCGTTCTGAATTGGTACAAAATCAGATTAACCATATGATTTCTGCATTTACATACGCATTGATATGTACTATGCTTTAAATTAAGTTCTGAATTGTTTAAGTACTATTATTTACTGAGTTTCGCTTACTCTATGTTTTATCTGTTTCTGTGAACACTCCGTCTGGAGGTCAGTTATAATTCGTAGCATCCATCACTCTTTTGTCAACCTCAGAGTGTCCAGGCACCTACATAAGGACAACACATTTTATGGAGTTTTGCTAAGCTTTTGGTTTTATACCCTGACTGTCTGTCCAAGGTTGAAGTGTATATAATCCTTTTACCTTTCAATGTTTTTGTTATACACCCAAGTATGGGGCTGGGTCTGTATATGTGTATGTTATAACCAATGCTCAAGTGCATGTTATTGTATAGTATTTACCTTATGCATTATATGTGATCCTGGCATAGTAGTGGTAGCTCAATGGATATTGCTTTATGTTTTCTTTCTGATATTAAAGGCTTCCGTTCAGGCCCCATATGTTATACAAAGCAGATTTTATGTCCGTTTCTGAGGTGGTCATGCCCAAACTTTTAGGGGCGGGTTTGGGATGTGACAAAAAGTATCTTCAACAAATATATTATTTTTTAGGTGACTGCCTAAATAATAATATTTGACATTTTTAATATCTAAACACTCCTATATAATTCTTATTTACTTAGAGTTTGAAGCATCTGTTCTCACGGAAGGATTTGAATTTAAGGCAGAGGAGGTGGATGGAGTTGATGGAGGATTACGACTTCGAGTTACACTATCATCAGGGGAAGGCCAATATAGTGGCCGATGCCTTAAGTGTAACGCCCCAAATTTCTAACCCAAATAATAATACAACAATCATGGCTCTTTCAAGAAAAATCGAATATAAATCTCCAAACATACATTACATGATACAATAGTTCTACATGCAACAATACATTAATCCAACAACAAGTAAATAAACAAATAAATGCCCCCAAGGGTTTACAAGATTCCAAGGCTTGAGCCTGGTTACACAAAATGGTTATTCAAACCCACACACATACAACCCTTGGCTTACACACAGAGTCATAGCAAAATGAGAGTCTCGTACTTTCAACACACATTTCCTCGCCTTTAGTTAGGCGGCATCACCACATCTTTCCCTGCACAAAATCCCGTAGGGTAAGCATAAAGCCCAGTAGGAAATCTTTAACAAAGTGTATACATTTTATACAAGTTTCAAGAGATGAAATGCGCATGCCATGATATGCCCTTTTGAAAGAAAATCACATCTTCATCTTTGAAAACCATCATGCTTAATGATATCATGCAATTTCAATTCTTCAAAACTTAACAATTCATTTCAAGAGCGGTAAATACGACTCTGGTAATCCCTAGGTCAGTGTCTGCAAGTAGACTATACAAGTGCTACCAATTTGTCATTTTTACCGGAATTAACCGGAAGGCTTGACACCTATCCGCACGGGTTTTCGATCTTTCAGCCCGGACTCTCAGGCCAACTTATTCAATATCATCTACACCACCTATCAAGACTTACTAATTTATTTACCCCAAAACCATTCCATGAAAACTTGTTTCTCAACATTCTTTTCTCAATGCAAGTTTGCAAATCAACTTTCAAAGTTTAATGTAATCAAATGAATTGATATACCAATAACACAAGATGAATATAAATACTTTTATTCCAATTCATCATCCAAAGAATAACACAATTCCCTCTTCTCAAGTATCCTCAACAATTAGTCATTTCAAGACTATTTCAACGTTTTGAACAATAATTTCCAAAATGAACAATAATTCTCATATTCTCTGAAATTCATCATTTGCATAAATATAAATAAGAAAATTTCCAAAGATCCATTTATTTTGACACACAAAATAAATATAACAATATCATTCATGAATTTTCAGTCTCTTAAAAAAAATCCACAAATTCTAGGTTTTCTCACCAAAACTATACAACTCAAATCTTTTGAAAGAAAACTTTCCAAAATCATCTTTTCTTCAATCAATGAAGATCAAAACCCATAAGATCATTTTAAAAGAACAAGAAACAAACCCACTTTCAAAATCGCTCAACTTCTTGAATCAACAATTAATTTTCAAAGCTATCGAAAAATGATTTCGAAAATCATATAGATCTTGCAAAAACATATATATAACTCTAAGAAAATCCCTACCTCAAGTTTTGAAGAAGAAATGAGATGAAACCCCTAAAATCAATGGTGTCGAAACTCGATCTTCACCGCACATAACGAAGCCCTTGAGAAGTTAACCAACTTTGATGAAGAACCTATGACGGAACTCTAATGGATCTTGAGAAATCAAGGTTTTGATCTAATTTGGCATAGGGAAAAGTAGAGAGAAGGGATAGGAAATGTTTTTAGAGAAAGAGAGATATACAAAAGTGATCTAAAATATCAGATTCACGAATTGATATAACATGGTCCGCTTGAGCGTGGAAAGCCCCGCTCAAGCATCGAATACACCTTCCCAGTACTTTTGCAGACAGGTCAAACTTCTGAAACCAAACATTCTCCGCTCGAGCGCATAAACGGCCGCTCGAGCGAACAAGCAACTTCGAATGCATTTTGTATTTTTGCTTCAGGGGCACTGCCTTCGGACCCGTCAAGGGGCGCTGCCCCCTGGACCCCCATAAGCTGACCGGCCAGCTCGATCCCTGACCGGCCCAGTCGAAGTGGCAAACATGAAAGAAGGATCGAAACCGAGATTGCTACAACCTTCCCCCCTTAAAGAATTTCGTCCCCGAAATTTCAAATCAAACTACCCAAACAAAGGGGTTTTCTAGCGATCAAAGCCACGTTATTTCGTTTTCAAATCACAATACTAACTCTCTACCAAATTCCACAATTTCCACCATGGTTATCTCATTAACAACAACCTCCCAAATATGTGTAAACATGAAATTTCCTAAAAAGTAATGGCAACTCGCAACAACCTTATGCTTAAAACAACAACACACATATCAACATGTGGTTAACAACTTTAAATATGTTTTCCTCAACACTAGGGAATATTACAAGGAAAAACAACTTAAGCATTTTCAAACAAATCCAGATATTTGGAGCGGACTTCTGCCTCCTGTTCCCATGTCGCTTCTTCAACCCCATGGTGTCTCCACAACACCTTTACCAACGGTATAATTTTGCCCTATAGCACTTGCTCCCGAGTATCTAATATTTGAACCGGTCGTTCTTCGTAAAAGACATTCTCATCTACCTCCAAGTCAACCCAATCAAGAACATGAAAAGGGTCAGTTTCATACTTCCTAAGCATAGATACATGAAATACGTTGTGAACTCCTGAAAGTTGTGGCGGTAAAGCTAACTGGTATGCCACTTCCCCAATTCGCTCTAAGATCTCAAAAGACCCAATGAAAGTTGGAGATAATTTACCACATTTACCAAATCTCATTATAGACACCCCATTTTTGACCGCCTTTAAGACTTGGACGCGACTGATGGTTTTGAAATATGTGCAGGGCAAAGGTTCAATTTCTTCGGTAAGGAGAGAGAGTCAAATCTCAACTTCATACCCCTTTTTTGGACCAAAACAATCTTGATCAAAAGATTTTAGACCTTGAAACCCTCTCTTTCAAAAACGTTTTTGAAATAAAGTTTCTACGATGTCCCGACGCTCGCATTTTGTTAAATGTCGCGCTTTTCGGTAAACCGAGCGAGGACAAAGTGGAAATGAATGAAGGAGAGATGAACTCTTTTGAAAAATCTTTCAAAACACCTTGTTTAGGGGTTTGGAGTTGAAGAAAAGAGGAGAGGAGAGAAGAAAACAAGGTTGGGAGAAGTTCGGCATAGATCCGGGTAGGACCGAATCTGCGCGGCTTCACGGAAACTGGCATAACCTTTTCCACTGGACGAATTTTAATGCAAGGTTTGCACCATTGGAAAGATAACTTCCGGGGATTCAATTTGGATACTTGAATGGCCACCATTGGACTTCCCAATCACCGACCGTCCACCTTTCTTTCCGGCAGAACCATTTTTTGTTCTGAAAAGTAGCAGGCCGGCCAGAAAATCTAGCAGGCCGGCCACCTATTTGGTGAATGGCCATTTTTGCCCTTTTGAGCTGGCCGGCCATGATCCTTGTCCCAAGTGCATTCCAGCCATGTATTTTGTTTTGCACTTCACCCATGTCCGAGGGTTTGGCCTTTTGGGGGGGAAACTTGAATTTGAAATTTCCCCCATTTTCTCCACTCCTTTGCCTATAAAACCAGCCCCTCCCCTTTAGTTTTAAGGGTTACAAAAATTGGTTCTAAGCCTCTTGCATTCAATCCCTCTTCCCTTATATTCCAAACATCAAAACCCTTTTGTTCTTGGACCATTCCTACACCCTTTACTCTACAACCCATAGCACCCCTCCTCCTCACTCCATTCCAGCAGCTCGAAGGCCATTTCTAGAGCTTAAGAGTCCCCAAACTTGGTCCAAAGGCTGTCAAAGATTGGTTCTTCAAGGGTAAATCTTCTTTTCCTATTTTCTTGCTTTATTTTGATCTATATTCTAGCTCCTTGTGCTCGCATATTTGGGCTCCGACCCTAACTGAAAATAGTCTTATTTTAAGCTCTATTTCATGTTTGATTAAGGGTTTCTCCCTGTTTGAGGCTTCTTTTTTACACTTTGTGTTAAAAGCCTCTTTTAGGCCTCTTTCTTGCATAGTATTTTAGGCCTATTTGTAAACTGTTTCGAGCTTTGCTATAAACTGTGAGTTGCCTTATTTTGAGCCCCTAGTAAACTTTGTTAAAGGGATCTTCACTATTTGAGACTTCCTTATATCAGTTGCCTCTTTATCCCTCTTTTGGCCCCTTTGTTTGCATGGTTTTTTAGCTCCTTGTGCTTGTATTTTTGGGCTCCGACCCGAACTGTAAAGAGTAATATTTTGACCCACTCTTCATGTTTTATCAAGGGTCCCTTGCTGTTTGAGGCTCCCTTTTTTCTCTTTGTGTTTAAACCTTCTTTTAGGCCTATTTCTGCATAGTGTTTTAAGCTTACTTGTGCACTGTTTTGGACTTGGTCATAAACTATAAACTACATTATTTTGAGCCCCTCTTCAACTTTGTTGAAGGGCTCTTCATTGTTTGGGGCCGGAAGCTGCCACTTGCTTCTTTGTCCCTCTTTTGGGGCCTTTTTTACATGATAGATTAGCCCTACTTGTGTTTGTTTTTGGGACTTGTTATAAACTGGAAATATGCATGTTTTGGGACTGCCTTGAATCTTTCTTCATTCTTCATGATCAAATAATGCATGCTTTGTATAGCTATAAGTCATTCCACGTGCCTAGTTTCGGGTTTCGGCGTTCATTTCATGCATCGGGTACCATGTTTCGGGACCATTTTGCATCACATTTTAGTGCTGAAACTTGCATGTTTGTATGCCATATTCCATGCCTCGCCATGTCTTGTTAGAGTGGCATTTGTGCCTTAGGATTGGTCCTCGGTTTGCGTGCATGTGTGCACGCATTTCGAGTGTCTTATTTTCATACCATGGATACTGATGTGAGTGTGGCTGAGGTCCACTCATGTTGGTGTAAGTCCATTGTGCATTGTGTATGCCATTTCATTTCATAGCATTGCGTACGCTAGGTTGTATGTTAGCGCATTGTGTATGCCTCGTTACATTGTGCATCGTGTATGCCGTCTCATAGCATCGTGCATGCTAGGTTGTATATTAGTTGCATTCATGCATGTCATGCATATTGCATTGTGTTTGGGATAGGAGTTAGCCCGAGCACGGGAAACGAGGGACGTTTCATACTTCAAGTGACGGAACGTGTCTCAATTCCCAGTCACCGACACTCCGGATTATCCATGATGGAGTTTAGGTCTTGTTGTGTTTATATGTGCATTCATTCCATATTGAGTCGTGGAAATCGACTCCTCGGCCATCATGCATCGATATGCGTGATTGGTGGCACGAGGATCGAGGAGTACACTCCCCGAAGAGTAGTCATGCATACATATGTGAAAATACTTTGTCATGCCCCTTTGTTGTTCTCTGTTGCAGTAAATCAGAAATCAGTAGCCTTCCGGAGCTTGGCACGCATTCCAAGAGATATTGCAAACAGAGGCAAACCGGGACATCGCAAGGGATTCTCCGCACAAGGCAACCCAAGCATGCATGATTCCTCATTTGGAACAGAGCTGAGGCAGTCCCTGGCTTGCATGCCAATTTATTGCTTTCCTAATTTAATTTGTTAATTAATTAGGGTTTTGTGTATATTTGGACTGTAATTATTTGGGACTGTATATTATTTATTCGGACCCTCTGCGCGAGGGCACAATTGTAATAAGTGTGCGTGTGTGTGATATATGTCTTCCAACCCCACGTCTTTCTCCCTTTTATTTACCCGCTTATGATGGTTAGATTAGGGCACATTTCAATTAGCATACAGTATGATAGCATATTTGCATTCATTCATCTGTTTTGCATGCACCGGGCTCGGAGCATCATACTAACTGCATTGTATTTTCAATTCCAAGTTGAATACATGTTAACTGTAGCATTTCATATGCCATGTATAGAATAGCCGAGCCTGCTATAGTCGCATTTTTGCATGTGTTGCATTAGGCATTTCTGTATAATTAGGATCATGCATGGATTTCTAATTAGCTTCTGTTTTGGCTTGGAGTACTCGGTAAGTTTTTATGCTTTAGCATCCTTGTATGTGTGTGAGTGACTGCCATGATAGCATGCTTACCATGAGGCTAATTGCTTATGTGATATAACTGCCTGAGTGCCTGTGGGTGAAGGTTGGGTTATTTGGATTGGAACAATTCATTAAATGCGAGTTTTCAGCCCACTAGATAGTGGCAAAATCATGTTTTCTAAGCCCACCCGAGTGTTAGCAATCCAACGTCTTAGTTCTACTTGCGGTAGCACCATCAAAACCAACTTTAAAAAATAAACATGAAATGTTTTTGTTCAATTCAGACGATCTAGTCTATACTTGTATGCTGTGCGCATCACATAGTAATCTTAGGCTAATAACCGGAATAGTAACGCATAATGTTTTCAAAAATTAGATATCATGGTTAGTAGAGGCCGATCTTTGATCGTAGGCGAGCGGGGGTGCTCACGAAGTGACCTTCCCCAAATCGTACCCAAGTTCCCGAGCCGAGGCAACTTTGGTGGATGACGGACACGTGGCCTTAGGCAAACGAGTCAGGGTTTCCTAAATATCCCCAAAAGAAAAACATTTAGGTTGGCGACTCTTGTAATCTGGCAAAGCAAGTCCATGTTTGGCTACTTCTTTCAAAATCTGTTTTCTCAAAACGATTTGCCAGATTTGGACTCTTTGGTTCAGATATTTAGAACCGTGACAATTTGAGAGTCCGAACTGTAGTGAACCCCAAATGAACAGAACGGGACTCATCCTCTCGGGACGTTCGGGGACGTCTTACAGTTTCTGGCGACTCCGCTGGGGAGTTAGAGAACTTGATTCGAACTCATGATATCTTGTTTTGATAACGACTGTGTGTTTCTTTGCATTGCATGTGCATTGGTGCGCCTAGGACACGCGTGTTTGCCATCTGCTATTCACTGAACAGTTTTGCCGGAGGCTTGTCTTGTCAGGCATGACCATAAGGCTGACGCGTTATGGGCTCTGCCAGTTATGGGAACACAAACCCCAGTTTTTACGAGGGTCACCCTTTCTTGACCATTCGGCCTAGTGGCATTATTCGGAATCCATGTTGACCATTCCAAACTAGGACAGGTTGCTTACCCGATTATAGGTTGTTTGAACCACTGCAGTGCGTAGGATGAAAAACCCTAGCTCCTGACAAAATAGGACAGGGAAACCCTACCCCAACATAGGGTTTGTTTTGGCTCTCACTTGCTTGTTATGTGCTTTTAGAGTGCGTCTCTACAGGAATGCATGTATCAGTTTGCAAGTCTAGGTATCAGGTCTGCGGGCATCAGAATCTGAAGAATCAGTTTTACCCGAGGGTATCAGATTTGAGGCAGAATTTTGGGGGCAGAATTCAGTAGAGGGCACAGTCATCCTACTATGTTCGTATATATTTTGGTGAAGTTAGGCTCAGATGCTGCATGTTTCTCTTTTGCTAGGTGGTCTGGGAACCATAGCTTCAGAAGGCTCCGATATCCCTCGAGGTTCATCGAACTTGTGCTGATAGACTTTGTCAGGTCAGAGATTCAGTTCAAGAGCAATCAGTGTTCCTTTGCCAGAGGCAGGGTAAAAGGGCCAGTCAGGCACAAATCACCAGTTCAGCAGTTACCAGATCAGTGGCCCTTATCCACCCCACCAGTGAACAGTCAGGCTGAGGTCTCAGTTTCTACTGCAGGGATAGATACCAGTCAGTTAGATGGATCAGAAGAACACATCAGGGATGGAGGCAATGATGCGCCAGATGCAAGAAAGTATGAAACTCATGTAGCAAGATGCCGCCCGCCAAGCTAAATTCGCCAAACAGCATGCTGCGGTCATGGCCCAACAGGCAGAGCTAATCACCAGATTGCAACAGCAAAACGGAGCATCTGCTTCGCATCAAGCTCCCCCCCACCAGTAGATCCGATACCCGGGGAGACGCCAAATGTCCAAGAAGGTACGGACATTCCGACAGGGCCGGCTCCGCCCCCAATCTTACCCCAGCTGTCTAAAGCACCAATCAACCCATCGGACTCTCCCTTTGAGTTCGAGGTAGAACATACAGCGATGAAGTTGAGCAAGCTTGAAAAATTGTTCAAGAAATCCCAGGGGGTAAAGTCCATCCTGGACATTGAGGACGGGTACACCGACGCAGCTGTGACACTGCCGGACGGGTTCAAGATGCCTCACATCGACCGTTTTGACGGGTCAGGAGATCCCATGGTCCACCTGAGTTTGTTTTTAGATGTTCTGCGCCCGATGGGCTTGACAAGATTACAGAAGCTTTCCCTTTTTGGCAGGACCCTGTTGGGTATTGCGGCCATCTGGTACGCCAAATTAGAGGATTCAGTGAAACGAAGCTGGGAGGAGATGGCCGAGGCCTTCGTCACATAATATTCATACAATACCCAAATCGAGATTACGACCCGTGATCTTGAGACGACGAGACAGGAGCCTAAGGAGAGCTTCTCAGAATTCGTGGCCCGCTGGAGGGCCAAAGCCTCAATGATGACCATTAGGCCAACGGATAAGGATCAAATACGGATGGTTGTGCGCAACCTCCAGCCCAAACTAATGCAGAAAATGATCGTGCTCCCCTTTCCTACCTTTTTAGATTTGCATGAGATGGGAGTGCAGATCGAGGATGCTATGAAGTAGGGCCTCATTGACCAGGAGAAGGAGCAGCTGAGGAGGGCGTTTACTCGCAGTTCGAATGCGACCACCAATGGTGATGTAGCTGCAAGATCTTCTAAAGTGGGCATGGTCACCACCACCACATCAAAAAAAGCTACCCCATTCACCGGTGCGTCCGGAAGTAGCTCACAGACGGTCAAATATCCACCCCGAGTCAAGAGGGTTTTCACCCCACTTTATATGCCTTTGTCAAAGGCTCTAGAGGCCTTAATCCGGAAAGGACATCTGAAACCATTGGAAAAACAGCCTTTACCTGATCCTCTCTCTCCAAAGCATGACCATGCTAGGTACTGTGCGTACCATCAACAAACCGGTCATGACACTGACAGTTGCTTTCGTCTGCGCCATGATGTACAAGATCTGTTTGACAACAGGGTCATCCCCGCGCCAGTCCAGCAAAGTCTATCGGCACTCGACCAGTGAACCTGTGGGGGATAATGTGATGTGATCAAGGGATGAACCACCTGCGGGCGGCGTTCAGTTTATTTCAGATATGGTGTATGGCATGCACTGTTTTGAGCATTTGCCAATGCTAACTTTTGTGCTTTCTTACTTGGGTATTGGGTCAGTCTTGTTGTTTTGTTTTGAGTCTGTCTTTTTGTTTTGAGTCAGTCTCTTTTTGTTTTGGGTCTATCATTGTTGTATCGAGTCAGTCCTGTTGTATAGGAGTCGGGTGATTCCGGGGGGTGTTACCTCGGGCATCACCATTTTGTTTTGTGTTTATCTTTTCGTTTTGTTTTGAGTCTGTTTCTGCCAGGGAACCAGTTGTCCCGACAGATTTTGAATGAAACAGCAGTGATTTTTACGCTCTCGTATTTGCTTCTGCCTTGTGCCAGTTATGCCAGAAGTTCTGAATGAGATGGTAGTATTTGACTAAGAACTCTGCCTTTTCTGTGCCTTGAAGTCATTGTAATAACCTGAGTTTTTCAAAACTTTTTAAACATTGTGATGAAAACAAAGGGGAAGGAATTCCTCGGGATTTGCAAAACTTTGATCAAACTGAGAGAAAGAGAGGCGTGCTAAGCCCTTAATGAATGAAATCATGCTTGTTAGCATGAGAGCAAATCTCATTCATTATCAGGGAAATGAATGCATAATAAAACACTAACAAAGACCTAACTCCATCATGGGAATATCCGAGTGTCGTGACGGAATTGAGACACGTTCCGTCGACTTGAAAGTAGAAACGTCCCTGCTTTCCCGTGCTCGGGCTAACTCCGTATCCCAAAACACAATGCAATATGCATGAATGCATTGAATGCAACTAAAATACAACCTACAGTACACATGCTATGAAAAGGCATACACGATGCACAATGTAACAATGACATACACAATGCGCTAACATATACAACCTAGCGTACGCAATGCTATGAAATGAAATGGCATACACAATGCAAAATGGACTTACACCAACATGAGTGGACTCTCAGCCACACTCACATCAAAGAGCCATTGATGAAAATGAGACACTCGAATCGTAGCACACCGCATGCTATCGCAACATCCGAGGAAAATCCAAGCCCAACAAAGTCCATCGATAGCAACCAAGGACTAATGGCGAAGGCATGGAATATGGATAGCAAACAGAATTTTTCAGGAGCTACTAAAATGGATGGCAAAATGCGGCGCCCGACATGGAAAACATGGTACCCATGCATGAGATGAGCACCAAAACCAAAACTGACGTATGGAATGATCCTATAGCTATCAACAGCATGCATGTTATTTGATCATTGAAGATGCTAAGAACAGATTCCATATAGGTCCCAAAACTATACTATAAATTGTTTCCAAGTTATAAACAAGCCAAGGAAAAAGAAACACAAATAGAGGCTAATCTATATTGTCAAAAAATAGCCCCAAAAGAGGGAAAAGAAGACAAGTGGCAGCATCCTAGCGCCCAAACAATCGAAGAGCCCTGTTCGAACAAGTATGTAAGAGAGTGGCGCTCTTTTAAAAATAGGTAGTTTTAGTTTATGACCTAAGCTCAAAAACAGTGCCACATCAGTTAAGCTGTTAAAACATGCTATGCAAGAAATAGGCCTTAAACGAAGTTTAAAAAGTGAAAAAGGAGCATCAAACAGCAAAGACCCTAATAACAAACATGAACGAGGCCGGTCAAAATATTGACTCTTTACAGTTCGGGTCAGAAGCCCAAAAATACAAAGCACTAAAGGGAATGCTATATCTATTAAAACATGCAAATAACGTTAAGGCCAAAAGAGGATAAAGCAGGCAAGTTGAACTATAATATCTAAGAGTCAAATCAAAACTCTATGATATATCTAATCAAAACAATGTTTGAAGAAAGGGAACTCAAAAATTAAGCCATGCGTGTGATCTGTTTGACTGCACCATGTGCTCAAAACAGTTTAAAAATGAGTCCTAAGAGAGAATTATGGAAGAAAGAGGCATCACACCATGAGAGTAAAGAAAAGCAGCTGCGAAAAAGGAAAAGAGAGCCTCAAATTCGAGGGGATAGAGTTCCCTTGAAAACGAAACATGAAAAGTAGAGCCTCAAATAATGCTATTATCAGTTAGGGTCGGTTACTCTCAATATATGCAAGAAAGAGTGATGTCTTGAAAATGAGATTTGATACGAGAGAGATAGGAGCCTATAAGAGGAGGGATAGAAGACTTACGCTTGAAAGACCAGAGGATTCTTTGACAGACTCTATGGACCAAGTTGGTGGCGCCTAGCCTGGAAAACAAACTCAGAGTTGCTGGAATGGATGGTGTTGGTGTGCGCGTGCTAAGGTGGTTGGTGTTAGAAATGCCGTGTAGGGTTTGCGGAGGTTTTGAGGGTTGAGAGTAGAGAGAGAGAGAGAGATACCATGTAGGGAGCTCAAACGCAATAAAATTCTAAAACCTCTGAAATGCCAGCTGGAGGTAGCTGTTATTATAGGCCGCACAAGCAGTGGAGAAAAAGCGCGGGGGAAAAATGGATGGGAAAGGAATCAATATCCCCCCAAAAAAGTGCAGCCCTCGGATATTAAAAATCTGGAGGCCGAACCGAGGGCATATTTGTAAAGTACCTAGAAGCAGAGTGATCTGAATGACGAGCCGAGTTTTTCCTAGGGTTTAGGTACCGCCGGCCAGCTCCTCACCCATGGCTTGCGCCGGCGCAAGGGTCTCAAAAGGGTTTTCTAAGCAAATATTTAGGGTATCGACCACCCCAGTCTATTAGGTAAGACTCCCATGTGTGCATTCAAACACAATCACTCCGTGGATCAAAAACTGGAGAAAAATACCAGGAGAGAGAAAATGGCCACTTTTTTAGGAGGCGTTTCAAAAGGCTGGTCACATAGAATTACTGGACCGCGCCATGTGATATTGGTGGCTTTCTCTTCTGAGTGAGTACAACACAAATAAGTGGTGAATTAGAGGCTGGAAAAATTACCGAAAAAAAAGAGTAGAATGGCCTCTAGGGTGATCAACATTTGCGTTTCAAGTGAGACAAAAGCGGAACGACGGAAGGGGGCTGGCGGAGGTGCTCGAGGATAAACTGAGTTGTGGACCAAAACAATACTGCGCCTCTCATCCCCTTCTTACACGCTTTTTTTGACTAGCAGTGAAAAATAAACGGTCTGCACAAAATCGAGCCCAAACCTAGCAAAATGAAGGTTCGGGGCTTGAAAGCGCCAGCCCGAGGCCCACCGAAACTGACTGGTTAGCACCGGAAGTGGTGTATCGCACACGAAGTTGCCGTCTCTTAGACCCACTGAGAGAAGCTGTCCCTCAAAAGCGGAGGCAAATAAGATGCATGCCAAAAATCAGCAGCAAAACGGGAGGGGTTAAGCCGGTCCCGAACGAGGCACGCGGCAAACGGCTCCGAAAAAACCGGGAAACCGGACTCAAACGGGCCAAAATGGCGCGGTGAGCGCGAGCGCGAGAAAGTAGCCTACGCCACTGCAGAGCAGGCATCTACGAGATCCCCTCCCTTACAGAAAGAAAGAAAGAAAACAGAGAAAATAGAGCCTCGTCCTCAGTTCCGCAAACTGAGGAAAACATGAAAGAGTCCGGAGAAGCTATGCTCGACAAGCTGGAGACTCTGCAAACTCTGAAAATACGAGCCCAACCAAATATGCAAACATCAGCCGAAGCGTCTCACATATTGACGTCTGAGTCTTAATTGTCGGTCAAAAATGGATGTGTCTATACAGACAGCCTTTATATGCAAGGAGCCGAAGGTTGTGACAAACCAAACAAATGTACAGACAAAACTTAAATGGTTGCGCTCCGCAAGCTGCCCTACCGTACCCCTTTTGCAAAGAATCAAACCAGCGTAGATCGAGGGGCAGGATGCAAAATGAATGCAGGGAAAAAAAATTTTAATTTTTTTTGTAAGATTGGACTACACGCTACGCGAAGCGGTTTGATAATTGGGACTTTATACGCTACGCGAAGCTTGGGACATCACTTCATGATTCATGCAAAAAGAGCATGTAATGAAGTACATTATGCGAAATAAATTGAAACATTTTTGAAGCGAATGCTAAGGCAAGCAAGCTGAAACTCGAGCCCAAACTACACACTCGGCATGCCAGAAGATGCTAAGAAAAATTATAGGAATTCTCCATAATAACTATGAAATAACTATTTGTGCAGTATGATAGTTACCACAGATGCGAAACATCGGATGATTGAAATACACAAAAATGCGTGTAGCACCAAAGGTGATAGATTGCCTACTCCAATGCTGAAACAAGTATAGAATAGATACACAAAGTCTTTCTGAGAGATGTTGTGATTGATACACAGTGCGAACGCGTAGTGATTGATACCACAAAAAAGGTGAGCACAAAGTGTGATAAGATGCCACTAGTGAACAAGATATGATAGATTGAGCATAGCGGGAGTGTAGAAAGATTTGATACACGAGATGGCGAGATGCGTCGTTTGTGATATGATACACAAAAGGTGAGCAACAATAGTGTGAATAGATGCCACTAATAAGTGAACAAGTATAGATGAGAAATACTACAAAAACAGAGATAGTGTGATTGGATAACAACAGAGCAAACGCATGTGATTGATACACAAAGTTAGCATAGGTGTAGAGCGTAGTGACTTCATACACAATATGATGGGCAAAGCGAGTGCTATACTTAAAATGTGATAGATACACTATTTGAGCAAAGTGTTAATGATATACAAAGGGTGAGTGACAAGCAAAGTTGTGATGGATACACAAAAGGTGATACACATTAATTTAAGAACAGAGGATGCACTTTTTGTGAACAAAGTATTTATTGATATACTGAAAATGAGTGAACACGAAGTGCCCTGATTAGATTATGCTACTTAGTGAACAAGTAGCATGGATATACTAAAAGGGAACACCAAAGTGTGATAGATGCACTTAGTGAACAAGTATGATTAGATATTGCTAAAAGCGAACATACAAGTATTGCTTTAATATGGTCGCTCAGACTGCGGTGTGGTGGCAGGGGATGGGGGAATGGGGGATCGGATGGGGCAGGACGAGTGGGAGGAAGGGGGATGGGAACGAGAGACTATGGATGGTGGGTGAGGATGAGGGATGGATAGTCATATGGGTGGATGGGGGATATAGGGTAGCGGGATTGATTAAGAGGGGGGCGGGGAGAGAGGGGGGGCGATCATAGAAGTGGGATGCGGGGAGAAGTTTGATTCGGGGTCGGGAGGAATAGGGCGGTGGTATGAGTTGCGGATGGGGCGGGAGGGATAAGATGCCCACTATCGTGAACAGAATGTGATTGCATACACTAAAAAGCAAACACAATTAGGGTGTGATAGATGCACTATGGTAGAACAGAGTTGATTCGTGATACAAATAAAAGCGACACAAAGGTGTGCATAGATGCACTATGATGAACCAGAGTGTGTTCGATACACTAAATTGGAACAACAGTGTGCATAGATGCACTGTGAGCTAGAACAAATAGTAGAGAACATGGATAAAATACTATATTAAGCGAACCACAAGAATGTGATATAATGCACTTATGAACAAAGTATGATTGAATTACAATAGAGAGACGAGACACAGATGTTGATAAGAATAGCATTATGTAGATAGAGATGATGATGAGTACAACTAAAAGGCGAGAACCACAAAGTGATGATAGAAAAATTTACATCGTGAAACAGAAACAAAAGAAAAGAGGCAAGTGTGAATGATAACACTAAAAGACGAACACAAAAGTGTGATAGATGCACTATTGTGAACAGAGTGCTGAATTGATACACTAAAATAGTGAACACGAAGTTGATGAGATGGCACTTGGAGTGAACAAGTATGATGCGAATACTAAAATATTATGTGCGAACACAAAAGTGTTGAATAGCATGCACTATAGTGAACAAAGTATGATTGATATACTTAAATAGCGACACAAAGTGTGATAATACACAATATGTAGAACAGAAGGGATTAATACCACTAAAAAGCGAACACAAAGTGTGATATGATGCACTATGGAACAGAGTGTGATTTGATACACTAAATGTGAACACGAAGTTGTGATAGATGCACTTAGTGAAACAAGTGTGAGTGCATGGATATACTAAAAGCCGAACACAAAGTGTGAAGAATACACTAATGAAGTAACAAAAGATAAATAGATTGAAGATAATACTAAAAAGCGAAACACAAAGTGCTGATAGATGCAATTTATGTGGACAGAGTGTGATTGATCCTGCACGACAAGTGTAGATAGAATAGACACTATACGTGACGAGCGTGATTGTACACTAAAAGCCGAACCAAGTGTAGAAGGTCTATCGTATGTGAACAGAGATAGTGTGATGACACTAAATGTGAACCACGACAAGAAAAGTGTGATAGATGCACTTAGTGAACGAGAGATGTGATGATATCACGTAGAGAAAGCGAAACACAAAGTGTGATAAGAATAAGACTATAATGTAAGAAACAGAGTGTGATTGATACACTAAACGCGAACACAAAGTGGTGATAGATGCACTATGTGAACAGCAGTGTGTATTGATACACTAAAAGCGAACACCAAAGTGTGATATGATTGCACTATATGTGTAAACAGAGTGTGATTGATACACTAAAGTGGTGGAGAGAAGTAGTGATTGATACACTATATGAGAGTGGAAGAATAGAGTGCATACACTAAATAATGATCCTTAAAACGGGAAAAATATTTTATTTTTAAATTTTTATGGGAAAAAAAAAACACGGAACGTACATACAATATCGCTGCTGTCGATTGAGGAAAGCAAAGACTTGATAGCTTACAGATGCATTACATTGCATGCATGCTAAGCGAAAGCAATAAATGGACAAAAGCCGGCGCTTTAGAAAGCACCTCATGAGGTGACTGACCGTGGCGTTTTCTGGATATGAACAGCTCTACATCTGACAGGGGATCTCCCCTCGTGCTCGTATTTCGCAACACTTATCTTCAACTTACGGAGTGAGCAGAAGGCTCTAAAGAAGAGTGCTACAAGGGTCCTTCACGTAGTTACGAACACTGCAGGATGCCACTTTACTTCCTGACCAACATTCACAACTTTCCCTATTTCTCCAACGGGATTAAGAGTCGGAGGATTAGTGACAAAGAATTAAGATTGTATACAAGTATCCAGAATTGCAGGTGCATATACACGCTATCTCAAACGCTATGGGCTTCCATACAGATTTTCAAAGCCGGGGATACACCCCTGGCCGTATTAAACCAGACTTTAAGTTCCCGGAAATTCCCGGAACCTTTGATGTTCTAGGCATCAGCCATTCGAATTTCTAGTTTCCAACCCGATTATCTATGCTATATATCATTGCAGACCAATAATTAGACCTCGACTATCTCTCTATATATCTCTCTCATATTATATACATCACTCTCCTCCCTCTCCCCCTCTTTGATATACATCTCCGAGACGCGTTTCGTGCAGACATGCTGGCCGTGTTGGCTCGATTTATCTTCACACGACTCCACTAAGCCGGCGACGGTAACTAAGAATTCAAGGCTGATGCCTAGACATAAGAGGTTCGGATTCCGGGACTTAAAGGTATCTGGTTTAAATACCCAGCGGTGTATCTCTCCGGCTGAAAAATCTGTATGGAAGCCCATAGGTTTGAGCATAGCGTTTATGCACCTCAATTCTGGCATACTGAACAACTTAAATCTGTCACCCCGTTGCGAGAATAGCAAAGTTGTGAATGTGGTCATGAAGAAAAGTTGGCACTCATATAGTGCCACACCAGCTGCAACACCTCGCTGTATAGATCATCCAGAGAGGCAACCTGTAGTCACTGTATATGATATATAAACTAGATAGTTGCACTTTATCGAGGCTGAGATCTACACGAGTAAAGAGCCTTCGCATTACCCGACCTACTCACCTCATTGCACGGTGTAGACGCTCTCTCCGTCCTACCTTGTACATTGATATTGCCCTTTCCTTTAAGTTCCACATGCACAGTGTAATAAGCATCACCACATATATACTCAAGCCTCTTCCGCGTGCGAGAGTGCGGAATCTGCGGTATACATATCATAGTCTTCCTGGCTCACATTCGAGACTATATTTATCAGCTATCATTATTTAGGTCATACATCTCTCTCACTTCATTCATTCTGGAGTAAGGTATCAATCACAACTTTTTCACACTTAAGTGTAATCAATTCACACCCTCTGTTCGAGCATATGTGCATCTATACAACACTTTGTGCTTCGCTTTTAGAACTGGTATCAGATCAGCACTCTCCTCACAATCGGCCTATCACACTTTGTGTTTCGCTTTATTTCTGTATCAATCACACTCTGTCAACATAATGCATCGTATCACACTTTGTGTTCGCTTTAGTTCTATATCCATCATACTTGTTCACTAAGTGCATAACTATTCACACTCGTGTTCACATTAGTTGTATCAATCCACTCTGTTCACAATAGCTGCATCTATCACACTTGTGTTCGCTTTTAGCATTGTAGCGCAATCACACTCTTGTTCTATCATAGTGCAATCTTTGACGTCACACTTTGTGTTCGCTTTTAGTGTATCAATCAACCTCTAG